>OW388085.2:20113578-20453864 GCA_936449025.2 Sarcophaga subvicina | reverse complement strand
CAAACCAGTACGTTTACAACCAATTGTCGTCGACTATGGATTTCGCATTATTATTCTCTTAAATTATTTACTCAGAGTATAAAAAACATAAAATTCTCATTGATGGAAGCTTTGGTACAATTACACTTACATTTGTATCAGTGACGTACAAAAATTATTTAATTTTCGAAATTCATAGAAATGTATCATTAAACTTTCACTTACTAAAATAACGATTGCTGTTCCTGTGCCTCATTTAGAAAAATTTGTTTAAAAATTAATCCTTAAGAATCACCCTCAACTTTTACACAATAAACTATACAAATAGAAACTTTATAATGACTTAGAAACCCTTAAATTGTCATATATTTGTAAGAATTAAAAGTATGTATATTTTAAACCTGTACGAAAATAATATATAACTTAATTTCGTGCGTAGTGACCTCAAAAATTCACTTCTCAGTGAAATTACTACTTAGTTTTTACCACTTTTCAAATCGATATACCGCTTATGTTTTGCTTGCTGTCTGGTCAAAATCTCAAAATTTTTTAATATCACCCCTTCAAACTACGTGAGTATGAGACATCTGTGAATAATTTTCAGAGTTCTTTTTAGCTTAGCATTGCAAATAAAAATTTCCACTAACTTAGATATGTGTAATTTAGGAGTAACATAAAAAAATTTAAAATTGCCTGAATTTAAATATTGAAAATATGTTCAATTATATAGAAAATTAATAAATTAAATCATTTGGTCATAAAAGACTTGGAAAAACATTTTTACCGTATAGGCTAAGTTCGGTACGTTCGGTTGGATGTGTTAACCAGATTGCAGTGTCCCTAATTCGTAGTGTAGACTCCGCCGCCAGCATGCCTCATCGTACAAAGCCTACAATCATGTTCCAGTTTCGGTGAAAAGAGTGAGATACAATCATATGATTGATGTCCGCGAATACCATGGTTACCTTATCGCTGACCTCGTTATCATAATTGTCTTTATATAGGAGCTTCAAACGCGTAAAGAAAAGCCAAATGTTATAATTTGCTTATCAATGAATTTTTATTTCTGGAAGCAAGTAGATTTCATCATTATCATCTCCACTATAATTAAAATCGCTCTCATTAAGAATGTCCGCAATCTGTTGATTATTCATTTTTAAACTAAGAACAATTAATGTTTATGCAAAATTAATTTTACTCCTAGGGTACCCATGTTTTACAGTTGATTGCGATTGAGATGGATTTTATGGGTCACGTCCTTTTGCCCATTACCTGGCTCGTCCGTCGGATTGAAACCGGTTTATTTTAGTTTCGTCGCACGAAATTATCTGCAAATAAATAATGTCTTTACTTATTTTAATAAAAGCTATATTATTTTAAACTTACGGATTTCCAATCAAAAGCAGTCCAAACAACTTTAAAACATGGATCATTAAAGATCTGGGAGTGTTTAACGTCAAATGGAGTTGGACCACTTATGAAAATTGGTGGAAAAATGCTCAAAGAGGATTACTTGCGCATTCTTTCCAATAACTTTACAGCAGCTCTTGAAGAAATTCAGGAATACCGCGGATAACGACCCGAAGCATGCGGCGAAAATCGTTAAAGATTGGATCAGCATCCAAGACTCTCAAGTCATGAAGTTCCTAGCCCAAAACCCACGGACATGAATTAAATAGAAAATTGTTGGACTTACTTTAAACATCAACTTGCCAAGATCCCCCTAATGGGATCAATCAATTCTGAGTTCAGGAACTATGGCAATGAATTCCATTGGAATATGTATTAAGATTGTATGATTCAATACCAAATCGCTTGTACCAGTTGAAACAAGCCAAAGTTTATTGGACGAAATATTAAAATTAAAGTTTTGTTTGCTGGGTGCAAAATTAAGTCAATGATATGTTGTATTAAAATTACTTTTTATTAATAATATTTTGTAGTTAAGAATAATATTTTAAGTTTTGTTAAGTTCTGATGAAATGTGCCGATTAAAATTTTTTTAAATAAATAGCGATCTATCACTTTTTAGTACTTTTTGACATTTAGTTATGACATTGACTCATTTTTGCATCTGTGCCAAAAAACAAAATATTATGTCATCATCGCCATCAAAGTAAAAATTATTTTTCAAACGATCAAGAAATTCATATATTTTAGAAAACTCCTCCTGATGAATTAATAAAATAACAAAATTATAACTCCAACTCATTGGGTTCTAGAAGTAGATTTCAATCATTAAAGAATTTACTCCAAGGTGAGAGAATTTGTTAAAAATATGAAATAACACATAAGGTGCACATGCATACATATGTAAGTGTATACAGGGTTTCAAGAGTATACAGTATTCCAGTACATTATATTAATAGTGATAAAAACATATGACTTCAATGGATTGAAGCTATAAAAGTACTACAAATTAAATGAAAAGCATTAAACTGTTTAATAGATCGAAAATAAAAAATATCAATCTCTTAAATGAAATTCTGTATAACTTTATTCTTCATACTGAAAAAGAAATTTTAAATAAAAAATTAGATATTCAAATACATTGAAGTAAACTATTCGTACTGCAAGAGTTTAAATCACTCTCTAGGTGCCAATTAAAATGAAACTGGTATAAATAAAATGAAAAAAAAACGTAGGGATTAAAAAGAAGTACTTTCATTTCACGCAATTTCGTTTTGTGCCATCACTAACGTTTTATATGTTTTTATATCTACTGTTATGGGCAAAATCTTTTGTACAAAACAGTTGTCGACGGCATGACTGGTAACAATATTTGAAACACCTACAGTCTGAAGTACATTCGTTCAGTTAAATGCTACTAGTTTAACTTAAAGACATGCAGTTTAAAAATAATTTCTCTATTACGCATGAGTTTTATTTACAAATGCAGAATTTCAATAAAAAAATTTACGATTTATTGTAATCGACTAAATCCACTCAATTTGTGTTGGGGAATACGGGCTTAGAATTTTAACATGTATAATTTAACTCGATTAAGAACGTATATTTAAATATTCAAACATCTAGAGGCAATGGCTTAAATTGGCGAAAATCAAAATCATTACTTGTATTGTTATAAAATTTCTTGTTCCACTAACAAACATTTACGTGTAGATACATTCATAATTGATAAATTATAGAAAATGTTTTCTTGTGTTAATACAGTGCAAAAAAAAGAGATGTTGAATAAAATATGTACATACATACATACATAATTGGTCAGTACAACCCTTCAGTCAGGATTACGACCTAGTTTCTCACACCACTTATGTTGTGTGTGTTAATTTTATACATGAGTGGTGGGTCCTACAGTTTAAAGTCGACTCCGAACCACAGATTTTTGAGAAACTTTTCATGGCAATTTTATTTACTCTCAGAATTTTTGCCAGAAATCTGCTGAGAGGAAGTCGCCGAAGAAATACTTTTTGTATTTTGTTTTGATGTCTGGCCTGGGACTCGAACCCTAGCTTTACGTCTAATAAGCCAACACACTACCTACTAGACTACGGCGACTTCCATATGTATGCATGTACATTCAGACAATCTGGGTAAAAATTTTTGTTTTAATGCAAACGAATTGTTACAAGTTCAGAATAATTTATCCAATTTAATTTAAGGATTTTTATTTGGTTTCTAATTGTCTTAATATGCCGAAATAAAAAATAGTGTAGGAAATATGAAAAAACCACATTTATCCTAGCTGGATATACATATGTATATGTACCATACATATATGCAAATGTATTTTTGAAAATATTGACACAATTTAGTTTCATGCAATTTTTATAAAATTTAATGTGCTGTAAAAAATAATAAAAATAAACCACTATATTAGAAAAAAACACATATGTATGTTTATATGTCTATGTTATATACATACATAGACAGCTATGGACAGAGAAATAGCGCCCTAATCTCAGCTTTATACAATGTATTATTTCTTGAAAAGTAGAAAACTTAAAACACGAAATGCGATGCTATTAGTTTGCTTTACTGCATTTCTCTTAATATTTTATGGAATTGTACCGTTAAATAATGTACATGTTTGTTTTTGGTGTGTTTTGATAAAATAATTGTTCACTTGAGAAAAAAATATTATCTGGGATCTTTATCTGAGAGGTAAAAAACAAGTGGAAATAGCTGAAATTATTGGTTGTTCCAGAAAAATGATTTACAACGTAGTCAAATGCATTAGTGCTGGTCATAGTTTGCTAAAAAGAAAGAAAGATCGAAAGAATCCCCCTCGAAAAACAACCTTGCATCAAGACAGATCAATTGTTCGGAAGAGTAAGCTTGATCCTTTCAAGTCCTCAAGAACAATAATGGCCGAAATAAATGAGGATTTTGGCTTAAATGTGTCGGCTAGACTTGTGCGAAGGCGGCTGAATGTTTGGACGTGTTAGTAGAATAAACCTCTTCTGTCAAAAAAGAATGTCAAGGCGCGATTGTCTTTTGATAATACTTACGGTAGCAAAGACATCAATTTTTGGAAAAGAATTTTATTTACGGACGAAACTAAAATTAATCTGATTGGTCCTGATACAATCCTCGCTACACTTTAAAAACCGTAAAGCATGGTGGAGGAAATTTAGAGGTTTGGGGATCATTTTCGTGGCATAGCTTCGGAGCACTTGAAAGAATAAATGGCAACATGGATAAATTCGCCTATCTTAACATATTAAAAAACACAATGGAGCCATATTGCTTCGAAAATATGCCTCAAACATACGGCAAAAGTAGTAAAAAATTGGGTTTCCGATGAAAAGATTCCAGTTCTGGATTGGCCTGCACAGAGTTCTGACCTTAACCCTATAGAAAATTTGTGGAACGACGTAAAGGTTAAGGTAGGACAACAGAAATGTAAAAATTCTGATAATCTTTGGAAAGCCATAAAAAAAGCCCCGCAGATGCGAAGCTGTAAAAAGAAATAAAGGCTACAGCACAAAGTACTAACATGGCAACTACATTCGTAAAAATAAACCAAGTTTATAATTAATTTACTTCTTTTTTTTTGCAGATTAAGAAAAATGCGCTATTTTGTTGTCCACTTAAAATATAAAATATCTGTTAGCATTGTTTTTAAGTTCTCCTTTTTACTAACAAGTTAAGTGAATTAATTTATGTAAAAATATTTAATGAATATACAGTGGTGGCCACGAATTTAAGACACGACATTTTACTTATACATTTGTGATAATTTTTACATCTTATCAAAAATATTTTAGGTCCATGATATTTTTCTTAAGATTTTAGTAATGTTAGGAAGAAAAATTATAAAATATTTTGGAACCTATATTTGGTAAAGAATTTTTATTTACATATTATATAGATCAAGACAAAATGCTAGTCGGGATTTGATATTTTTTTGACACAAGTGGTTTACGTTGTGCAATACACCCACGCTAGTTTTTCTCATTTAGACATCTTCTTATTGCCCTAGACGAAATATCGATACCAAAATCCAATACAATATTATTTTTATTTTACTTGAGCTCGTGAAAGAATTACTAGCAGCTACTTTAGGGTGTAGTTTTTCGGGCTCTAGGTTACTGTTTGATATTTTTGGTTTGACCATGTTGCTTGATGTATTCCAGCGCGTTGTAAATCTTGCATCTAGAATATTTAAGCAGCTTGGATAACTCCATTATTATTTTTCCATCAAATTTTAGTTGTTGGATCAGTTTTCGCTCGGCATCGGTATTCCAGGTACCTCTGACCATTTATAATTAAATATTTCTATGTATTCCAACATAAAATAAAATAAAACATTCGTTGCTCAACGTTTAGTTTCAAAAAACACCAAAAAATCACTTAAAAACCAGATATTTCTGAAATGTCTTAAATTCGTGGCCAATTTCAAATTAACGTTTTTACAATAATATGATCAAAAAGCAACAAAATGTAAAAAGAAACAAAATAAAATAATGGTACTTTTTCTTAATATTACAGAGTACATAGAAGAATAAAGAATATGAATTTTGATATTACAGGATTGTAAATATTAACACAACCAAGTTAGTCATATGTCGTGTCTTAAATTCGTGGCCACCACTGTATATATTTTTTTGAATTTGTTGAACCATTTCTCGAACGACTATGAAGTGCGCTATTTCTCTGTCCACAGCTGTATATATACATATATAGATATTTATATACGTATATAATGTAAAAGTCATGTAAATATATTTACTACATCTACATATAATATAACATATAAAATAATATACATAGTAAATATAACATAACATATAAATATGTGTATACATCCAAATATGCTACATATGTAAAATTTAAGTTTTACTTCTTCTTTCCGCTTCGAGCAATTGGTGATAATTGTTAAACTCAAAATGAAAAGTCAAAAAAGCAATTAAAACAAATTTCGATTACGCTGATTCAATTTTATTACTTTCTTATTTTTATTATCAAGGTCAAGGTTTTTTAATACAAATATTACCTTTCTTCCTCAACCTAGCGTGCTTTAATTGCAGTTGTATTCTGCTATAATGGGTATATTTGTATGAAATATAAAAATAAGTTTCGAAAAAACTAATATTAAAAAGGGATTGTTTCGACAAACATAAAAAAGCGTAACGGCGACAAAATAATCATTTAACAATTATTTTTTTTCGTATTAACGTTGTATTTTTTATCTCATCATTTATTTATTGCATCTTTAATATCATATCGAACTGACAATCTTAGCACTAATTGAGAACTATGTATGTACTTCCAGTCATCACTGGGAATAAATTTTCCATTTGTTGTTATTGATATATCTTATATGGAGGTTAATATGACTACGGTAGTCCAGGGTATTGCAAGCCAATATATTAAAGTGGAATAGGAGCTTTATCAGGTATTTGTTGGAATATTTTTAATCAATGCTTTGACAGATTTCAAGTTTTCAGATTTTGTAAAACGTTTATATATAGTGGATTCTAAGATTGCAATTAAAATAAAACAAATTATTTATTTCTGCTCACCTTAGTCTAGTCTCCAAGAAAACGAAATATGAAAAAATATTTCTCCGGCGACTTCCTCTCAGCAAATTTCTGGCAAAAATTCTGAAAGCAAATAAAATTGCCATGTAAAGTTTCTCAAAAAAAAAATCTGTCATTCCGAGTCGACGAGTCCCGCCACTCATGTATAAAATTAACACACACAACATAAGCGGTGTGAGAAGCTAGGTCGTAATCCTGACTGAAGGGTTGTAATGACTAATTATGTATGTATGTAGATACTCCTTTAAGAGAGTATCTATTCTGTGGATGGGTCACGCACATACAGTGGGATAGAAGCAGGAGTAAAATATTCAGAGCTGATCAGTATTCAGATGTGATCAGTAAACTTGAGCAGGAAGTGACATTGTAATACCATCTAACAGTCATGCCACCATAAGAGCACTCAGCTCCTATGAGGCTGACTCGACATTAGAATGGAAAGCTGAATTAGCAAGACAGGACTGAATCCAAGATCATGTCCGAATTCGCGGGATTAAGCAAGTCTATTACATTGCGCTAAAAAGACTCGAAAATTTCTGTGGAAAAGTAAGAATAGTTGTTAAGGATATTTTCAGCGAAAGAAAAGATAAGGAGAGTCAAACGCGTTTGTGACAACTTATTCTTTCGATGCGTAATTACTATGAAAAGTAATTTAATTTATGCTCAGACCATTGAGAAGTAGCGTGAGAATAGTAACCGGAATTTTACCAGTCGCTTTAGACTCAATAAACAAAGAAAGAAAAAGACCTGTTCATGAAGTAATAAGCAATCAATCGATGATCAGAAAATATCAATATATTTTTTCATAAATATCGATGCTTCACCAATGTTTTTTTCATCTTTAGTTTAAAATTAGGAAACCTAAAATTAAAAATGTAGTCGAATTTGTGAGCGAACAGTGAATACATTGTGAGAAAAGTTGAATACATTTGATGTTATCTGATTTGATTTACAATTTCTTAAAATTGAAGCTTTCAATGATTTTAAATAACTTTCAGATATAATGAGTGTTTAGAACTGAAAAACAATATATGTATATTGGCAGTGATGGATATGCTACTGATTATAGTTTTAAAATTAAGATTTTTAGCTTAACAGGTCTTTTTTCTTTTCTTTAAGTACACTTGAAAAAAGTGTAAACACAGACGACAGTAACGTCTTAATTAAAGAGAGTAATGGTTTCTGGTTTCATTTCGTGTTCCATTCGAAATTTTACAAATAAATATACTGGTTGCATTTATAGTTTCATTGTTGATTGCAAAATAGGAAACATGAAAGATAAACGTCTTACCATGTTGGCATCCTATAGATTTTTCACACCTTCCAGGTGAGGACAGCAACTTCCGTATAAAGTAAATATTAGTTATCTAATATCTAGAAAAATATAGCAGTTATGAACTTTGGCGTTTTGTCACATATTTTTTCAAAAATTTAAATTATTTCAAGTTTTATGTTGACAAATTTAGTACTTGGCTACATACATACGTCAATGAATCAAATGCTCAAATATTTTGAATCTTTAATACGTGGTTAGTTGAAATACGGTCAAATTTAAAATATGGCGCGTAAAATCAATAATAATGAATGAATAATGATCAATAATAATAATGAAGAAATATTTCTTCGACGACTTCCTCCGAGCAGATTTCAAGCAAAAACTCTGAGAGTAAATAAAATTACAATAAAAATTTCTCAAAAATCTGTCGTTCGGAATCGATTTTAAATCAAGGTACATTTTTATCTCTAAGGGACTTTAGAGCGAATATAAAATCATACGTTTGAAACAGTAAAATTTTGTGAAGGCATGAAATGGAACGATAATATACGCATTTCTTTCCGTCGCCGATGAAACTGTATACCCATTTGATGAATCACATAAGCGCAGTTCACATTCTTGGCCAAATGGTCTGGTATCATGGCATTTGCAAATGTTGGGTATTTCTTTTACCATACACTAACAAAATACACAGAGATACCCTTGCCACGGTTTGGCAAATATCCCACACTCAAAACCGTATTTTATATTTGCCATACTGCAAATGCCATACTTGCAAATAAACATCATATAAAAGAAAAACATTGAAAAACAGAGTCAAACAAAAATGGAAACGTACAACATAAAAACGAATTAAAAGAGAAAAGCAGAATAAAAAATGGACAGAGGACGAAATAAATAAAATTATTATTATTATTATTTCTATTATTTGTTCTTTTGCACAACTGCACTTTTTAAGGAATAAAGTAGAAATATTTTTTTTGTTGATATTCAGCTGTGTGTTGAGAAGTTTGCAATAAGTGTTGCAAAGTGAAATAAAAAAAGACCGTTCACAATTAACGGCAAATATTTACAATGGTATAAATTTACCATCTAAATGCCCAAGATTGTGAACTGGGCTATACTCTTTTTGTATTGGAATTAGAAAATTTTATTTGTGAGGATATTCTCAAATAATTTCTTATATTGAAATGCTTAAATTTTAAATGTTTTTAAGCAAACAGCGACAACATTTTACCACATTTACCGTCGACTACTATAATTATAGTATAAAGAGCCGTGATCATAACTCTTTTGTAATAAAGTCATTAAGAGTAGTTGTGTAATTTTAAGACCGGTCAATGACATAATAGAGTTCGAACCATAATAAAGGGTTTGTGGAGGATTATAACAGCACCATGACTATCATAAAGTTTCAATAACATTCCGCCCTCGTTGAGAAACCT
The DNA here is from genome assembly GCA_936449025.2 of Sarcophaga subvicina. Lineage (NCBI taxonomy): Eukaryota > Metazoa > Arthropoda > Insecta > Diptera > Sarcophagidae > Sarcophaga > Sarcophaga subvicina. The sequence goes on along the minus strand of OW388085.2, from coordinate 20,444,154 downwards.
TTTACATTCATTTAATATATGTTGTTAGGCTTGATTCTTCTAAGATAAATATTTGATTGATATTTCATTTGGTCTTTTGTACCCTCCACAGTATTTTGACAATAACAATTTGAGTTTTGAACAACAAAAGTTCGACAGGAAATTTGTATATAAATTGTTTAAATTGAAATTTCAATTGAAAATATAATTTTGTCTAATTGAATTGAACGGCAACTGAAATAATTGCAGAAGTTTTCGTCACGTACATAATGTTGTTTGCAATCTGGCTTTTAAATTATGAATGTATGTATATACATACATATGTATATATTAATAATAGGCTTTTGGCAATTGGGACCGATTCATGCTTTAATTCTGTAATTCTTTTTAGATTATCAAAGTCGTCAAGCATAGATAGACACTAACATTTCATAGTCATTTTCTAATAGACTCATCATCAGAATTATATTGCATTAGAATGAATACTATGTTTACATAAATAAAAATATATGTATATAAACATACAGATACGTATGTATGTATCTATGTATATAAAATGGTAAATCTACATCAATCAAAATCAAAAAATATCGGAATACTTTTCATTAAAAGAAAGTATGAGGATGTGGTGTTTTGTTGTTTCTGAAGATATACTACTAATTCTTTATTGTTTGTTTATTCGTACAATAGCTTAAGGTTAATTGATTTGATGTATATGTTTCGTATTTATTATTTATGTTATTGCTGTTGTTTTTTTGTTGTTGTTGCTACTGTATTTTACATACAGTACAAAAGCTTGTATGCGGTTTAACTGTAGAAGGCCGATACAAAGCAAGGGTTGAAATAAAATAGAACGAATGAACCCTTTCCAAAATATTAGCAAATGTAAGCGTCTATCCCTTTCAATCCAATAAAAAATACCCACCACACCGCAACACAGAGAATGTATTCCGAAACCAAACGCAATGCATTAAAACTAATAACAAAAAAGAAAAAGCAATGAATTAAAGCAGTGAATAGAGAAAACAAAAAGATTTCCCTGCTTTATTTTAAGGCCTTTTGGTCGTTCTATCATTAAATGTCATTTGGTTTTATTAGACGGTAATAAGCGGCAACGACTGTTCATGTTTTACAAACATAAAAAGGTTGTAGCCTAGTTCTGTTAAGCACGTGAATTGTTGGCTGCATGTGTCTCTTGTTTTCTGTTTGTTGGTAAGAGCTTTCTAAAAAATAAAAATAAATAAAAACTGTAACAGAGTCTTTCAATTTTGAATCTTATAATTTGTGTTTAAAAAAAATAAAAACTTCACTTTTTCATTTTCAAATTAAGACTTTTATTTGTTTTTTTGCACTTAAATACTAATTTTTACAATTTATTTTCTTATGGTTAAAATATAAATGTTTACCCATCGATTTTGCTTATTAATCATATTAGTAATGGAATGTGTTATTGCAAAACAATTCCCAATAAATTTGTCTGCGTTAAAATGCTGAAGTTGCATATAGTTTGTGGGAACGGAAATGCAAATTATTAATAGTGAACTTAAATAAAGTTTGTAAACAGTTTTTGGAATTCAAGAATAAAGTAAAAGGTAAGTAAATTAAAGTATGTATGTACATTATTATTTATATTATATTGGCTCGTGTTAAGGGAATAACAGGAGACCCACCCACCCCCACCGTTGGATTGAGGCTCCGACGAAACAGTATAAATTTGTTTTGGTCTTATAATAATATATATAACTACTAAAATGATGCATAAAATGATTACAATATCAACGTTGTAACTAATAGCTTTTGTTGTCTTATCGTAGTATAATACATTGTTTAAATTTTCTTCATATTTTAATTGTTTCAAGTATAGTGTTTCTAATTTTAAATCGTTTAGTGTAACATTTTTGTTGTTTTTCATTTTTGTTATTATATTTGGTAATATTATTTTATTTCTAATTCTTAAGTTAACATTAGTAAAATTTTTGTTGCTTGTCAAAACCTTACAGTTTTAGAATTTTATCAGGAAAGTTCCTCTAATTTGCAATTCTTCTTCGTTACAGTTATGTTTTAGATTTTGGTAATAATTTTTGAATATAAGTAGTCCGGGAAGTATTTCTACTACTTCTCCCGTTTCAAAATTTTCCATAGGGCAGTTAGCTTCTTTATATTCTAAAATATTTTGTATACAGTCATTTTGAAGAGTGGTTAGGTTTTTTTCTAAGTTATCTTGAAAAAATGGCTCATCCATTTTTTTGCTTTGATCAATAAGTATTGTATGTGGTTTTAATGCTAATGTTTTATTTTTAATATCCGGAATTGGTTCGAAAGTGATTTTGTTGAGAAAGTATTTTGAGTATAAGGGTATTTTGAAAATTAATTATATATTTTCGTCATGAAGGGCCACAGACACTTTATGTTTGTGTAGCTGTCAAAATCTGTTATAAGGTCCGTTTCCTTTGGCGTTAAAATGTCTGTTGGGATAATTCCAAGTTTGCTGGAAAATATTACTTGCCCTATGTCATGGATGTGATCCCGCAACAGTGATATGTCATTGCTAATTTAATAAATGTTTTTCATAAATACTACCTCATCCTCTAATGTTGCTATTTTATTCTGGAAAATATTTTTGAATTTTCCTACATGTGTTTGTTGTATATTGATATGATTCGTTATATTCTGTATTTGTGCTGATAGTAAGTTGTTGACTTGTGTAAGATTATGTATTGTGTTAGTTAAAAGTCCTTCGTTTTCATAAAGTTGTTTGAAACTAGTGTTGATGTGGTCTTCATCTTCACAATGGTTCCTGCTATAATTTTTAATCCTTTCCCTGCTATATTAATTAGTCCTCGTTTTTGTTTAAATTTGGATTTAAATTCTCAATCTTAGGCTGAAGTATGGCAAAGTTTTTGTCAACAGTATCTAGTAATGTCTTAGTGTCCGTGGTAGTAGTTTTCAGCACGGCTATGTTATCCGCAGTTAAGTCAAGTGTTTCCTCGTATAAGGTTGTATTAATCATGTGTATTATTTTGCAGTAAGATTTAATTGGTCTGACTTCGCCTAGTTTAATTGGAATATATCCATTGTTATTGGTTAGATCTCGAATATCTAAATATTGCGTTTTTGCAATCGTGAAGAGAGTGAATATTAGCGCCCAAGTTGTCATCTGAAAAGGAATTATTTTGTGGATTTTATAGTAGGATTGTCTCTGTCCTGGTATTTTCTTTTTTGTTTAACATGAGATTTATAGTATTTGTGCCCAGTTCCTATTGTCTGTATATGGTCCTCATTTATTATTTCTCTATTTACCTTTCTATACTTTCTATGATTCTTCCCGCCTCTTACTTCTTTAATATAGTTTGTTCCATCTTCCAGCTCTATGTCTTTTCTATTCTCATTTAATTTTTGTATACATTTTTCCTTTTTTGAATTTATTAAGCCCTGAATTTCTGTATACTTATCTTCATGTATTTTGCCATTTAAAAAGTCGATGGGTTTGATTCCTGTGGTACTATGGATTGTATTGTTGTAGAAGCCTATTATCCTAATCATTTTGTCTTCTACAGTTTCATCTCTATTACTGTCATCATGGCTTAGTAAATGAAAGTGTTCATTAATAGTATTGTGTAACCGTTCGATGTCTGTGTTGGATGTGTGGTTGCTATTAGATGTGAAGTGTATTTCAATGTTCTCCTCTTTCAAAAATTGTTGCATCGGAATAGCCTTAAATCCGAGTTTGTTGTCCACTATAATTTTATTTACTTTGCCATACGTATTTATAAATTGGAGTAATTTGGTTTTAAACTCTGTCCAATTTCTTCCATTAATTTGAAACACCATTGCGAATTTAAAAAATTTATCTATTGCTGTCATGAACAGTTTTTTTTCCTAAAGTGTAAAATACATCCAAGTGCATCACTTCGCGGAGTCTAGATGGAGTTTCAGTAATTTTATGCGGTATTTTGGGTGGTTTCCTCTCATATTTCTCAAGGTTGCATATTTCGCAGTTATTAATAAACCGTGTAATCCTTAGTTTCAATTTAGGGTTGTAGATACGTGTTATGAGTTCCTTAAAAACTGCTTGAATACCTCGGTGATTTTTGTCAAGGTGTTCACTTTTTATGGTCTCCGTTAGTATTTCCTCGTCTTCTATATCTTCTACTAAGTGGAAGCATCTTATGATCCTAAATTTTTTGTTATTTGCGAAGAGTTAATCGAACGTCGTTTTTAGCACTGTGTAAAATTCTTCATCTACGAGAACAGCATGGGTTAAAATGATTCTTAAGTAGGATGATTGCTGTTTCTCTATCCAGTTCTTTAGTATGGATAGTTTTTCTGTTATTTCCAAAAATTGATTTGTTTTTTATCTTTAGCGAGCCTGATGTTATTTTTGTAATAACAATTTGATTTTTAAATATGTTAATTGGGGATTTGGTTTCTTTTATTGTTGTGTGGTTTAATTATAGTGTATTAATATTACCTGAATCAAGTTCGATCCTGAATAGGGCGTCGACGTTGCCATTTTTAACCCCTTTTTTATACTTAATCTGGTAATCAAATTCTGATAATTTAAGTCTCCATCTTACAAGTTTATTTATTATTTTATTTTTATTTTAAACTTACTGTTGCTTTCGAACTTTAGATCCAAAAACATTAGATTTAATCTGCACCTGTTCTTATACTATATTGACGTAAATATTTGTGTTTTAATAGTATAATTTATTGACAACTTAATTTCCTCTTTTTAAATTTACATACATAATTGCTCATTACAACCTTTCAGTCAGGATTACGACCTAGTTTCTCACACCACTTATGTTGTGTGTGTTAAGGTTCAGCGAGTGCTGCCTGCCAATTCTGCTGACCTTGCTCTCTCAGTCAATCTTTGCTGCATCTATACCTTCCTTGCAAAATCACATACTGCGTTCAAATTGCCATATGAGGTTAACATCAGGATAACTACATTATCAGGCGTTACCTGGTAGCCTATCGTCCTCTCCAAGCAATTTCGTTTATCATCGTTCGGCGGGCAAGTAACGAAAACATGCTCCGCAGTTTCCCTTTCATTCCGGCATTCAGGGCATGCTTCATCTATGTCGTGACCATACTTATAGAGATATGCTCTATAACATCCATTTCCGATTAGCAACTGTGTCAGGTGGAAGTTCACCTCGTCGTGTTTCCTTTTGGCCCATTCGCCTATACACGGTATGAGTCTGTAGGTTCATCTTTCCTTGTTGGAATTAGACCAGTCTTGCTGCCATTTATCCATAGTATCATCAACGAATTGGACACGGCTAGAAAGACATGTTCCCTGCTTGTATAATGTTTCCTCCTCTCTACGTCCACTACTAGCTTCAGCGGCATCATCCCGCTGCATCAGTAGACACCGTGTGGAAGGCAGAAATTACTCTGAGAGCGGATCTCCTGTAAGCCGCTTCTACTCCTGTTCTATAGGTACTCTTATCCATAATCCCAGCCCTTATAGGGGCTGCATATATAGCGATCGATATCACTACCTTCCTTCTCCTGTTTCGGGTCTCCTATGTTAGGCATTATTCGGGCGAGTGTACGTCAGGTGTTCCCTAAACGGGAGCCTATTGTCAATCATTACTCCCAGGTACTTAATTACCTGCTTTGATGTTATGCGCTAGTCACCTACCGTTATGGTAATAAATTCCATCCTCTTCTCACTGCTTACAAATAGTACATGCGTTTTGTGATCAGCAAATTTGAGACCTATTCCCGTGATCCAGCTCATGACCATGCCAACCGCAGTGTTACACGTTCTCACCAATTCATCCAAATGTTTCCCCCTTATCATCAGGGCAATATCGTCCGCAAATCCAATGATCTGTGGACCACAAAGGAGTCTAAGCCTCTATCCTTAAAGCAGTCCTTAATGAGTTCCGTTAAGTAATTCGGTACGTCCAATTCCTGCCTGCTGACCTCGGTGATTTCCTTCGGTGACCGCATGTCTCGCACGGAGTATGTAATTTCGACTTTCTTACGGAAAAAGGTTCCCGACGATTGATTGCAGCTTAGATTTACATGTTGTCGCTGGTGGTCGGAAGCAGTTCAGCTTTCTCATCACCACCTTATACCCAGTTCCCCAGGGATTCTCATCCACATCGGCGCATATCTCCCTGTAGCACCTTCTCTTGCTGTGCGCAATGGCCCCATTAAGGTTGGTCCCGCACCTTCTATACATTTCCCGTAGTTCTGCAAATATAGCTCGACCACGCCGTGCTCGGTTACATGCCTGTATGGATGCATGACGTTTTTCCTCCCAGGCAGATGACCCTTTCTCGCCATACATGCGTTGCAAGCCTCCGTTTTGGAGCGCATAATTTCTGTCGCCCTGTCCTTCGCGCTCCCGTATAACCGAATGTCTTCCAGTACAAGGACAAAGGTTTTCCTGTCAAAAGTGGAGTCCTTCCAAAGAGGGTTCGGCGAAGCGGCAGGAACGTGGTATTCCGTAGAGCGTTCCCGGATCTCGAGAGTGATAGCCTGGTGATCACTATGTGCAGATGTCAAAGTTAGATGAGGTCGCCAGGGAGTCGCTGATGAATGTCAGGTCAATTTTAGAGCAGCGTCCGTTTCTCGAAAATGTACCCTTGTGACCACGATTAAGTAAAATAACCTCCAGTGTTGCAAATGCGTCAAGTAGGCATTCTCCCCTTGGGTTAGTGTATGTCGAGCCCCATTCAACAGCCTAAGCACTTAAATCCACGGCAATTACCAAAGGCCTCCTTGCCTCGATGTCATGTAGTCTGCGTTCAAAGTCTTCCATTGATAGGCTAAAGGAAGATAACAGCTGAAGAAATGTACCCCATTAACGGCGAATTTCACAAAGCTGTCCCTCCTGTTGTCAACACCTCACACTGGGAATCTACCACACGACCATATCGACGCCTTGTTGCATTTTCTGGTAATCCAACGTTAGTTTTCAGATGCTCTATAGTGCTCGCTCAGTATTGTCAAGGCTATTCCCCGTTCCCGCACTGTCTGTTTCAGAAGTTTCTGAGCCGCTTCGCAGTGGTTCAAGTTCAACTGCAAGACTCATTTAGCCGCGTTCGTTAATCTCCGTCGTGCTGCCAGATAATGTGGGCACTTAGGTCCTCCCGTGATATGTTTGGCGTCAACATCGTGATCGCCTCTACAGGGAAGGCAGTGAGGGTCACGGCCAAAAGCCTTGGCAAGGTGGTCTTGTTCCACGCACTTGAATCAGTGTTTGGACTAGTCGTAATTACTGCGGCACTTTCCCGTTAAATGTCCGGAATCTAAGCACTTGCAGCATCTCCTTGGGGTCAACTTTCTCAATAAACGGCTAACTCTCCATCCTACACGCAGTTTGCCAATTTTCTTGGCCCTGCAGGCTAACTTCATATGTATTGCGATTATCGCCGTCGTAGTACCTCCTGGAGCGTTTCTGATTTTCTTGAGAGGCGACGATTATATTTCCCTATTTGGTTCTTCCATGTGGCATTGTTATCTCAGCTCGAAAGTGGCCTCCTCTGTTATTATTCTGACGTCTACCTCTTCGGCCAATAAGTTCATCAGCTTAGACCGTTGCATCTCCGTAACCACCTCGGCTGATCTTATAAATTTCAGAATGATTTCGCTCCTTTGTGTCATCTTCACAAGCTGGACATCGTAACCATCGTTTAAGCTCCGGCGTATTTCTTACCTTCCTTAGAATGTCCGCAAAGGATAGTTTCCCAGTTGGCTTTATGATCACTGCGTTCGGTCTTGGCGGTTTTCTGCGCTTCCTAATTTTTAGGACCCAGTCATTGTGCTCTTGCGCGTCTTCCTCTGCCGCTGCGGACACTACCGTAGTCCGATTCATAGCAGTTGCCGTACTCGTATTTTCAGCGGAAGGCTTAACTTGTCCATGGGGACGTGAAGTCCTGGTCTTCTTTGGTGGAGTTCCCCTTGGTTTTTCTAAATCGTCTCTATGTCTCTTGGAAGACAGTATCTGTCGTCTGTGTGCTTCTATCATTAGTTCTGTCCTTATTCCCTTCCGCAACTTTGTTTTTAGCTGCTTGCTGGTATAGCGACAATATAGAAGCTACTAAATCGTGCATCGCTTGGTGTATGGGCCTTCTTCCTCCACGCATAATCTCTACGAGTTCCGGAATTCTATCGCCCAACTTGGTGAAATCATCCGTCTCCTTTTCCTACACCCCAACTCAACGGAATGAGTCCAATATCGTTCTCCAAGGCTTACCAGGTTTTAACGGGATGGAGACAGTTGAAGTATTAGCCTGAAAGCCTAAGATTTCACTCTAGTCCATATTGGTAACAGAATACCCCATCCGCCAGCCCATGTTATCAAGTCAAAATATTTCAATGTAGTCCAGTATACCATAATCAAAATCTTACTGATGTCAATTCTGACGCCTCCACGGTTAGGCTCCGTCCGTCCACATCCATTGTGAGTTTGTCCACATGCATGCTGGTCTGAGGTTCCCACGGTGTTACCAATACTTTGAAGCATCAGTGTCGTTGGGTATATGCCAGAGTTTTCATCCGCACCCTCTACCCTTCTATTTAGTCGCCTTTTACGTCAAGCAGTCAACCACTGTGTTAGAATTCTAATCCGCTACCTCACGGTGATGTTAAAGCGTGTTTTTTATAGCTATGCATGCTAAATGCTGGGGATCTTCAAAAGACACGTGCAGGATTCGCCGCAAGACTTACTCTCGGCTTGCTAAGTACATACGTACTAAGCCCAACTTAGTCCGTCACACTACGCAAAAATTTACCTGGCCGTGTTTCCTTCTAGTCCATTCTTCTATATTTGGTATTAATCGGTAAGACCATCTTCCCTTTGTAGAAGTCCAATCGTGCTGCCATCTATTCATCGCATCATCATTCACCTGATCAGGGTGCACTAGCCTCGTTCTCCTACTTGTTAAACGTTGTTTCCTCTCTGTATCCACTTATATTCGAAGCGGCATCATCCCCGCAATCACCAAGGCTGCTCCCGTAGATACTGTATGTGTGTGTGTGTTTATGTCTATGTTTGTATGTCATGTTTCATATTTACCTCATTTTTTGTTTGTTATTTGTATATTGATGTTGTCATTGTTGCTGTTATTGTTATTTATTGTTGTTGTTGTCGTTGTTATTGCCCTTTGAGGCGGTTTTGAATAAAATCAATGGTTGAATGAATTACTAAATAAATAAATAAATAAATAAATAAATGAATGAGTAATTGAATGAATGAATATTTAAGTAAGTGGGTGATGTAGTTACTCAATGAATGTAAACTTACAAAACAAAAACACGAACAAGATGAAGAAGAACAAAAAGCAACAAAACAAAATAAAAATAAATAAATGAAAACGACAACATTGTAAAATTACAAAAAACAACAAGAGACGAACGACAAAATAAAATAATCAGGAAATTGTTCTTTGATCTCAGTTCCTCTTTATTCTTTGTTTGTTTGTAAATGCATGTAAGTGTATGCGTGTATGTGCATGTCTATAAATTTGTATTATATTTTATATACAGACTTACATACATTTTTATACGAGTTTATGTGTTTATTTATTCTCATACAACGTTTTCATCTTTGTCATCATTTTTATTCAGTCCTTCTGTTTGTTTTATCGTTTTGTCTTTGGAAAATTTTCTAGGGAATGATTAAATGTGTATTGAAGTTTATTTGATTACATTAAATATTTTTGTTACACATTATTTTGTCATAAAAAACAAAAACAAAACAAACAAAAAAAACAGAAATATACACTCAAGGGACGTTGGTTAATACTTTAATACCTCAAAGGAGGAAAAAACATTTCGGCTGGATCGTATTTGCGGAATAACACCTTTTTGCATTCTGTTCAATTTCAAAGATCTTTAAAAGGGTTAATCTTTCCAAGAAACCAAAAAAGAAAAACAAATTTGTATCTGTATACAACGAATATAGGTACATATGATCTGTATACACACGCGAATATATCCGTATACATTATTTTTTATCTTCCTATCTATATTTCCACCATAGGTTCTTCTTTATTATTGTACATTAAACATGTTTTCCGATTGAAGCAATTTTACGTAAAATAGTATTTGACAAGATGTTTTTCCCTTACTATTCACGATTATACATAGCCAGTTTATTGTTAATTTTCAGTTTAAGCATGTGTACATACATACATAGTTACATATGTACATACGTATATAAAATAATTTCACTTGAGTGGACATTGTAGGAACAACTAAAATGTATCCGTATGAGAGCATGTTCTTTTAAGAGAAAACTAGAAATTCAAATTCGACAAATTTCTCTGGTCTAGGGAATTTATATTTTAAAATACTTTGATTCAAAAAAGTATTGACGAATTCAATTGCTTTTAAAAAACGTAACAAGAGAAAACATAAATTTATTGGTACTGTATGTACATACATATGTATGCAAAAGCAGTATAATCTATTGAAAAAAACATGCGTGCATATTCCTTTACACTAAAATTGCTTGTTTCAGTTTTGGAAATGCCATCTTAAAAGTATATTTAATTTAAGTGTTGGGAATATATTCAAGACATTCGACATTTTCATGAAATTCATTTACTATGTTAATATGGTGTTCGTCACATCTTAATGATCATTTCATCTGTTGAAATTTCGGTACTTCGGGGCCTTGTACACGTAAATTTACTATTAAATTGTCATCGACCCAATGAAAATGGTTTAATCTTTGCACACTGGCCTTTGAAAGACCCTTTCCCGAATTTCAGTAAGTAGGTTTACTAACAGTTTATCTCAAGGCTTAAAATTCATTTTAAATGGTGTCAGACTTATACAGAAAAGTTTTAAATTGTTTCAGAAATTGCTTGGTCTCGCATGTATTTAGCAAAAAATTTATAAGAGTAATATAACTGGCATATATATTTTAATTTTTATTCATTGAATAGACAATAATAAAATAAAAGGTTACAAAAAATTTTTTACGAAATATTTTATAATTATTTACGTATGTATAGTTAAGTCATATATAAGTTGTTAGCCAAATTACATACATAATTGGTCATTACAACCCTTCAGTCAGGATTACGATCTCGCTTCTCGAACCACTTATGTTGTGTGTGTTAATTTAATACATGAGTGGCGGGACCTACAGCTTAAATTCAACTCCGAATGACAGATTTTTGAGAAACTTTTCATGGCACTTTTATTTACTCTCAGAGTTTTTCCGAAGAAATATTTTTTCATATTTCGTTTTCTTGGGGATGTATGACCTGGGGTTTGAAACGTGGCCTTACGTCTAATAAGCCAACATACTACCTACTAGACTATGGCGACTTAGTTAGTTAGTTAGTTAGTTAAGTTTTATTAATCCAATTTAAAGTTTTTTATCTTATATCTAGATAATAATTTACACTTTTGAGATCTATCTTAATAATACTTCAGCAAGTAAATTTACTGTAATTTTATATAAATAAAAGCGTATCATTTTAAGCTAGTTATAGGTAAAAAGGATATAAAAACCTACATGTGAAATAATAGTGTTGATTTCAAATATAATTAGAAAATAATTGTTTAAAAACTGATTATACAAAAATAATCAATTATAATACAATTATTTTCTATTTGATAATTATTATTATTATACAAAGATATGAATGTATTATACTAATTCTCTACTTTCACGTATTCTACGATAGCGTGATGTTATGATTTTTTGGAAATGATTATCATTTATTCTTTTAACAAAATCTTGGAATAGCTCGTATCCTGTTTCCTCATGAAGTAGTGAAGTAGGGAATCTCCAATGTAGATTATGGATCATCTTAAGACATTTGTTCTGGATGATTTGGTACTTTTTTAGATGGGTTTTCGAAGAACGATACCATATTGGAGATGCAAAGGACATTATTGGCCGGATAACGCCTTTATAAATAAGATTTTTGTTTTTTCGGCTTAGTGTTACCCTCTGTTTAAGAAGGGCCATAGACATTTAAAAGCATTTAACGCTTTTTGGCAGGATGATGATATGTGTTTTTGAAATGTTAGTTTTCTGTCCAATGTCACACCTAGATAAATTACATCGTTTACGACACTAACCTCATTACCGTCAAAATGCAGATGGCGTGTTGGTACCCTTTTTGGAGATTTGTTGAACGGGAAAATGATAGCCTGTGTTTTATCCTTATTTAATTTAATTTTCCACTTTTTAAAGTAATTGTTACAAGATTTTAGGCTTATCTCCATCTTCTTTAGGAGTGCAGTTGTGAGCTTACTGGAGGTTATGAGAGCTGTATCATCTGCATAGTAGGCTGTATCGACTTCTTTAGGTGGTTTGAAATCTGATGTGTAGATTGAGTATAGTGTAGGAGAGAGTATTGAGCCTTGTGGAACACCCGCAGGGCTGGATATAAAAGATGACAAGCTTTTGTTAACCGAGACAGCATACGATCTATTTTCAAGGAACTGTGAAACAATCTTACAAAGATATGTGGGTATATTGGCTAAAACCATTTTATATAATAGTCCGTTATGCCAGACAGTATCGAATGCTTTTTCTATATCAAGAAGAATGAGGCCAGTAGATTTCCTTTGGCTTTTGTTGTAATTTATTTTATTTTTAATACGTCCAATTTGATGTATAGAACTATGTTCTTTCTTAAAACCGAATTGATTTTCAGAAATTATATTATATTCTGAAGCATAATTCAAAATTCTAGTATTAACTAATCTCTCGTAAAGCTTACCCAAATTGCTCAAGAGGCTGATTGGTCTGTAGCTGGAGGGATCGTTGGATGGTTTGTTTGGTTTTTTAATTGCAATGACTTTTGCTTTTTTGAAATCAGAAGGGAAATAATTAAGTCGTAAGCAACTGTTGAAAAGCCGAACCAGAAGTTCTAATGCCTTTACAGGAAGTTTCTTTAAAAGGATGTTTGGGACTGCATCGAAGCCTGGAGATTTGGAATATTTTAATTGCGCAATCAATAAGGACAATTCTTGGACTGTGATGTAAACAATGTCAGTAGAGGATGGATTATCCGATTTTAAATTATTTGCTATATAATTTACTGTACGGTCGATTGAGTGGGAATACGTTAAAGTGAGTTCGTGGGCTTTAAGAAATGTATTAGCAAGTATTTGCGCTTTATCGGTGCCGGTGATGATTTTGGTACGATCTATTATGAAGTGTGGGATTTTCCTTTTGCCTTTGCCTCTTAAGGATCGACTTATTTTCCAAAATCGCTTGTCCCCTGGTATCATATTCTCTAGAAGAGCTGACCATTTTTGGTTCCTTATAGTGCTTAGTTTTCTATCAATATGTTTGGTAAGAAATTTGATGCACTGACTGTAAAAGCGATATTCTAGACAATCATGAGTTCGAATTTGATTTCTTTTATAAAATTTCCTTTGCCTGATTATATTTGATATGTCGCGTGGCAAGTAGCAGTTGTTGATTTCACTTCTAAGCGGTGTTGATAAATTCCTGGCCAACAGAATGAGTTTAATAAAATTTTTAATTTCCTGGTCAATAGCAAATTTGGAATTATAACTGTCAATATTCAATAAAATACTTCGGTCAATTATTTCTTGAAAGGTATTCCAATTAGTATTTTTGTATACAAAAGACGGGGTGTCTTCCTGCTGAAAGCGTGCCGAAATTGAGCAGACTATCGGCCGATGATCCGAAGGTATTTCATAGTCCAGAGTTATAACTCTTAATGGAAGTGAAACGTTACTTAGGACAATATCAACTGTGGAAGGGCTACAGTTTCGACGGTGAGGATATAATGTGGGAGTACTCGGATAGTAAATAAAGAAATTTCTTAATTGTTGTTGGTTGTTAAGGGCACTCCCTGCCGAATTGTTGATGGAACCGTTCCAGGCGGTGTGTTTCGCGTTAAGATCACCGAGAAGGATGAAATCTTTGACTACAGGAGTAAGAGAGACGATGTCATTTACAAATGAATGAGCGAATCGTGGAGAATATGCTGATGTGACAATGACTTTTCTGCGATTTATAATGATTTCTACTGATAGATTTTCGATCAAACTAGACCTTGTTACAGGAAGTAGAGAATGTTTAACTCTTTTATGAACAAGTATTGCTACTCCACCACAATTTGCATCACGTCGGTCGTTCCGGTAAAGGTTATAATTAAGAAAGAAGGGGTTATGATGGTCCTTAAAGAATGTTTCGTTTAGTCCAGCTATATGAATATTGTTCGATATTAAAAGATTCTCTAGTTGTCGAATACGTGAATATGACGTTATACCGTTGGTATTCCAGTGTAAAATATTTAATGTATTTAAATTATTATTTAAGCTCATAGGCGTATTTTAAAAGAGATACAACAACTTGTATTTGTTGCACTTTCGAAGTACATTTGCTAAGATCTTCAAGAGAAGTCGTAAATATATTAAAAAGATCATCTATGCTAAACATATCAGTGTTGTTGTTTTTAACCGTATCAGCATATGAATGTTTATTACTCATTACAGGCTGATGAAAATATTGTGTGTTGTTTTGTTGTACAAAAGAATGTCTGGGGCGTACAATCATGGCCCTCTTGTTTTGATTTGAGGTTACCTTTTGCCTTATGTCAAGATATTTTTGTCGTAAAGGGCATTTAATATCATTAGCAGAATGGTCTGTATATGCTTCTCCAGCTTGTTTGCAATTAAAACAGGAGAACACCGCTGGACGTTTGTTGTCCTTGGTAAAAGGACATTCAGAGGTTAAGTGCGTTTTCGCACATGTCATGCAGGCTGGTTTCCTGTTACAGTGGTCACCACCATGGCCATACATCAGGCATTTCCAACATTGTGTAGGCCTGTCTGATTTTTTGGGATTCTGTTTTTTCCATGTAACAATAACATTAAAACAGATTTGACATTATTCAGGTAACTAGGCTTAAATGATTTTCTATCAAATTGAATTTTGTAAACAGCGTTGTCCGCACTGCTGTATCTTGTAGGCACTTCAATTACTGTTACAGGTGAAAGATTAAATGTCTTGAGGTCTTCTTTGACTTCAGCGGTACTTAATCTAGGAAGACCGTATAGAAAGGTCGTATAAAGTTTATTTTCCTTGGGGTTATAGGAATGAAATTCGATTAAACCCTCTTTCAAGGCGTTCACACAGAAATTATATTTTTCCATAGATTGGGGATAAATTTTAGTCCCAATCGAGGTACGCTTAAAGATACAACCGTAGACTATGGCGACTAATATATATATATATAGTGCTAGTAAAAACATGTTAGTTTGTACGTATTCAAAAAAAGAACCAAAACTAATAATTAAGTATACAATTTAACAATAAAAATAAAGTTAAGAGTAATTAAACATATAATAACACTATGCGACAAAATACAAAAAATTAAATACACCCGAGTAACTACATAGTTTAAGTTGTTCAGTTAGTTGAGTAGAACTCAAAAATATTTTTTTATTTTTCTCGAACCCTCCAAACTTGTTTTATTTGAAAAAAATGGTTTTTTGTGATCTTTTCACACAAAATTATTGATTACCTAAATATGTTTGAACCTATTTTAAAAATCCAAAGATTTTTAGAAAGGAGAGAGATTTGCCTCTAAAACGGTATACATAAACATTTTGTTCAAACTTACATGTTATGAGTTTTGATGGGGTAAACTTGGAAAATATTATTTTTTCTTATTTTTTCAAAATGTGGTGACGTTGTCCAAGTTTTGAAGTATATTCGGTAGAGTATTACAGAGGCTTATCTTAAAAATGAGAAATTGTCGCTGAAATACAAGACTTCTAGAGGTTGACATAATAATTTTTCTTCCGCGATTGTATCTCTCAAGTACAAAGGTACAGGTAGACAAATTTGTCCATTTTACCATCAATAAAATGCAAATTGCCCACCTCAGCACTCGACATGCAGCCCCAAACCATAACAGAGCCTCCTCCATGCTTAACAGAACCTTTTGTATTTTGAAGATTAAATTTCTGCATTTGGTTTACGCCACACAAATATCTTGCCATCTAAACCATGCAAATTCAATTGGCTCTCGTCAGTGAACAGAACCTTGGAACGAACAAAAACTATCAGCAAAAATGTATTTTAAGATATCTTTACACCAAATTACCTTATTCCAAAAATCTTCTGTTTTAAGCAAATACTCTTTAGCAAATTTTATTCTCTTGTTTTTATTCTTAGGCCTAAAAAATGGCATTTTTTGGTAACTCTAACATGGTAGTTATATTTGTGCAATGTATTACGAATAGTATTTAAGCAAATATCTTTTCCACTGCTGTTTTTTAAAGATATTTTTAGTCCTTAGGCATTGCGAATGATTTTGCTTTTTACCAGGACAATGATCCCAAGCAAACTTTGGGTGTGACAAAGCTTTGGTTGATCCATAATTGCCCCAAACTTATAGAAACCCCTGCACAGAGCCCAGATCTCAACGTAATTGAACATCTTTGATAAGAATTAGCTAGAAAAGTATACCAACAACAATTTAAAACTTTGAATCAGCTTTAGGTGGCTTTACTAGAAGTGTGGAAGTCCATAGAACCTGAGGCATGCTACAATTTGGTAAAATCAATTCCAAAACGTTTATAGGCCGTTCTTGAGAACAAAGGATATGCCACAAACTATTAATTGTTTTCTTTCGTCATTTTTAGCAAAGGTGCTCTTCTTTGTCCGATTATGCGTTGAGCGCAAAAAATTTAGTTAATTTTCTTTTCCTTTATAAAATTACCGTTATCATGAAAAATGTTGTTATTTCTTTTATTAATCTGAAAGGCTATAATGTAGAGTGTAAATAAAAGCAAAAAAAAATATATTTAATATTTTGTTTTTAAGTTTTAAGCACATACATATCAGACTAATGCTTGTCCGATTATGCGATGGAGCCACTGTATATTACACAATTCCACTAACAAATAATTTCCTATATTTAAAACAAATCGCTAAATAATTAACAATATTAACAAAAAGATCCGCCTTTAAGTATATTTGTGATTAATTTGGTTTTTAGTGAAATATTTTGTTTTGAAAAGTGTTTTCCTTTACATTAGGTATGCAAAGATCTATAATATTACTCTATGCCTTTAGATAGGTAGGTAGAGGTGGCTGCCCATCCAAGAAATATTTTTGGATGGACTCTCTTAGGCCGCATTGGGCCCATTGTGCTATCACAGTTATCCGCTATCCCCTAGTCTCAAACCTCTCGGAGCTCCTGATGAAGCGATTTAGGCTGCCAATGTCAATCCTTGACAGTTCCTCTAGATCATCCATGTAGTAAGTACCCAAATACTTCCTTCTCCTTTGGCAAAGAGCCGGGCATGTACTCTATGCCTTTACTACAGGTAAAATTTGATTACAGTACGAGCATATAGGTTTTGTTTCATTTGTTGATTTTATTCTCGGGCTCACTCCATGGATCACTCCTTTACCCAATATGTCTGTAATACAATTACAATTCTTGCTTTATTAGGCAGTCTGTTATACGGCTTGATTGGTACTTTATTAATGTAATAAAAATGAAATTTAAGCATACAATTTGGAGTGTTGTTAGGAAAATAAAACATCTTTTTTACAAAAAGTCGTAGCAGTATCATAACAACATCATACATTATATCCGCAAATCTGGACAACTACTGGTTGTATATACAACATAAGAGTTCACAATTATTTATATAATTTTTGATGTTTATCCCATGGTAAAAAGTTTGTAAAATATGAACGATGTTAACCATGTGAAAAAAGTTTTCGATAGTCGAATATTATCTTCGGTGGTCAGAGTGGGATTCATTAGGAATATTGTATTTATTTACCCAATTCGTAATTAATGATAAACATCGATAATTAGAAGCATTATTAGGATCACCTTTCATTCAACAAGAATTGCAGTTTTAGAGTTTAAGGAATATAGTAATTTGAAAAATTAACAGAGTCGTATACGAAAAATTAATAACTAATTTCGTCTTGCCCGGGGGTTCTTCTTTCCTTAAGGCCTTTTAGAACAGAAAATAGCTAAAAAAGTTCGAATGGTGAGCCCACGAAGGGGTTCATGTTGTTAGTGGAATACCAATGTAGCGAAACCAAAGAGCTCAGATTTTCTAATATGGTGTAAAAATGCTATAAGAAATCATCTGCACCAGATTAGAGCGTGTGGTTATAGAGCGAGATTTTACCCATTTACGATTTTCATCGGTTATTTTAGATTATCTGATTAGGGATGTGTAAAGAAATTGTTTTATTATTTATTTATTTAATAATTAGATTATTTATTAATTTATTTCCTTATTATATTATAATTATTCCGAGCTTTATGCGCGGTTTGTAGAAAGATACACGCATCTTAAAACCTTTGGTCGGGCGCTTCATACTTTCGTAAAATTTCTGATTATTCTCACTTTCTTACAATTTTATTTCCTCACCCTCTCATTTTTCCTGTTCCCTCTTTTAGCGAAATGCATTTCTCCTCTCTTATTTTCGCCCTGTGTGCCTCGTACTAAGCACGATTTCACACCTTTCATATCTACTCGCCTTTTCTATCTCTGTCCCTCAATGATTTTTCTGGAAGACAGTGATGTCAGACTTACATTTTCTAACGACATCCACCAGACAGCCAAAGGTATCTACCCTTTGAAGAGAAGTAGTCCTTTAAACGTTTGCCGTGGTTTTAAATTTTTGAGAGGATGAAGTTAGCAGCTAATATTAAACCAACCGCAACCAAAATTCAAAGTCCAGGACATTGGACTGTGGACGCCGTCGCGCCACCCAAGAGGCGCACCGTGGAAGCAACGTGTAAACAATCAGAAGTTTTGCTTTTTTCATATACCCTGTCTCATGCCGTGTATATTTGGCCACAAGACTAATTCAAAAATTTTCCAACAATTTCCAAAGTTTATTATGTGTTTCGGCAAATGTAAAATACAATCTAAAATACGCCATGAAGGAAGATATCTAGAATTTAGTTGATTATGAGCTCAGTATTTGGTACCAATAAATTAATACATTCACACAGATGTACATACATGTATGTATGTACGTGAATAAGGGTCGTGTAGAAAATTTGGGAATTTAAGCTATTAGTATTGAAGTTGTTATTTTTATTGACGGTACCCTGTCGTACACTCAGTTGACTTTAAATTAACTTAAAACCAACTATTTCTCAAGCAGTGGTGGTTGACACTTGGATTACTTTTATATGGAAATGACTAACTATTTTAACATTGCGATGTCCTAGGAAGTAGTCAATTGTCCGACTCTGCATTACTTTTAAATTAATTTAAAGTTAGTTACTTAGCAGTTAACTTAAAGTAAACCTATTTGTAGCTAGCTATAAACTTAGTACTTTTAATTAGCTTTAAGCTAGTTTTTTTTAAACTGAATAAGTTAGCTAAATTTCAGTGAATGAAAAGTCAGTCCTTTATACGTTGGCTTTAAATTCACAATAATAAGCTATCATATTAATTATTCGAAATGAAACAGTTTTTTAAAATTTATATTTGAATAGAAAACAAAAGTTTATTCATGTGAAAAGAAAATAAATTATTTAATAAAATAAATAAATAAAAAAAAAATAAATTAATAAATAAAATAAATTCATTTCAATACATCACAAGTAATATTTTGCACATTTGTTGGTAAAAAAAAGATAAAGAGTTTCTAAATATAACATTTTCAAATATTTTAATTTTTTTGATTTGCGTTCTTATTTTTAATGCACTTAGCATGAATACAACGTTTTTTTTATTATTTTTAAGGCGTTACGCAGCTCAGTTTCCACATCCTGAGAGCCGAGGGATCGACAGGCACCTGTTTAAAAAATATGTATATACATTTTTACATGTTTTAAGACTTGGTTAAAACTTATATTTTCAAATTAGCACTTAGTTGTTAAGGCGTCATAAAAAGCAGCAGTCATGCTTTTTACCATGAACACCATCCAAGTTTATGTCCATGCACAAATTTGGTGACATAATTTCCGTAAGCTTTTTTGGCAAGCGGCCCTTTAATATTGCTTCACTTCACTTCAAATAAAAACACTTCAAACCTTGCGAATTTATGTATTTTTTAATTTCCTGTATTTTTTTAATTATTTTACGCAAACAATAAATTTTTAACCAAAAATATAAAGCGAAAGGATGACACGCGGTTTTGTTTATTAATCAAACGTCTGAGACGTTAGTTATCTATATCCAACGGCGTTAAGAATTGGAGTGTTTGTATACACTTTGGTTAATGTAAATTTTGCATTGCGTAGTAGTTAGCTTTAAGTTAGTCTATACAAGCAAACTTAAAGTTAGTTTTTTTTTGTAGTTAGCTACTCATTTGACGGCAGGGTATTGATGCAAACATTAACTCGCGTATGTGTTTGTTTTATTTTCTGACGACATATTCACTTGTACATACATATGTATTAAAAATTTATTATTCGATACTAAATCATCTGATTGATGTGGTGGTACGAATGGCTGGCAGTTCAGAAGATGTAAAGAAAATTAATATTATATGAGACGGGGAGCAACAAAAAAAGTAAGAATTTCTCTAATTTTCGTTGAACTTTATTGTCATTGTGATTGTGGGCCAATACGTACGAGGATAATGGGCACAAACATAAATACTAACTATTGTTGTTATAGCCATATATGGTTCAAAAGAAACACAATACATCATAATGGTATACAAAGGCAAAAGTTCTATATACAATAGAGCTCTAATTTAAATTCACAGTCTATTGTTGTTATTATTCTTTTGTTTCGTAGAATTATCCCCAGATTAAATCAGTTTTTCTCATCATTATAGTCTTTGTTTTCCCGATACAGAAGCTGTAGAAGGATGTGATGTGACGTGACGCTCAAATTGTCTTTTGTAATAAATAAAAGTGTTAAATTGTTTATGACCTCCGCCCTTCTGCTCTGTTTAAATACACTTTTACACGTACTTAGATACTGATGTAGTACGCTATTGTGCTTAAAAATTGCAAGAGATGGAATATCTATATATACTTATATACTTATGTACATACATATACTTTTATGTCTTTTATTCAGTAGAATAATGTTTATACAGTCTTGCACTTCGTATTTTTTGTTGTCATTTCTTCTCTTTGTATATTATTTCAATTTCACACAAAACTTATTGGTACAGGTGCATCTTTTGAACAGCAAGAGATCCGTATTAAACGAACCAAATTAACACATTTTTTGCTACAATATAATAATTATTTTACACAAACAAATGAAATACTCCTTAAATAAAATTGTTTGTACATATAATTTACACTGATATCTACAAAATTAGAAAAAAAATTTTAATGCCAGTAAAAATGTAATCGGCAGAGATTGTTTTTCATTTCTATTAAACATTATTTCCTTTTTATTTTAATTGCGAATTTGTAATCTCTTATACATTTTTATTGTTATTATTGTGTAGAAGTGCTAGAGTACTGCGACCTTACAATCTACATACATATATCCTTAATGATGCTGATTGCTGTGAATAAATATAGCTCCCTGCCTAGTACTTTGTAAGCATCCATAGTGATTTATTTTCCTCATCATAGAATATATTAGGCTTGAAGTGGCCTCTATTTTGAAAAAGTGTGTTTTATTCTATAGTCTGTCACTATTTTAGACCTACTTTTGGATAGTATGATTCAGATTCGTTTGGCCCCTCTCCCTATTCCCTTTCACCGAGTATTGTTTTCTCACAGAAAGTTTTTGGCGCTATCAGCAACGTAGAAGGTCCCCGTATTCGTTGCCGTGAATTCCCACATAACCCTGGAATTCAACGGATGGTAACCATAATTCCCCTGCCTAACTTATGGCTATGGCTTATCGATTATGAGAAAAAAAAAAACTTTTTTGCGATTATTTAGTACGTCCGAAAAATGCCTTTTGATATCTATGGGCCCAATTTAAAATAATTAAATTATATTAATTATATTAAATTAAATTATATAATTAAAAATACTAACTGACATGCATACATACATATACATATGTACATACATACATAGTTGGTCATTATAGCCCTTCAGTCAGGATTACGACCAAGTTTCCTACATACTTATACCTTTGTAAATTTGGAAAAAGTTTTAGATTTATTATAAGCACTAAAAAAATTCCTCAAATAAACTTTATGAATTATTATTTTATTTATAAGTATATCAATATCAAAAAAAAAACATTTAAAAAATTTGAACAATATTCATTTAATCTTGATTTAAATTGTTTTATGTCGAGGCATTAGTGTTCAGCCTGCTTTCTGAGCATTATGGACTGCCTGTGACTTGGACAATTTGGAACATTCAGACTTTTTTATTTTAATATTTAGAAGGTTCATGTACTTTTAATTTATCTTAGCTGTCCATTAAAAGGAAAAAAAGAAAAGATTTACTAGCATTTCATCAAATGCATTCCTTAAGTCAAATATATTTGGGACTCCCGCCAAAACTTCATTCTTTGTTCTCTGAACTCAACAATGTTTGAAGCACTATTTTACTAAATGTGAACAGCGATGAATGTTAGATTATTGGGAGAATAATATTAGTTACCGTCTATTTCCGAGATCTTAATAACTTCAATTTAACTACAAGTAGTCAAATCATTTTTAATAAATTTACATTCAACAGATCTTTTAAAAATTCACAGGCTCATTGGGTCGCGTATCACTCGAAGCGCAGTGAGTACAATAAAATGATGCCGGGAGCGAAACGAAATTCCTGGAGGTTATTTTGTGAACAGGTGCACAGCGTCAATGACATATTTAAGGTTATGAAATTCCTATCCAACACCACATCTGGGCTGAGGCAGTAATGGCTAATTGGGGCAAACGGATGGATACAGCAGAGGAATTCCTAGGTCTGTTGATCGTCATCCAGGCGGAAAACGGAGAGCAACAGACCAGGAGATGCCTCAGAAGTCACCATAAACATGGTTAAAGAATCGATTTTTTTCCTTTTAAGGAGGTAGGGCCAGATGGAATTTATCTGGCACTTCTACAAAATGAGATGGGCTTCGTATTAAAGCCCTGCACAGTAACAACTGTTAGTACAAGTTTCTGTATGTTTGCTGAACTGAGTGTGTACAGATAAATGGTTCTGTGTTGCAGTTACAAGTTGGTATGGTTATTATTTTTGTAGTCGCCGTAGTCTAGTAGGTAGTGTGTTGGCTTATCAGACGTGAAGCCATGGTTCAAATCTCCGTTCAGACATCAAAACGAAATATGAAAAAATATTTCTTCGGCGACTTCCTCTCAGCAGATTTCTCGCAAAAAGTCTGAGAGTAAATAAAATTGCCATGGAAAGTTTCTCAAAAGAAATCTGTCGTTCGGAATCGACTTTAAACTGTAGGTCCCCCCACTCATGTATAAGAATTAACAAACACAACATGAGTGGTTTTGAGAAGCTAGGCCGTAATCCTGACTGAAGGGTTGTAATGGCCAGTTACGTATGTATGTATGTATGTATGGTTATTAGTTGTAGCAGTTAGGGTATACGTGTATAAAGAGAGAATGAGAGTAACATATTTGTTGGAATACAAAAAGTACTTATTGTCCTATGCAAATAAAAATTTGTAATCATGATTTTGGAGGGCCTAGATTGAGCAGAAAGTGATTAATGGTAGGTCTCGCGACGGCCTATCAGTGGTCATTTATTCGAGGAAGATTGATAAAAGCGTTCCGGAAATATGGCGGTTTTAGTAAATTGTTCACTGGACGCACGCTTTGTTTTTGTTATTAATATTTACTTACAGCACCAAAGTTTACTTGTATATTTGCTTCACAATCCAACCCTAGCAAAGGCTGCTATGCGACCTCAAATGGTTTCGATTAACATAATCTCCTTTTTGTCAAAAACATGGAGCGCAATGTGAATGCCATGTTGAAGAGTAAAATATCTGGGGAAACGGTGAGTTTCAGCCAATATGCCTGCATCAAAGTAAATTTGGTAATTTTATTTACTTTCAGAGTTTTCGCCAGAAATCTGCTGGGTGGAAGTCGCCGAAGAAATATTTTTTCATATTTCGTTTTGTTTAAGATAAGATCTAATAAGCCAACAGACTACCTACTGCATTATAACGACTTCACAGTCTCTTGAGAATATTAGCCGACGAAGGACTCGAACCAGTCTGCTACGCGGATGACGTACTAATACGCGTAAGAAGTAAAATTACTAATAAGAATAAGGGGTCTAAATGTGAAATCGGATAAGACCGAAATATCTTTAATTACAAAAGAGACGAAGACCGTTAGTTATGATAGTCCTTGCTTTCTTAACAAAGATATTCAGTGCAAATACTTTTTTCTGGATAGGAAACTGAAATGGAGATAACAATGAAATGGACTCCCAACACATTCGAAACATGCATCTGATAGACATACGGATACGGAGTATCGTGTTCGGGCTTTGGGGGATGGATCAACTAGAATCACAAATCATATCACAAGAATATTATTGCATGGTTTTTCGGTCGACTTGGAGTTATCCGACAGAATTTCCAACATATCAATAACAACCAGTTGAGTCACTCTAATACCACGTCGATCTGACTAGATTTCTTGCCACAGACGCGTGAGGGAATGGGTCTAAACATGGAGATAGGTCAGAACTATGTATATTTAAATATCTTTAGAGATAGTCATTATAGTAATTAGGCAACAACATCCTGGTGTACGGGATCTAACTTTTTGTGTCATTGCTTGGCTTCGTGAGCACGAGATCTCAATGTTTTGGGATGATACTATACCAGAGATATTTCGTCTCAGCGAAGTGGACTGGAAGATTGTAAGATTGTATGAGATACAGACTTCCAACAGAAAGTAAAGTGGTATTCAACAATGGTGAGTGCACAATAAACCTATACGATGGCTAAGGTGTATGACGATAGACATGAGCCCCTTGGTTGGTCTTTTCTCCTTCAACCTCGAAAGGGTATCAATTAACTCAAATTTTAAAATATTTTGTTAAAAATTAATACTTGAATTACAAACAACCATTCCATTTTTAGGATCTCTAAAATTAGATAACATTTTTGCTTTAACAATTATCTATTTTATTTTCTAAACTTTTCTTTATGTAAAGCGGCGTCCCACCATACCAATCTTCTGTACAACGATGAACAGCATTATGGCTAAAAACCGTGGGTGATTTTAGAAATTTAGAAATCGTGAACTAAAATTTTTCAAAACCATTGAATTGAAGAAGTGCTTCACATGATTACAGATATAATAAAAGAAGTAAACATAGCATAGCATAGTACGAAAGACATTTACGGCGTTAAAAGACAAATGTACACAGTGGACAGTGTATTTATGTCTGTATGTAAATTGCAGTGGAAGTCTATATTATATACCTTCATATGTACTAACACAAATTATTATTTGATTAGTCAATATGATTTTTTTATTTCAGTTTATCATATGGCAACTTTGTTAAGCGGACGTGCAAACTTGCAGTCAGATCTAACAGATTTCGGAAATTAGCGTAGTAACAAATGTATGGCAGAAACTTCGTGTAATTTGTTTCAAAGCCGCACAGCTGATATGCGAAGTGCATACCCGACCATTTTGTGTGTGTTAATTTTATACATGAGTGGTGGGCCCTACAGTTTAACGTCGACTCCGAACGACAGTTTTTAGAGAAACTTTTTATGGCAATTTTATTTACTCTCAGAGTTTTTGCCAGAAATCTGCTGAGAGGAAGTCGCCGAAGAAATACTTTTTGTATTTTGTCTTGATGCCTGGCCTGGGGCTCGAACCCTGGCTTTTCGTCTAATAAGCCAACACACTATCTACTAGACTACGGCGACTTCTTAGGCACTTCATAAGGTGCAGCATATTACGTCTTTATTGGATTTTGTTATTTCGCCGTTTATTACTTCTTCTGGGAAAAGATTTAAATCAAACATCCTTTATTTTCAACAATTGAGTTCAGCTATCAACTTTTGTAAAAATACTTGAGATATTGGTCAAAAGTCAACGGTTATATTAATTTATTGCAGGTTCATATTTGATTTAAATCTTTGTACAATTTATATTTTTAATGTTCATCGCGACGTGCTCTTAGAAATTATGAAACTCTGCATCCGTACCGAATGTCATCCCTAATATAATGCCATTATGAGTTTATATGTATATTGTACTATATATACATACGTATGTATGTATATATTCTATGTATATGAAAGTGTGTATGTGCAGGTATTACAAAAATAAAAGCATGAATGATTTGAAATTTAATGAGACGACTTTAGATTCTTGTATTTTTATACATATTTTTATGGTCCTATATTTAGAAACTGTTTAAATATTATCAACGTTTGCTTAGTACTCATACAGTCATCTTTATTGTTTTAATAACAACAGCTATAACAACAACAACAACCGCATTTGCAACAGAATCAGAGTAGCAGCAACAACATAAAGAGCATGCATTGACATCCATTTATGAAAAATTATTTTAAGATTTTCATTCATAATTTTCAAACATCTGAATCATAAATTTATTACTTTATTTAAAGGAAAAAATAAATGTGTATGCCAGCGATGGGATACGATGTTCTTTAAATTTCGAAACAGTACTGACAATGTGATATAAAAAAAACATATTATTTTCATAATTAATTCTGCGACACGATGTCAGGCCACCTATGAATAAATTTGTTAAAATTGTTAAGAAAAACAGGAAAACAGTTACATACTATTCAAATTCTATTTATTGCTATTGTGTGTAGTACATTTATAAAGGGTGTTTTTTATAGAGGTATAGAACTTTAAGTTGGCATTACTTTTCAAGATGGCGACCGATTTAACAGCTGTCAAGTGATTTATTCTCAGTTTGGTTTGGCAATTCATCATGAATAGACTCACGCCTGAACAACGCTTGCAAATAGTGCAATTTTATTTCGAAAATAATGGTTCTGTGCGGAAAACGTATCGCGCACTACGTCCATTTTATCGTCGACAAAATCGTCCATCAGCGCAGTTAATTCGATTAACCATGGAACGTTTTCGCACCACGTTTACTCTTATTGATAACTCGCATCCCCAGAGACGCTGTACAGTGCGTACAGAAGAAGCTATTGCTGCTGTAGAGCGTAGCATTGAGGAAGACCCGAATGAGTCCATCCGCCATCGAGCACAGGAATTGGATCTGTGTCCATCCACTTTATGGAAGATTTTGCGGAAGGATCTTGGTTTGTGTGCTTACAAAATCCAACTCTTGCAAGATTTGAAGCCAAACGATCATCAAGTAAGGCGTAGATTCGTCGAATGGGCCCAAAACGAGATTACCGTTGTTCCCGATTTTCATAAGCGAATTTTGTTTAGCGATGAAGCGCACTTCTGGTTGAATGGCTACGTCAACAAACAAAACTGTCGCATTTGGAGTGAAGGTAATCCTAAAGTGTATGTGGAAACACCGTTACATCCAGAAAAACTGACTGTTTGGTGCGCTTTATGGGCTGGTGGAATCATTGGTCCGTACTTTTTCAAAAACGATGGTGGCCAGAACGTTACAGTCAATGGTGATCGGTATAGAGCCATGATTACTAACTTTTTCATTCCTGAATTGAATAACCATGATGTCCAGGAGATGTGGTTTCAACAAGACGGCGCAACATGTCACACAGCTCGTGCCACAATAGATTTATTGAAAGACACGTTTGGTGACCGCCTAATTTCACGTTTTGTACCTGTGAATTGGCCTCCAAGATCTTGTGATTTAACACCGCTAGACTACTTTCTGTGGGGCTATGTAAAGTCATTGGTCTATGCGGTAAAGCCACAAACGATTGACCATTTGGAAGACAACATTCGCCGTATTATTGCCGATATACGGCCACAAATGTTGGAAAAAGTCATCGAAAATTGGACGTCCAGATTGGACTACATCCGCGCCAGCCGTGGCGGTCATATGCCAGAAATCATATTTAAAATGTAACGCCACAAGATTATCTATCGGATAAATAAAATTCATGTCAATCGAATAATCCATCGTTGTTTTATTGCAACCTAAAGTTCTATACATCTATAAAAACCACCCTTTATAAATATTTGTTTTTTATTTTATAATTGAACGTCCAAGTACATACATACATAATTGGTCATTACAACCCTTCAGTCAGGATTACGACATAGTTTTTCCACTTATGTTGTGTATGTTAATTTTATACATAAGTGGCGGGACCTACAGTTTAAAGTCGACTCCGAACGACAGATTTTTGAGATACTTTTCATGGCAATTTTATTTACTCTCAGAGTTTTTGCCAGAAATCTGCTGAGAGGAAGTCGCCGAAGAAATACTTTTTGTATTTTATTTTGATGTCTGGCCTGGGGCTCGAACCCTGGCTTTTCGTATAATAAGCCAACACACTACCTACTAGACCATGGCGACTTCATTCAGACAATCTTGATAAAAAAAATTTAATGCAGACGAAATGTTACAAGTTCAGGATCGTTTATCCAATTTAATTTAAGGATTTTTTCTGAACGTCCAATTACATACCAAAAAGTCATTTTCAAGATGTTTCAACATTTCCGTCCCTGGTGTATACAAACTGTTACGAGTGCAAGTGCCGGGAAATATTCATGTATTTGCGCATATTTATGCGCTACATTATAAAAGGTGTAAAGGGCATAATGTACTTGAGCTGATGCACGTAACACCCAATGAGATGTATTTTGTAATATACTTTTATACCATTATTTTTAATAATTTCTTATATAATCCCTATTCGGCATTTGGTATACATATATAATAAGTTCTATAAGTTCTTGTAGTGATCAAATACGTGGAATGTTAACTACTGCAATATGGTGGGTTTCACATTTTAATTTTATAACCCACAACATCATAGGTGGTGAAAATTTGTTGCATCTATAACTATGTTTGAAACACCCAAGCCTAATGCCCTTCAAGCTGTTATTGTATTTGGCAAGTCATTACCATTTGCTGAGCCTATTTGGGTATAATGCTTTTCATCTGTACGTCAATGAATCCATAATCCAATCCATAATTCCTAAAATCAAATTACGGAATATTGTGCTTTGAATGGACCTCTGTTTTCGTACGAGTTTTTTCTAAAAAGAACAATTATACAAACCTACGAGTTCTAGAGCATTCACTATCTAGTCTAATATTTGTTACAGCATCTTCAACGTTTCAACACAAGGCATTACAGTACATGTGAAGGGTAACATATAGTCGTTATTGATCACTTTTTTCATTTACACATTTCCTTTTTCTTTGTTTTTAATTGTGTTCGTAGGTTGGCAGAAGAAAAATTAAATTTTCCTTAATGTACAATGCTACTAATACTGAATATCTTTGAATATTTGTGGTAACATCAGCGTAATGTGCTTCCCCCTTCATTGGAATGAATGATAACAGTGTTATAAATCTATTTACTATTTTAAATGTATCCTCGCTAACAAATACATCATACATACAAACATATTTCATATTTTTTACATCCAAATCTCTTAAAGCGTCATAAAAATTATTTTTAAAAATGTGAAAAGTCATAAACAAATTTAATATATTCTAATTAACGAAGAAATGCAACAAAAAGTAACATATACAAGTAACTGTACAAGGCAGTACAGTACATGTGAAGGGTAACATATAGTCGTTATTGATCACTTTTTCATTTACACATTTCCTTTTTCTTTGTTTTTAATTGTGTTCGTAGGTTGGCAGAAGAAAAATTAAATTTTCCTTAATGTACAATGCTACTAATACTGAAAATCTTTGAACATTTGTGGTAACATCAGCGTAATGTGCTTCCCCCTTCATTGGAATGAATGATAACAGTGTTATAAATCTATTTACTATTTTTAATGTATCCTCGCTAACAAATACATCATACATACAAACATATTTCATATTTTTTACATCCAAATCTCTTAAAGCGTCATAAAAATTATTTTTAAAAATGTGAAAAGTCATAAACAAATTTAATATATTCTAATTAACGAAGAAATGCAACAAAAAGTAACATTTAAAGGAAAAAACATTTTTTTTTTCGAAACAAATAATTGGAAAATACAATATGTTATCGAAATTATGTATATGTATGTACATATATTGTTGTATTACAAATAAAGGCTCAAATGCTGTAAGAAATCATTTTAAGGTATTTGGTATTCCAATTACATTGAAAAAATTGTTTGTATCATGCAAATTCATTACAAAGTTCTTGTGCAATATTCATAATTAATAATAAAAAAATATAAACCAAGAAATTGCATATAATACTTAATTTTAGTTCATATAAATCAATTTTTCTTTAACATAAACTACATAATAATACTAATGGCATATATAAGAATAAACTTGAAATACTATGTTTGCGTATTTCTACATACAAAATACAAAAAAAAAACAGGTTGAATAAAAGACAACTAATTTGACAGATCTATGTACCTTCAACAAGATTATTAACGGTCAAAGTTCAGAATTCTCTGTTGGAAAAACTGATGTAATGAAAAATTATATTTAGAATGTTGCAAAGATCTATCGAGGATGTGTAATTACTAGGGATGCAAGATTGTTCATAAAAACATCGATTTTAAAAAGCATCAGTGAAAAGACGAATACATCTATGTTTCCTTGCTGTTTTATTTTCCTATCATCAATTAACTAAATATAAAATCTAAAGCATTTTAATACACCTGAAAACCTAGAAATATGTATAATATAAATATGTAATAATATATTATAATACTTCAGCGCAACTACAAATATTTATTTATTTATTACAATTCCAAATTATGTTTTAATTATATACGAGCGGAGTAACATGACCATATGCTCGATGTATAACATATTTCTCCTATAACATATTCTTAATGTAACTTATGAATCCATATGGCGAATTCATATGGCGATAAATACTACAAAGGTATTATTTAAAATAAAAACTAAGGTTCTTACCAAAAATTATTAAAATATGTTTACAGAAAATCGTTTATTTAAACCATGCCGATGGTTTCTTTGACGTTAACGTCGCCGTTAATAACTGGTGTAAATGAAACAACTCAAAATAAGCACCACACAATAAGCCTTAAAGCACATAAACATGCTTCTTATGGTGAACGGTTTAGAAGTTTTTCAATGAGAACGCCGTTGTATCGCCCATCGAAACATCGATGTTTTCTAGACATCGATTTATCGTTTGCATCCCTAGTAATTATTAATTTACAAACTTACGATTTTTATTCCAAATATTTTATCATTTATTGTTAACCTAAGAATGAGAATTTTCCAAGTCGGGCCGTATTTAATTAAAGGTCAAACGATTTTATGTGCTGATATAAACGCACTATTTCATTTTTTTTTTCGAACAGAAAGAGCATGAGCATATTTTTGTTAATTTACTTTTTTTCTTCAGAGATTTAATTCTTCCCTGGCTGAGAAATGTGTCCGTTTATCTCATCAAAAAAGAAGGTTGTTTTTGAATGTCTAATGTCTGAAGTGGATATTAACAACAAATCCAGTTCCAATAAACTAGTCTGTGACATGAACTAGAAATCCATGGGGTATATTTTTTTTAATTTGCTTTTATTTACAATCTATTTTACAATATTTAGCAAATTTGATAAAACAATGAAAATATCACATATGTTATTAAACTACAGTAAGTTTAATAAACTATATATACATATACATATATGTTTGTTAGATATAAAAAAAGTAAAAAGTTCTTCATTTTCTATATTGTAGATCTAATACCTGAAACCTATTCAGTCTTCTAATTTCATTTGTTTCATCTAATAACGCTATCGCTAAAGGGTTTTGGGTGGTTACTTAGTCTGTTTAAATACTTAGAACTAAATCTAAAAATGTCACTTAAAACGAAAGGTACATTTAGATCCCTGTGAATTTGAATGTTGGTCATAAACCATGGAGCACCAGAAATATTCCTTAAGGTTTTAGACTGATATCGTTGCAATATTTCAATATTTGAATTACTGGACGTTCCCCAAAGCTCTATGCCATATGTCCACACAGGTTTTAAAATAACTTTATATAATGTTATTTTGTTCTCTAGACTGAGTTGTGAACTGCTTCCAAGTAACCAGTTCATTTTCTTTGTTTTCATATTTAGATGTTTTCTTTTATTTCTGATATGTTCTTTCCATGTGAGGCGTTTGTCTATATACATTCCCAAATACTTTACGCAGTTAGACTTTGCTATTTGTAAGTTATTTATATATATTGGAGGGCATCCTTCTTTCCGTAAACTAAATGTAACATGATTACATTTTTCTACATTTATAGTTATTTTCCATTTGTTTAACCATTGCTGCAGTGTGGTTAGCTCTCTTTGCATTACAGAAGAAGCTTCAATGTGGCATTTATTGGTGGAGATTATAGCGGTATCGTCTGCATATGTAGCAACTACGACATTATCAGAAGTAGACATGTCGGAAGTGTATATAGTATATAATATTGGGCCTAAAACACTGCCTTGTGGGACTCCGCTGAATATATTGCAGGCAGAATTTTTTTAAGTTTGAATAGCAGTCCTTCGTGCCACACTCTGTCGAATGCCTGTTTTATGTCAAGAAATGCTGCCGAGCAATACATTTTTTGCTCAAGTGAATCGGATATTACCTTTACTACTCTGTGACATTTTTCTGGAGTTCCATGTTGTCGACGAAATCCAAACTGGTGGTCAGGTATTATGTTTTCTTTCTCTAAAATAGGTAATAGCCTTGATGCATAAAACTTTTCAAATATCTTTTAAAATGTAGTTAATAGACTTATTGGTCTATAGGATGTAATCTGATTCTCTGGTTTATTCGGCTTTTGGATCATTATAAATTCGGCTCTTTTCCAAATGGCGGGAAAATATGATAATCTCATAATAGAGTTATAAATTAAAGTTAAAAATAGAATACCTTTCTTTGAAAGTGATTTCGCAACTATCGAGTCGATTTTATCATGTCCTGGACACTTTTTATTGTTAAGTTTGGAAATAACATTTTGTACTTCCCTCGGAGAGATAGGTTTT
This sequence comes from Sarcophaga subvicina, assembly GCA_936449025.2. Taxonomy (NCBI): domain Eukaryota; kingdom Metazoa; phylum Arthropoda; class Insecta; order Diptera; family Sarcophagidae; genus Sarcophaga; species Sarcophaga subvicina. Next base: position 20,411,196 of record OW388085.2, on the reverse strand, counting down.
ATTGGTAAATCCATTTGGTATGGAGATTCCAAAAATGTATGTACGTTACTTTCATGTACGGTATTTGTTGATGGAAAAGATTGATAAATTTGTTGCAAGTATTCAGAAAAGGCTTCTGCTTTGCTCTTACTGTTTCTGCACCAGGTGCCATCTAATTTCATAACAGGAACATTTCTTTTTGCATGGTGCTTTAAGTATTTTGTTGCTTTATAAAGACTGTAATCGGTATCTTTTGATGTGTCCAAATATTTCAAAAATATAGATACTTGCTCATTTCTAAATTCAGCTATCCTCTTTTTTAGATGATTTGATGCTCTATTGAAGTTAGTTTTATCCGTAGGATTTCTACTTTGCTGCCAAATTCTTCTAAGTCTCCGGCGTTCTCGTATAAGTTGTCTTATTTCCGTAGATATAAATACTTTGCGGCTGCATTGTTGGAGTAGATAACTGAGCAGAATTTCTTATTACACTGCAGAATTGATCTACAGCTTTATCAATTTCATCTCCGGTCTTTTAAGATATGTTTAGCTCTAAATTCTGATCCATCCAATGCTGAAAAGTGTTAATGTCAGTTTTATGAGTAATAATTTTCACTTTTTCTTCAATAGTTGCCAAAAGGGTATTGTAGCTTAAAAGTACAGGAGAATGATCAGAATTAAGATCATCAGAATCTAAGACATCAAGAAGAGTATCCGGTATGCCTGAGTAAACAAAAAAATCTAATAGGTCTGGAATTTTATTTGGGTCGGTTGGCCAATACGTCGGTCTTCCCGTGGATAATGTTTTGTACCCCAATTTAGAGATGCACTTAAAAAGTTCTTTCCCTTTAGGATTAGATAATCTAGAACCCCACCATGGATGCTTGGCATATAGTCGCCACCTACAATAAACTTGCCACCAAAAGTCTTGAAAAATGTTTCATAATTTTGTGCACTTAAACTGTGTCTAGGTGGACAATAAATAGCATAAATTGAAACTCCGCAATTATTACACTGAACTTTTACACCACAAGCTTGTATATATGGTTTTAAAACAGCTGATCCAGCATGAGCTTTATTATCTGGGTGATTAGCTTGAAATAGATCGTAACCTCTGACGCTGAAGTGTGTTCTAGATGTAAAATGTGTTTCAGATATGAGTAAAATATCTAAATGATTTGTTATAAGGAAAATTTCTATCTCCTTTGTGTGATTGGATGCTCCATTAGCATTCCATGTTGCAATTCGAAGATCTATTTGCATAATTTATCCATAATTTTTGTCATCATGTCAAACATTTTGTCCATCATACGTTCTAATCTCTCTAAAAACCTCATTTCGGGACTGGTTGTATTATCGTTTACTGCTTGAGCGTAACTGATTCCTTCAGTAGTGCTGTGGTAGTTTGAATTATAATTTTCTGGAGCAGATTGAACATTCCGTTGTTGTACATATGTACGTTGTTGATTGTTGTTATTGTTGCGTATCTGTTGCATTCTTTGGTAAAAAGCACAACCTTTATAATTTGCTGTATGATTTTGCAGACAATTGACACATTTTGGTCTAGTTTCTAAGTTTTTTTTACATTCTATGGCACTTCACGCATTTAAATGGCCGTTTGCCGTAGGATTTGGTATGCCCAAATTGTTGGCATCGGTGGCATTGAATTAAGTCGTTGGTTTTCTTTGGAGCTTCAACAGTGACGATTGCATTATTAATATGTTTAACTTTAAAAAGTCTTTATTTGTCGGACTCGGATCAAGGTCTACAAAGAACATTGGCAATGGCAACTTTGATACCCTACTTCTGACATTAGTGACATTTCTAACCAAATGACATAAAAATAAAAGATCTGCCTTTATATCTCTAACTGGGGTGGAACTATGAAGACCTTTTATTACTACTCTATAAGCTCGTTCCTGTTTAAGTTGAAAAGTGTGATAATTAATATATTTTGACTCAAAAAATTTAACAATTTTTCTATAGGAATGAACACTTTTTATCATTAATCTGACTTCATTTTCCCTCAAACACTTATAATTAAAGTCTTTTATTTCGTCGCTTATTGTTTTAAGGATTTTAGAAATATTTTTAACGCCAGGAATATAAATTGGTGGAGGCTTCGGTGCTTTATTGACTTCATCATCTTCTTGGTCATCTTCACAACCTATTTTTTCCTTAGCAGATTCGTTTTCCCCAAGTAAATAAAATTTATTTGTTCTGGATTCATCACTTGTAATAACTTTCTTGTTTTGCTGAATGCTTAATGGTTTTGTTAAGCGCCGTTTGTTTGTTTTTGTATCTGATACTTGCTGCCAAGCATCATCAGATTCATCGCTATCATCACTTCCACTTGTCATAGCAACAAATAGTTAACAATTTATATTTTTAATTTTGTTGTTATTATTTTATTTCTTTTTATTATTCTTTTTTCTTCTTTTTTTAATGAATATAATTGTTTTTGGGGACAAAAATTCGTTAGAATTTTTGTTGATCCCTTTGTTTTGTAAAAACCTGTTTTGTAAAAACAAGTGTTTTTGTTTTATTTTTATTTTTGTTTTTAACTTCTTTTCTATTTTATTTTATAACTTAAAAGTTTTTAACACGTCTTCTCTTAGAGAAAGTTAATGAAGAACTGAGGTATTATATATATATTTATTTATTATTTAATAATTTATTATATTAACATTAAAATTTTAAAAATATTAACTATTTGAGTGCAGTAATATCAGTTTTTGTAGATTCAGAATATTGATTTAATTTATTCGTGTTTTGAGTGAAATGAATGAATATTCCAACGAGTGTACTCTTTGAAATTCTTTAGACATTATTCTAAGGCGGAAATCCATAACAGAATTTCATAGCACCGCATTGATTCTAACATCGAATTGTAAAAAGTAAAGTTTTAGCTTAATGTTGAATTTCTCCCAACAAATCAATTGATTTGTATAGATTTCAATTTCATTTGCGTCTATTTATTTCTATTGTTCTTTTTTTATAAGCGTCAAGGTAAGCACCGAGATATTTCACCTCATTGTGCAACGTTAGTTGATTTTAGTTGCTCTCGATTTCACTTATCTTTTAAATAACGAAACACGTCATTGTGTTTTAAAGGATGCTTATATGATATTTTAATACATTCTTACAAAAGCTTTATCATATGTTCATATTATTGTGTGAAAATAATATTTTATTAGCATGGAAAATAATCACTTGGAAAACTCCGACTTTAATCGGCTGTTTAGAAACTTATATTATGATATTAATAATAATCAATTTCGCAGGCAGCTTTTTGTGCCATATTAATTTTCTTAATTTTTTTCATGAGCGTTTTATCTTAAAGCCAAATAAATAATATTAACTACCTTCAGTTTAGCTGTTCATAAGCATTTTCTTATCAGATGGAAGATTTATAGATCTATAGAAGTCTGTTTTTGTTAGATCTATTCTGCGCTTAAAAATCATATACCCATAAAAATCATATAACCATAATGTTTGCAACTTATGAGTTCATTAATATTCATTTAAATAAATAAAAATGTCTAGTTAATGTTTTTAGAAAATAATTCACTCTTTTTCGTAATTAGGTATTGGATGGATACTAAAAAAATTTTTATTTGTTAGTACTAAACCAAACATATCAAAAAGAAAAGAGATATCCAACTCCAAGGGTAATGGCTGTTGTTATGTATGTATGTCCATGATTTTGAAAAACTGTAAATACAACAACCTGTTAAATCATTGGATAATATTATTGATACATATAATATTTGGGTTTATTTTTTCGTCCTGCTACAAGGGCTCGTAAGTGCCAAAACAGTATAGTACATTTTCAATGTCACTGACAGCAAATATTAATGATTACTTGTTCTTACCATACGTTCTACACAGTAGCTGGTGTTGTGTATTGAGCACTTTGTGCTTATATACATACATACATACATATATACATACAACTGCAAACATACACATAAATCCATTGAAATAGAATTATTGTTGTTGTGTTGTTTTTTTTCATGCTTGCCACAAAGAATCAACAAGTTCATGCTGATTGTTGGTGATTAGTTTCTTTTGTGTTGAATTGTGTTTTGTTTTCCCCTCTCCTCCGTTTTATCCCGTCACACCAAAACATTACATAGTATTGTTGTATGTTGCAAATATTGCGAACAATGAGTGTTCATTGTTTGTGCTAGCCAAATAAAACAACAACTTACACTGATTAAACATCAAGCGAATAGTTGGTAAATACAGCACATACATACATAAATAGACATGGGGAAACGATGGACAGTGACTGCGTAAACAATTTTATTGGAAACCTAAACATTTTTAAACTGGGACTTTCGACTACATATTCTACAAGTAATACTTGAATAATAATTTGGTTTACTTTAAAACCCCACGTTGATTTTTTCGTGTAGAAATCTTGCTAAACGACGGATAAAGGATGCAAAAAAACATAATCCATTTAATTTCAATAAAATTTAATTTATATACAAATTTAAAATAATTTGCAAATATAAAAACCAAAAATAATTTTTATATTTTACAAAAAAAAACACTTCGTCGTTCTCTTAACAATAAAAATCAGCGGTGATGTTTCAAAAAGTAGGATAGGCGATAGTTAGTGAACAATGCTTTTGTGAACATTATTCATGGAACGATATTCATTATTATAATGATCAATTACAACATTGTTAGAATTAACATTCGAAATTGAAAAACGTTACAGAAAAACTATAATTTTAAAGCAGTAAATATAAAATCTTTTTTTTTTGTTTTATTCTTAATTTTTTAATTGTGGTATATTAGGGTCTGCTGGTGTTATCCCAAAATATGTAATTATTGCTAATAAAAAAATTTTTCTAGAGAATTTTTCGTCATCCTAAAAAAATGTAGTACGAATTATAGAGTTTGCTCAATGTGCTCATTACCACGCCCTACAAGACTGTGACAGCTAATGCCCAAACCGGCAAGAGTAATCCAGTTAACTAAAAATTCCAGCTTGAGATTGGACTAAATGAGCTCGTATTTTACACTTTACTTCTCACACCTCATACTGGTGTTATTCCGAGAATTCTACTTCATACGGTGCACGGGCGGTGCTTCTGTTTCACACAATATTTTAGGAATGGTTATAGCATCACCATGGTTCATGAAAAATAGAAACTTACCTTAAGATTTCAATGTGCGATCAATACAAATAAAAAGTTCGGAAAATATTCTGAGAATCCTCATCACTCGCGTAAAAAGGGTCACTGCAGCCCTATAATGTTTTCCAATTCTAATCAACTACGGTAGCTGAATTTATTAATTTATATTATTTAAAATGTTAACGTTTATTGTCGATTCTATAATTTTATTTGATGATTTAGGTAAGTAAATAATAGACAAAAAATAAGTTGTGTTAGTAACAATTATGTACTAAAAAGGTTTCAATATATACATATAGATATATTTATATATATGTATATATGTGCATGCATCGTTATTATTGCGAGGTGAAAGTAGTCATTACTGGTTCTTTTAAGGAAATTGTGCTTTTTTATTCATCTGCAATCCTAGTAGTATTTTGGTATACATCCCTATATCCCTATAGAAATTTTTTAAAAATTTTTGAAAATTTGTAATGTAATCTTGAATGTTTTCGAAACAAAACAGCTATACTATAATACTCCACAATACTAATTTTACTTTAGATTGCTGCATTTGGATGACAATCTATTTTTCTTGTAATTTGATGTACATATGTACATAACACATTTGTTTCAATATGGCGTATATAACCTAGTGTAACAATGATTGTATAACTAAACAAAAATAATAAAAAAAAACTTAAAGGTGAGTTTTTATGTCTATGTTATAATACCCAATCGTATAATTATAACGAATCCACAAATTGATGCACGTACATCAATTATATGAATGAATAATAAAAGTCCCTTTAACCATAACTTCTGCTCCAATGAAGCCCAGTGGCAAGGAAATGTACCACTCTTTAGCAACAGCAGCGTAATTACTAAAGCATTAATGAATACGATGACTACAAAAAGATTCTTTATCTTTAAGTAAAATAAAATATATGGAAGACAAAGATGCAAAAATACAACAAAGAAAAAAAATAAAGTAAAGAAAAGATTTTATGAGGTTTTGATGTTTTGTGTGAAATATGTATATAAAATTATATGAGCGAAAATACATATTTACGTATGTATATACATATTACGTATATACATATTACGTATGTATTTTTCTGTTCGCATTCAATTTATACTCGTAGTTACGGGTTTGTTTAAATTTTAGCTATAGGGAAATAAAATCAATGCTTTCTTGAGAATTCAGCGTGACGATTTTTATTATTTGATCTCAATTTATTATTTTAGAAGGGGCTCCAACCTTTACTTCAAATTAATTATGTACTGAATCGATGATGCTCAAATTGTTTGTGATTGTCTGTTGCCGCTTTGCAAATTTATTCTTTCAGACGCCTACCTAGCAAGTTTAATTACAGAAGCTATTTCTTGGAAAAATAATATACAGCATGTCACGAAATACAGTTCACATAGTTTATGTCGTTAATGATGCTTTATTTTCGGACACTAGCGACAGTTCTGCTTATTTACCTGATTATCAAAATGAAAATGAAAACCGCGAAAACCGCGCTCAAATAGTGAATACAAATTTAAATATAAAGTTTAAAATTCCCAAATATACAACATTAAAACATTTTATAAAATACGGTACGCTGGTTACGACTGATTATTTCTGCATTCCTTGAAAGTAGAAATTAAGTTATTTCTCTAATTTGTCTTAAAAGGAGTTTATATTAAGCGTCCCTGATAACATAGCAAAAATAATTTCCGCTGATTGCTGAACTTGACGATTGAATCGAAAAAAAAATAAAACATTTAAACGAAATTTCTTGTAATCCGACCACAATGATCGATTTGCTAATAACGAGATATCTCGTGACATGTATGTACATATGTAGCGTTAGATTTGGTAAAAATGGGATGTCAATATGTTAACATTCTTAGAATTTTATTTAAAAAAAAACTGAAAAGACATTTGTTTATAAAAGGAAAATAATTCTTCAATTACGTATTTAATTGCAGATCATCAGAATCAATCACATGCTTCATTCATTAATTCTTGAGAGTAGATAATGCTACGAATGTCTATAATAAAAATAAATTTATTAGTGATCTTATTGTAAGAGTTTATCCTTGACCTTGTGTGTCAGTATATTCTATTTGAAATTCTTCGTTTTTTTTTTTTTGATTATCGTTAGAGTGAGAATTTCGGACCCAGTAATTTATGAACGATACTGTGTATCGACTACAATGGATACTTATTTTACAATAATATTGGTGGTATGAACGAATATCAAAAAAGTTCAATCAATTTTCTGCTGCATATTGCAACAAAAGCAATTAGAAAAGCATAAAATTTTTTTATTTTTCTTAAAAATACCGTTTACTGTGAAATTCTATGACAAGTATATACATAGGTGTGTCTGTGAGTTCCTGTTGCTTGTTGTATATATAAAGGATTATGTTCCTATGCTACACACAAACACACACAACAAAATGAATAACAATTGGTAGTAAAAGCAGAAGGAGAAAGAAGGATAATGTTAAACAATCGAAATAATATAGTTGAGTTTATATGATTTCACGGTATGTTGGGTGTGAATGAATTAATGATTTTTTGTTTCGTCTTTCACTGGTTCATTCACCTATTCAGTTACTCGTTTATTCCTGTTTATGTTTTTTGTTCTTTTGTTTTAAACTAACATTGTTTACTCTTAATAATATAATAATAATAATATTGAATGAATGAATTCGTTGATGTCCTTAAACAAGTGCTCCACTTACAAACGCAGTTCGTTATTTTACAGAAGGATTAAATGTCGTTCGAAAAACTTGTGTATATGTCAATAGAAGCTGCAATGGTTGTGGGTAACAGCTGGATCTTTTGGCTATAGTTTTTATTATTATTATTTTTTATTTAAAACATTTAATTGAAATCAGTCAGAAAAAATTTTTATTAAAAAGAGGACATACGTTAATTAAACGGTAAACTATTAAACTAAACTAATAGTTCAGCCATGTCTAACAGCTAACATAGCAATGAATGCTATTCGTAAATTTGTATTGAAAACGCAACGGATGTTAAGTACAATATTAACAACAATTAAAGTATGTCAAATCAACGAACCAGATCAACAAATCTTCTATACATTTGGGATTAAAAAATTAAAACAAAAAAAATTTAATTCCTTTTAATTTCAGTCACTGCTTTTATTAAAAATTACTGAAATAAACTTTAGTCAAGTATATAAAAAAATACGTTATGTATATTCATTCATGAAATCAACAACAAAATTCGTTTTTGAATGATCAAATGCCGTTACTTTTTTTATTAAACTATGAAAACATTGCTTAGGGACAAGTTGAAAAGTTTTCACATGCTGACGTACTAAAGGATTGCAAAAGGCACGTTTAACGTGGATTAAACTCTGCCGTTCATATCCGAAACCGATATTATTTAAGTCCGATGGCTCAATAAAAAAAGATCATATAAAATCTGGTCACTCTACTGAAGCATTTGAAAAAAAAAATTGCGGCAACACTGCATTTGTTTCACCTAAGGCTAGTTTACACAATAAGGGCCATTATTACAACTAGCCGTTAAGTAAAGAAGGGATTTAAACGGGCAGATAAATTGTTTTTCATTGTTATAAGTGGACAATAAGTTAGAAGTGAGCGTTTAGCTAAAGGGAGAATCATCCTACCTTTAACTTTTAAAGTTAAACTTATGTTTGAACTTGTCATATTATATATTATTTTCAATATGGCAATATCAAATATTCATTTTTATATATTTATTACAATAGAATTACAAATTTATTTAATTATATACGAGCTGAGTAACTTCGACCATTTGCTCAGTAGAGTGTAACAGACCAGAGTCTCTGGTGGGAATCGAACCCGTGGGCCATGGCCATCACGCTAATAGTCTAACATGCTACCCACTAGACTACCAGGGCACCCTCAATTACAAATGTAAACAAAATGAGCATACACAATAAAAAAACCCGTCGTTGCCACTGCGTTTTAAAAAATACTTGGTTAATTGAGCAGTATTATCGACATTGCTCCGGCACTTCCATATTTTTGAAAAACTTTATTTTATCATTAGGTTATAATAACGAAAAGTTATTACTTATTAAAAGTTACTAAACCCAACTTTAACGGCAAGTTCTAATAATGGCCATAAAGCTGGATTCACCCATTGTTTCGGAACAAAATTCTTGTTCCGGAACAAATTCAGTTTTTTGAGTGTGCTCCGAAACGATTCACCCACTTCGAACAATTGTTCTGTAAAAACAAGGCTACCATATGAAATATTTTTGTAAACGATGCGTGTTAGTTTTACAATTAGGCAGCATAGTAGCAGATGATTGCATTTCGATTGTTTTCTTGGCTTGAGTGTGATCATATCTTTTATTGTGTTACAAAGAAATTGTAAATTAAAACAAATCTGAAATTGTTGAAGTGAAAAAAATGGATAATAATGGATATTATACATACATAAATAGATACATACAAATGTACATATAATATGATGTGGCAGCTCAGTTCAACTTTACTTAAAAACTTAAAGTAGCTGGCAGCACAGTTCGATTGTTTCGGAACAAAAATTAAAATTAAACCAATTCGAGCTGAAAATGTTCCGAAGCAAGCTTACTCTCTTTCGCAATCTCTCTCAAAAAGAGAAACGTCAAACTACATATAAAAAAATTGTTTCGGAACAATGGGTGAACCCAGCTTAAGAGTTTTGCGTACGTAAAGTCAGAGTGAAAATATTACTGAATTCCATCCGTAGTTTAAAACTGAGAATAAAAATCGAACGGCAATTAAATGCAAAGTAAAATTAATCAGGGACCGTAACTGTTATAACTTTTATCGTAAAAGTCAGAAACTGAAAGTTATTTTTTGACTTTTACTTTTTCGAGCAGATATAAAAGTTGTTTTTCCACTTTTATTTTTTCGAGCAGAAAAACAGTTATCTTTGACTTTTATTTTTAAGAGCAGTAATAAAAGTTATTTTTTGACTTTTGTTTTTAAGAGCAGAAATAAAAGTTATTTTCCAACTTTTATTTTTTCGAGCAAAAATAACAGTTTTCTTTGACTTTTATTTTTGCGAGCAGAAATAAAAGTTATTTTTTAACTTTTATTTTTTCGAGCTGAAATAAAAGTTATGTTTTGACTTTAATTTTTTCGAGCAAAAATAAAGTTTTGTTTTTGTTTTAATTCATGATGAATTCATAATATTTATTAAAAAATTCTTTAAAAAAATTAAAGCAATTTATGTTAGAAAATTATTAGAAATAAATTTTGGGTATATTAAACACTAATCTTTGTGTCATAGGGTTTGAAAAAACCAAAATAAATTTTATTTCTGCTCGAAAAATAAAAGTCATAAAATAACTTTTATTTCTACTCGAAAAAATTAAAGTCAAAACTAACTGTTATTTTTGCTCGAAAAAATAAAAGTCAAAAACAATTTTTATTTCTGCTCGAAAAAATAAAAGTCAAAAATAACTGTTATTTTTGCTCGAAAATATAAAAATCAAAAAATAATAATTTTTTTCTAAAAAATAAAAATTATGTTTTTAAAAAGCATCGCATTATATAAAAATTTGGTCCAAGACAATCAAAATGGTATACTTGGTTTGTTCTCCGACATTTCCTTGCGGTTGCTTTTTTAATCAAAAATTCAAAAAGCAGTTAATTTCAGTCCCTGAAATTAATGCATCCCTCATCTAATGAAGTGTGACGGCTTTTTTAAAAATTTCAAAAAACAAAGAGATCCCTGCGGCTACCAAATTTTCATGCGTATTTTCTTCAGTGTCTTAGGCTCCAGTTACATATAGAATTTACATGATACTATCCGCTCGGTTCTACAAAAAAAACTTGACGTCAAAATCCAATGAATAATTTTGTTTATAGGCATACATACACCCTTTTGGAAAAACCTTTAATCGATCACAATATATTTGTACATTTATTTATTTAACTTATTATTTTCGTGTAGAGTTGCCATAGCTCAATCTGTATAGGGTATCCCTAAAATGTCAATACCATTTCCCTGACAAAATTCAAAAAGATATTCCGTGACAGTAATGATACCTATTTGCATATTACTCGATACGCACCTGGGTGTTCCGTTACGAAGTGCATTAATACCGTACAGGTCTAAGTATGTGTTCTAATGATTCATTCTCCTCATCACAGAAACTACATATTGAGTTTGAGATAATGTCCATTTTGAGCAAGTGTTCTCTAAGTTACACCGCCCGACCACAACACCTGTTACTGCCCTCTGATGTCTCCTGGATCTTCTGACACATTGTAATTGCCCAACAGAAGTTTCGATTTTTTGAAAATCGTTTGGCTCGGGAAGAGTCTCCATCTCTACTGATTTTTTCTTTAGTCCAGCATGCCCAAGCATCTGTGCCCACTCCAAACAAAGATTCTGGTCTAATCAGCGTCGTAGAAGCTCCCCTTCTCTATTTGTACACACTGTCACAAATGTAAACTCAAAATAGAAAATAATGTTAAAGGCCTAACTATAATCTGCTCATCCAAATGTCAAAATTCAATAACAAGACTGTCAAATTCATAAGTAATTTTGAGTTTCTGTTCGAGTGAGAAAATCTGGCATCACCGTTTCTAGTTTTTATAATGCACTTTTTGTGCAACTCTTATTATAACTTTAATTACATTTCCTTTTGTAACTTCTACTTCCTTTCTTGAACTCTTACTAAAATAAAACTTGTGGTTCATATCTATAAACATATTGTTCCGAAATCAGTGTTGTAATTCAGCATCCCAACAGTTTCTAGTCACTATACAGAGGCTGTAATTGATTGAGATCGAAGCAATCAGGCCAAAAGAATTTAATAGTTATAGGCCATTTACACTACAGCGAAATCTAGTAGATTAGATTTCAAATCTAGCTCAAAATCTACATCGTTTACACTGGATTTATTTGACAGTAGCAAGATTTCATTTTAATAACAAAAACAGCTGACTGAAATTTAAAAGAAAATAATAATATTTTAGTTTAACCCTAATCAAGTCAGGAAAAAATTTCACGAATCCAGTCAAAATGTGTCTCAGAGGCACATACAAAGAATTTACGTATTAATTTTGTTAACTTATTTTTATTTTATTAAATTTTTTCTTCTCAGTTACATAAATGAAATATTATTTATTTATTTTCGCATTTTAAGCAAACTAGAACTTTTGAACAATGCTCGTTGCAAGTATTTTTGTGGTAAATACTGCAAGACTGCTTACACATTCTGCATATCTTCGGTGGGCACATATAACATCTACGTCGCATATCTGGCTGCCTTGGCTGGTTTGAGAATTCATCCTCGTGTTGTATGGACCGAACATTGGACAAATTATTTTTATTTAATTTTAGAAGACTACGGCAAATAATGGGTGCCAGAACTCTTCGTAACTCATTATACCTAATTAAAACTCATTATTATATTTAATTTTGTTGTTCACCAACAATAGAAGTAATAGTTAGCGTTCCCATATGTGCCTTATAGACACATTTTGACATGATTAAGAACATTTTTGATTGAAACAAAATAAAAAATAAAAAGAAATTAATTTATTACTTGAAGTTTGTAAATTCTAAATAAAATAACGGAAAGTAAGAATTCAAGAAGCAGTAAGAACTAGAACCTATATTTAAGGAAGTTACATGACCAAGTGAAATATATGTCGGAGAGGCACATGTTGACTTGATTAGGGTTAAATTGAAATGTCATTTTTTTCCTGCTCAGCGTTGTATTTTTTAGTACTATTTGGTAAAACACATAGTTGCATTTCTATTTTTACTAGATTTTGAGTAGATTTTGCCGAAATCTACTAAATAAGTAGATTTTGTTTTATATGGGAAATCTAGTTAAAATCAACTAGATTTGGCTCGAAATCTCATAAGTACTAGATTTCGCTGTAGTGTTAATGGCCTATTAAATATATTAAAGCTCTCAACTGACCTGATTTTATCACAATCCATCCATTCAAGCTATGATCTCCAATTTTGTCCAAAACTTTTTCGTGGTATTTGCTGTCTACAGTTATAAACATGTTACAAAATCATATTACAAAAATCTGTGTTTCACTTTTTTAATATGATACCACTAATTAAATAGTGATCAACAGGCAATAAAAATTTATTAATTTATTATATTATAAATGAACTGTATTACTAACTCATTGACTGGTCGATTAATTCATCAACGAATAGCTGAATATTTGAATTATGGATTGTGGGTTCTCCCCACTGGCGAATAAATCTTTTTAGTGGGAATTTTTTATATTCCAAGTAAAAAGGGATAAAAACTGGAAAGACGGCAACGTTAAATTAAAACTAAAGGCGAACGAAAACAGCAATTGTAAATTATAAATGTAATGATAAATGTATACAAAATTAGAAACAACGCGAAAACACTTTGATATTTAAATAGGCACGGGGATGTATATACAAAAAAATCGGAGTATGTCCTGTATCCGTTTTTATTATTTATCGTTTCAGGCGTTTTGTTTCCTGAATTAAAATCAGGTGATTACACCACACCACCAATATTGATCATCAAGAATGGAGGACTGTTCGAGGTTCTTATCATGCTGAATAAAACAGTGTAGTGCGGCTTTTTTTCATATATCGCTAAAAAAAATTTCTTTGTTACAATTTCACTAACATGGTCAATAGAATGAATCCAATTCCAAAAAGAGCACCAGTCCATCATGTTTCCAATTCCATGTTTCACAGGTTTTCTGTATAACGAGAGCGAATTTTTGACGATAACGTCTTTTTACAATATGATCAGCATTATTCTTAAACTTGTTGATGTCGGCATACTATCTAAATCATACCTCACCTTGAGCCGGTTTACAAACATTTTCCACTCCTATAGCTTAGTTGTTAGCAAATTATGGTATCCTTGATTTACAAGAGTATGCTTGAGGATTTGCTGAGGAAAATATTGTACTTCACTGGCGTTTTCAGTAAGAAAACTTCTTCAGGCTTCTATTGGAGGGCCCCTGTTAATCATACAGTATTAACACAGTTAGAAACCTTAGGAGAAACTTAAAAGTCAACTTACGAAACCAAATGCTCAAAAAAGTTTCAGTTAAAGCAAAAAGTCGCATAAATATGGCATAACATTCACTATATGTATTGTTCCTTTAAGACTTTATGTATCCCCTGATTTTTCAGTAGATATATGGAAGTAAATTTTGATGACATTTTTATTTTAAAAGCTCAAATTCATGAATTCGAAAGATGAGCGCGAAAATTTAGCAAATTGTCAAATATGGTAAATTTATTTCAGACTAATATACATATTTAAATGTAAAATATATAAATATAAAAACATTAATTTCTTTCCTTTTATTTATTAATTACAACAGAGATTATATTTTAAATTTTTACGAGCCGAGTACCCAAGACCATATAGACAGTGCATTGTGACAGATCTCTGGTGGGAATCTTAACTACATTAATAAACTAGTACATCCATACCATCCATATGTATGTAATTATTAATAGCCATATATTTGGCTAAGGGTACGTTCTGATAAATTTGTTGAATTACAGTAGGATAATAAACAAAAATAAATTCTGTTTTTAAACGATACACATTTTATTACATGCAGACATATATAAAATATATATTCATACATATAGCGGACAGCAAAAGTCTATGTACCCTAATTTTAAGCAGTAATAATCGTTATAAATTCCCAATTCTGTATTTTTAATACTGTTTAAATATTCTCTCTTATTCCCACAGCATTGTACTACAACGACGATGCTTAACTATTTATTTATGCAAGTTCTTTGGATTAAGCTCTTTATTTCTCTTCCTTTTTAATAAAGTACGTCAAATGAAAAATTTGATTTTTTTAGATAAATCAAAATATATCACTTTAACTAGTGTGTTGGCTTATTAGACGTAAAGCCTGGGTTCGAGCACCATGCCAGACATCAAGACAAAATACAAAAAGATACAGCAGTTTTTTTGCAAAAACTCAGAGAGTAAATAAAATTGTCATGAAAAAATTTCTCAATAATCTGTCGTTCGGACTCGACTTTAAACTGTAGGTCCCACCACTCATGTATAAAATTAACACACACAACATAAGTGGTGTGAGAAACTAGGACGTTGTACTTGTACTGTACTTGTCTTAATTGATAAGTACACGTCCTCTAACCTAACCTAATCTTACTAGGACGGATATAATTTAGTAAGAGGGCAAACATAAATTAAGAGATCGATCTTAAGAAACGGTTGAGCAATTCTAGTTTAAATGCATTTTTAAAGCATTTTAATGCATTTGGAATTTAATGTCATGAATTCGTTACAGCCAGGCATGGCTCCATTCGGAAGAATAAAATTCAAAATATAGAATTAAAATATATATTTTTTTAAAAGATTACCTTTCTTGTAATCACCTGATTAATACGTGGTCGATTCTAAAAATTAAATTAAAAAAATTATAATTTCTATTGGAGTATTTTCTTTCTTATTTTCAATGAGATAAAGTACGGCCCTTGTGTTATAGGATCTTTTCATAACTCATTAACCCATAAACGTAAGTTGTGATTACACGCCTATTGAATGCACATTTTTTTGATAAAATAAAAATACTTATTAAGAAATCTATAAGATTCAGTGGGCATGTAACAGGCACGTAATTGTTATTAAAAATGGATATTATCATGATTAAGGGCTGTCCAGTTTTTACTGGTTTTAGTTAAATAATATTAAGAAGTTCATAAACTACACCTGGTCCATATTTAAACCCCCTCACATATATCCGTTTGGTAATAAATATGTGTATGCCTTTTAAAGAACAAATTGTTATTACAAGTAGATGAATACGGATATAAATAGTACATGTATAGTGGTAACAATAATAACCAGAACATAAAAGAATGTGAATTGTATACAAATTGTTCAATGAAATAAATCGGCTAGTCATTTTAGCAAGCTTCCATTACAGAGTACGAACATAAAAAAATGTGATTTGTCCTTTTTTCAAAGAACGGAATATTTATTGTTTGGATTTATTTTATTCTATCACCCTAAAAATAACTTACTTACAGTGAAAGACAAACAGTATACGACACTGTGATATTAATGAAATAAAGCAAAAAAAAACAATAATAATAAATTTGGTATGTATATATTAAAAAAATAAGTTACAATCAAATGAACACACGGAAACGAAATCAAGAAAGTTTAGGTTTAGAAGAGAATAATAACAGCATATGATATAAATATTCTAACAACATACACCAACGCAATGTCGTACAGATTACATAAGCAAATGAAAACTTAATCTACCAATCATTATCACGAATTTTTAAAAATTTGATAAAGATTTATCAAAGTGTTATCGTAACTTAAGGGTTATATTAGTCTGAACGGCAGATTCTACGTACGTAATATTAAAAAAAAAACAAAATATAAAGTACTTTTAATCAATGAATATAAGATTCAATAATATTTCTAGAAACATGTTATTGTATACATATTTTGAATTTTTATAATTAATTAAGTACTCAGTGTACATAATATAACATACGTACCATATGTACAATTTTATAAAATGTAGAAGTAGCTCCGCCATTGAAAGAGAAACAACGCCAATCTTAATTTTTGCAATCCGTGCTCTACCGTCATCATTGACAAATTTACTTGTCTTTGAAGTCATCAGTCAAAAGGATATTGCGTCATTTACCATAAAAATCAACTCATGCATTTCTTATCGTAAAGACATCGACTTAATAAAAGCAGAAACAAACTATAAATTAAATAGTTTTCGTTAGTTACATGCGAAAACAATAGCTATTAACGAAACCGAGAAAAGATTTTAATAGTTCAAATTCTTACAGTTCTATCACTTTTTTAAATATCATAATGCATGAGTTATCTAATGTCTAACCTTCCACTTATTCGAATTGTAAAAATATCGCTAATGACAAATCGACTAGAATGTTGCTATGGAAACTAAAAACTGCATTTTTCATGATAGTTTTATACATAATCTTTTAACTTTTTTGTAACCCGCCGATCATTACGTAATCGAATTTGAGCTGTCGATAACTTTATCGTATTATTAAGTGTTCGAATCATTAAAGCTAAGCTGTTTTGTCTTCTACTGTATGTTTTTGTTGAACGCTTTCACATACTTAGATTTACGTTTACACAAACACATGTTAATAGTTGAGATTGTCGGTTTGCCGTCTCATTGGTGGTAGTAAATGGCAACAGGGGTGAATGACAAACCCTTCATTTATTCATTCATTTAGTCCGTCAACTATCGCAGAAGGCAGTCAGTTAGTTAGTCGTTCTTTCCAACATACCACACTTGTAGCATTATATTTGAAACAATAAAACAAAAATAAAAAGAAAAAATGAAAAAGTTGCGAATATAAAATATGTTCATAATTATAAAAAATAAATTGACTCTAACAATGAAAAGGATTGCATGTGCATTGTGTTGTTCGTAAAAAATTCCCGCTGTTAGCTTTGGATTTCCACTTGTAGAGCAATAAGTGCAAAAAAACAAAAGACTAACTTTATAACCCCAACGCAATTTTTGGAAAAAAAGAAATGGAAAGAATTAACAACAGCACCAGAAATGGAAATAATAAAATTTAACCCTTAAACTGTCATGGGTACACACAGAATACTTCATTTAACATTAAAAGAGGTACTAGCGTTTATAGGCAAAACGGCAAATTGATGTTGAATTACTTTTTTCTATATTATTTGTTCCCCTCTAATTGCATTTTTTACCACCCTTCGAAATTCTGCGTCTTTTATAGCCACACGTTTCGGTAGGATACAAAGATCCGGTGCCAAGTTAAAGGCTAAATTATGTTTTGCAATAAAATAGACAACTAACAATTCTAAATTATTTGTACGCTATTTCTTTGAACTATTTCAACTAAAGGCCGTGACTGGCTATCTTACAAAGCTATGCTATTGTGGAAAAAATATCTGATGGATTTCTGTCCTACTTTAAGAAAATCTGAATAAAATATGTGTTTTGTCATACGAAACAGAAGCAAAAACATATTACAGTATTCAGCAAAATTATATTATATTATTATACGATAAATAACTACAACGCAATACAATAAGCAAGTTTGTACGCAGCTGTTACAAATAAAACAACTTTGAAAAATATAATTTTGAGAATTTTTCCCAAAAATTATGAAATCGGATTGACTTTTAAAAAAATCACACTTTTTGAACATACATGTAATTCTGAACTGGTCGAACGACTAAATCTGATAGTCTGTAACGCTTTAAAGAGACCTGAATACTCATCGACTGTGAAAATTTCAGCATCCGCATACTTACAACGTGGCTTTATATTTCAAAAAAATCAGCACTGCCGTCAAAATTTCAAATTTTTCAATGTTAGTGTTACGGCTGTAACTAAAATATCGTAAAGACATGGGGTTTGCTTTAAACCACAATACATAAAATTTATTATACTTATCTAATAGACGGTCTTCGATTAATTATAAGTTTAATTTCTATTTAACTTACAAATTGTAAAATAAATAAGAATTCAAAGGAAAGTGCAAAAAGGCGGTTTACAAACAATCGTCAAATAAAAATACAAAACAATAATTCATAATAACAAATCAGCTATTCATTTGGAACTTATAAGGGCGCTCTGTAACACCCCCACCCTCGTGGAGCGATCAGCTTCACCATCATCTAGATCAAGAGCAGCTAGCTTCGAAGCAGCTCGCTGTAGCTCTCTACTTGAGGTTCCCATATCTGCTTTCCGAACAACGCGATCAGCTCCAATGTACAAATTCATAACCAAACCTCTCCGCCATTGATTTCTTGGAATGTTAGGGTCGCATATAAACACAGTATCTCCTTCTTTTATTGGCCTTGTAGGCTCGCACCCAACGTTTCCAGAATCTTTCTCTTAAGCATCTTACAATACGTCATTGCTTCTTCAGTTTGAATATTTTATCATCTGAAACGTTTACTGAAGTCTGAGCTGTATTAAGCGTTCCTAGAAGGAAATGGTTTGGAGTGCGTGGTTCTTCATCATGTGAATTTATGATACTTTCAGCTTCGATGAGTAGGGACTGCAATAAGGGATTCATTCTTTAGTGTTTGACGTAAAACCCGCTTGACACACTGCACCATTATTTCCCACACTGCACCCTCGGAGGGATATGCTAGACAATTAAATACCCACTCAACGCGTTTTGAACACAATGCATGCTAAATTCGTTCGGCTTCAAAAACTTCTTCAAAGCGTTTAGCCTCCTCGTTGGCACCCATAAAGCTTGTCCATTGTCGGAACGAATCCCAGTTGCAATTCCTCGACGGTTCATAAAATTTTCAATGCGATAATGCAAGAATCCAGTAATAAATCGTAGGCTATTTCAAGATGAACAGCGCGAATAGTTAAGCAAGTGAATAATACTACCCATCTTTTTTCAGTTCTGCCAACAACAATACGGTACCAATTTAATGGTCCAAAGTAGTCAAGACCAGTGTATTTAAATGGAGTAATAGCGGTGGCATTGAACAAAACATTTACTATTAACACATCTCAATAGACTCCTTAACTGAGGAATTCAAAATTTTTTACTTATTTCACAAATCCTGGATTCATGATTTTGGTGTTTCATTTGAGCGCGGTAATGCATTAAGAGAATTTTCGTGAAGTAGAGGCCTTTAGGCAAAATTATCGGCCCTCTAGTGATGTAAGGTAGGTACACCATTCTAAGTAAACCATCATCATCGATATACGTCAGCAAATTAAATAAATTATTGGCTTTTGCTACGGACTGTCTCTTTTGATATTCTTAAAATCATCAGAAAGTGATTATTTCGTCTTCTTTTAAATCTCTGGATGTTATTATGTCGATCTAAATCACTGTACCGCATACGACATAAATTTATAAATCGAAGGATGTATACGACCGTTATTTTAATCTGCTATAAGAAGAGAAAAGTTTAATATCTATAAAATCATTGTTCAAAATTAGAAGAGAGATCTTCGGGTGACTTTCTTCCTCACCATGATCCTCAGGAGGGGGAGTAATATTGTGATTCGGCCAATCATGTTCGTGTTGTTTTAAAAACCATTGGCTTGATGTAGAAAAATCGATATTGTCGTAGCATCTAGTAGCACTGTCGGCTGTCGCCGGTAGAGATCCATCTCAAAATTTTCTATATTAGATGACGCCAATATTTCAGCTATTCTATGGACTACATAAGGTTTGTAGTTTCTGTGTCTACTTGAGATCCATATCAAAACGGTTTTTGAGTCACTCCACATATAGTCAGGATTGGCGCTATTTTGTGCTCGATAAGCACAAGTTGTTTTAACCTAGTCCTTAGAGCGGCGGCCTGTAATTCAAGGCGAGGGATTGATATCTTATTTAGAGGATCACATTTGGTCTTTGAGCTCATAAAAATGACATCAATACCACCATCGACTGAAATAAATCTCCAATAAGCCTTTGTAGCTGTGCCCTTCCTCACTAGCATCAACGAATATATGCAACTGAGTTTCATATGGCTTTCCATGGGGGAACTAAATTGTGATAAACGTAAATTAGAAATGTTTTTGAGTTGTTTACGCCACTTCTCCCATGATGATATCATCTGGAATCGGTTCGTCCCATCGGAGTACACGTCGCCATATATTTCATAGTGTAGTAGTATCATTTGAATTTGAAGTAAAGCCTCTTAGATCAAACCTCCGTCCTTGTGAATGTTCTTCACTTGCAGTGATTCTTCAATAGCTTCTTCAAAAGTATCAAAGCTGCCTATAAAGTCGTCCATTTACTGATATTCGCAAATGGTTACTATCGCTCTTGGATTGCAATCTGTATGCTCTTTAGCATTTTTCTTCATAACATAAAGAACAGAAGACGGTGAGCAGGTAGCTCCAAATGTCATCACCGTAATTTCATATTCATCAGGTGCATAATTATATTACAGTCTCTCCATAAAAACGTTGAGATATTCTATCACTCGGTTGTATCATTACTTGATGAAACATTTCGCAAATATCCGCATTTTACTGGTTCGATAACTGTAAAGTGTGGTTGGTAACGACTTTTAACAAATTATCGTTCAAGGAAATTCCATTCACTTTGGCAGCGGCATCAAAAACTAATCTCAATTTCCTTTTCTCCTATTTAGGGTTTATAACTCCAAAAAGAGATGAATACCATTTTCTATTTGAAGTCAGGTGAATATCTTCTGGCGGCACTTTATGGACCTATCCCTTTTCGATATAACTATTTATTACCCCACTATAGACAAAATAAAGTTTTTCCACACGTCCCAACATTTTCTCTAAACATTCAAGACGGTTTAACGCCATTGAATAACTATCTGGTAAGTTCACTAGGTCATTTTTGCAGACCCATTTGTAGACCCATTTGGAAACGTTTTCCAACACGCCTTGTTGATTCATGTAATATTCTATTCGCTACAATGTCGTGTTCGCTCTGAATCGGAGGAGCAGTCCATGCGCCCATTTCTTCAGTATTAACATAATTTTCAATCATCTTTTGGATCTCTTTCTCCTCT
The DNA here is from genome assembly GCA_936449025.2 of Sarcophaga subvicina. Taxonomy (NCBI): domain Eukaryota; kingdom Metazoa; phylum Arthropoda; class Insecta; order Diptera; family Sarcophagidae; genus Sarcophaga; species Sarcophaga subvicina. Next base: position 20,389,521 of record OW388085.2, on the reverse strand, counting down.
TTAACACGTACGAAAATGCAGGAATGGATTCAAGGTGATACTGATTTACACGGATCAAATACTATCCAACCTTACTCCGTATTACACGCAAATGGTGCACCAGAATTATTTATATTTACATCAGATGGCAACCCCAAACTGACATGGTCTAAACCAACAAATAACCTTGGAACAATATTTGTATAGGTTTAATAAAGTTTGACGGCAAATTTTTGAATATTTGTTTTATTTCACAATCAGTTAGGTTTTGCATAGTAAATTTAAATTCGATACGGCGTACACATGTTTTAGGATATGGCTTTTTATCTTTTCGGTACCGCTTAATCGTACGTTGAACGGAAACGACGCCTCCCTTGCTGACCGGCCACCATTGGAGACTTAAATTGCTGCTTCTCCCACGTACACCTATATATTCCATGATTTCTTTGTCTAGCATCATCAAATAGGGCATAAACATCCACACTGCGGTTTTACCATATAGGGTAACAGGCAGTACACGAAATGTTAGTTTTCTTTATCATGGGAACAGCTCTAAATGTCATGGCTTCGCTCACTACTGTTACTGTTATTTGACTGTACTGGCAAGGGAACACTGGGTGTATCTTCATGAAGTAGTTTATTATGTTTACGTTGGCAACCGCCTACGGAACATACTCTGTTTCTACGGTACTCGCGAGATGAATGCCTAATATTTAGGCAAGAGAAACACGCATGAATCTTTTTGACTATAGGGCAACGTTCTTCCACTTTAAGATTTAAAAATTTGCGAGTCATATATTTTATGGTTTCCTTTGCATACAGCGTACAGATGTATCTTTTTTGTTGTATGTAACACTCTATGCTTTAGTTCGTTGTCAACATCTAGCACTACGCATATTAAATTTGCCACTTCACTTAACCAGTCGCTAAAATGTTCAATTGTTGAATATGGAATAATATTTACTGCAACTGTGGCCCACTCCAGTCTCAGTATGGATTAGCTAAATGTTGTTGGCCATTCACAGATTTAAGAAATACTGTTAAATTGTTTTCATTAATACAGGGTAATTCCTTCAATTTTTCAATTAGCTATGAATCAACTGCTCAGGTCTTCCAAAGCGGAATTTTAGTTGAACAATAAGCACACTGACATTATCTGGGTGAATAAGAAGCGACTTTACCATTTCTTTTGCTTCACCTTTTAAACATTTTTGAGCTTTTGATTATTTTCAAAATTATTGTATCCGTATGCTGCCGCTGATTGAGTATGTTCGGTAAAAAATATTGGACATTGTTCTGGTTCATAGCAATATTTCTTGGCATCATAAATTCATTTAGTCCGTTAAGCGTACAGTAAAAATTTAAATTGTTTGCTGTATTTTACTGATGGCTTGAAACTGTGCTATTATATAGAAACGGTGCATATATCTTAAATGACATTGACGATGCTTGAGGCGATAGAGCAGCGCTGTTTTCTAGGGAGTGTTGTGTTTGTACATTCAATGACGGGGCTATTTGGCGTATTTATAAAATTAAGGTTATGGTCACCGTTTGAGTTGTCTCTTGTGAAGCAGATTCCAATTGCTCACACTTGCATCTACTCTCAACGCGTTGGGATTGAGTTTCTGAATTGGGATTGAGTTTCTCGGCTTATCTGCCGAGAATACGCTTTCTCTATATGATATTGAAGGCTGTAAGCTGTACAAAATAAATACAATACATAAAATTTAATATACTTACCGTAGGTTTGCACATCTTTCTTCAATAATAGACGGGCTTCGATTAATTATAAATTTAATTTCTATTTAAATTATAAATTGCAAAATAAATAATAATTCAAAGGAGAGTGCAAAAAGGCGGTTTACAAACAAACTTAAAATAGAAATACAAAACAATAATTCAAAATATCAAATTAGCTGTTCATGTGTAAAGCCGAAAGTCCATACCAAGTGCTTCATGCAACCTTGCGTTTCATGCGTGTGTCAAAGAAGTAGAATCAGTATAGTTCTTTGAGACAAGTTACAGACGCATAGAATGCACAGATTGCATAGAAAGCATCAAGTAGGTTTACTTTCTATTTTTCTAGGCGACTCATGCATTATATTCTATTGTGAATAATGCCATTCGTGTAACTTGCAATAAAATACGCATAGAATGTGCTTAAAGCCGAAAGTCCATACCATGCGTTTCATGCGACTTGCAATACGTGCTTTTAGCAAATTCTGTGCATTTTTTATTACAAGTTACACACAATGTGTTTCATACTACTGGTTGTGGTAAAATAATTATCAAACAAAAACAGTTTTGGGAAAAAGGGACAATCAAATTGTGATTTTAAAAGAATTTATGGCATTAATTACATGTTTATGAATTTATATATATGATATTTTGTGTTGCTAAGGCCTACGAAAAGCTTTAAAAGAACACAAGACGAGTGTTTTCAATTAATTCCATTCACAATAGAATATAATGTCATTCACAATAGAATATAATGCATGAGTCGCACAGAAAAGTATGCGTTTTCTTCTGTAATTTGTCACAAATAACTACACTGATCTACTTTTTTGACACACGCATGAATCGCATGGTATGGACTCTCGGCTTAACTTGTTAGTGCGCTCCGTAACAGTTATTAAAATTTGCCCTTGTTGTTTTTTGTTGTAAAATGGAGAACTTTTTCCCACGAACAACAATAAGTCTGTCTCCTATGAGCAGCTGATTTCTTCTTGCTTTTTTACTAGAGGAATCAGAGCTAACAGAATCCCACAAAAAACACTCACAGAATTGTAGCGTATTGTGTTACTTGTGTAAAGATTATTTTATTCTTACCGTCTTTCAGAAATAAATAAATTATTTTACAAAACGTACGCAACGAACTGTTGACTTTTAATTTTAATTTCTTCAATCAAAATACATATAAAGCGGCAAAAGATGGAGGTGAAACAGAATAATGGCTCGATAATTTCTCCCATACAAAATGACATAAAAAATCGTCAGCAAAAGCAGTCGTCAGATAGAATCTATTTCATTTGACAGCGTTGTTTCTAACTCTCTCAATTGTGCTCTCACAATTTGTATGGTGTGTTGCCTTATTTTCACTGAACTTTATGCATTTTGTAAACAAAAACAAATAAAAACGAACATAAAAATAGAGAGGGTGATTTGCATATGTTTAAATGTAATTGACAGTATTTGAAGTTGCGGTTTTCGGTTTTATTATGGCCCAACATTTTTTGACAGCGTTTTTGTTTGAATTTACGGACGTATTCTGTTTCATGATCAAGTGATTCCAACATGGCGTTATTTTGCAAAGTTGTAATGAAACCGTTTTTTTAGGAGTAACTTGTGATTACCTTTCTACCGTTCGGAAGTCTTTAAAATACGTTAATACAGTCAACAGCACTGGTCGTTTATGTGTATATAAAAGATCATAATTGAATAGTAAACAACGTAGTGGTGTTTACAACACATGGTGGTGACAAACACATCGGACTTGAGAAATAATTTTTACAGTTTTTTATATTTTCTTTTATACTAATTCTACAGCACATTTATAAAACAATTTTGATTTATTAAAAAAGTTTAGATTTACCTTTGCTATTAACACAATAGACGCTACGCAGTACAACAATTTTGCAAATGCAGCCTCAGGTAAGCTGTATGTGATTTAATTATAATAAAGGCAGCAGCGGCAAAGCGTAAGCAAAACAAATAAAAATTAAAAGTTCATTAGTTCTTTATCAGTGGTGCAACTAAAACATTTTTCGTGTTCTATATACTACATTGCGTTACTAAAACCCCTGTTTATGTATCGGGTGGGCCATCTATCGGTTTAGATTTGAACAAGTGGTAATTTCGAATCTAGCAATATTATATCATTCTATTCTGTCACAAAATTCAGGATATTATCTCCACTGAACGTAATGAATCGATTTACGCTTGAACAACGTTGGGATTGATTGGAGATTTATTTCTAAAACAAAGACAATTGATCGAAAATGTCGCACAAAATTAGGTCGCAGAGAAGGACCGATAGTGCCCGGTATACGCAAGTTTATTGCTAAAGGTCACGATACTGGTTGACGCGCCAAGACGTGAGCGTGCTCGTATAGTGCAAAAATATCGAAGCTGTGGCTGAGAGTGTGCGTCAGAATCCGTCAACATCAACTCGTCATCGTTCTCAAGAATTAAACATTTCACTCTCAAGTTTACGTCGAATTTTGCGAAAAGAACTCGGTATGACGCCTCACAAAAATTGAATTCGCTTACCAACCACTTCGTTTTCGCGTTGCTAGAGGGGCCAACAAGAAACAGAACCATGATGTCGATTTTGCCAAAGAAATCATGTTTTCCGCTGAAGCTCCCTTTAATTTTGGTGGGTGCGTTAATAAGCAAAATTGCTGTATTTGCGGCTCAGAAAACCCACACGTGGTCTTACAGAAGCCATATTTCTTCGAAAATAAGGACGGCGCAACCATTACGGTTAATGGAGACACCCATCGCGCCTTGATAAACAATTTTTTTTGTAATCGCTTTTCATGGTATTAATGTGAACGAGGTTTGGATGCTGCAACTTGCCACACATCTCATGCCACAATCGATTTATTATTGTCTCTGGTTTGGCGGCATAACACTTTTCTTTAACGGCGCCTCATAGAAAATAGTCCAGCGGAGTCAAATCGCAGCTTCTTGTGAGCCAATTGACATCACTGAGCTATTTAAACGGCCATCAACATTCGTAATGCAATTACCGAAATACGACCCCATACACTCGAAAAGGTCCGATCGATCGGCGTATGAGCAAAGTAATATTCCATTTCTAACCGGAACAATTGTACTTCACAACAAAACAATAAATTTCAAAACGTTTTTTATATTTATTATATTTTTAAATTTAAACTTTTAAATGGCCCACCCTTTATGTTATTGTATTGACAGCATTAATCCTCTCATTGCCAGCACAAATCTCGCTGTTAGCACTAATTCTCTTATTGCTGCGAATAAAAATAAAATTTACTCTAAATGCAAAGCAGCAGAATCATTGCTTATTGTCGCGCTGTCGGTAAAATAATCACTTCCATATACAGCCATATATTCTCTTTTTAGAGATTGCTGTGCTTGCTGCGTTGCGTCTATTGTGTTTATAGCATTAACCGCATCTAGCATTTAAATTCAAAAATGTTTATCAAAAGCTTTTAAAAAATGCCCTACGCATTTGAAAATATGAATAAATGATATTTCGTATATGGATTCACAAATGTTGAAATTAGCCTGCCAGATAATTTAATTTTCTGTGATTTTAGAATGAAAAATAATTATTTTCATCATCCATCAGGGAAGTATGTAGATGCGTATACGTTTCTCCAGCGATTCAACAGCAATTGTAGGAAACATTTGTTGGATATGAACTACTGCGACATATACAAACATAGAACACTTGTTTGTCAACGGTTGTGGTGACATTTGTTACATTATTGTTTTCATAAGTCTTTGAGTAACTGGTTGCAAGGATCACACTTATTATAAATTATCTTCTTTAAATTGCAATTACTGCTTGTCTAAGTGCAGTTAACTTATTTAAGCCACCTGTATTATCGAGCTTAAATATTTTGAAGTCATATTCAATGAACCTCTCTTGAGTGTACGTCGATGGGTCTTTCACATGGTAGGAGCTTCAGCCCAACTGGCGGATGCCATTATGAGATGCAGGACTACCATCTAGGAAATGCGATTGAGAGGACAAGGATGCCAAAGGCTTGCGGAAACAGTCCTTGATTTCAAGCGACCACCCCAAAGGATCTAATGGTACCACAAGGAGTGTCGCGAGGCCGCTGCAGCGAAAAATGCCGCATACAAGAAAACGTTGCAGTCCACCACTACGAGAGCCATTATCGAAAATTGCAGAGAGAGGAGGAGGGGCGACATCCTTTTTAGACGCAAGAAGAGGAAGCAGGAAAGCCGAGAGCGTGAGGAGGTCGAGTTGTGCAGATGTACGAATGATGATCGAAAATTATATGGATGGAATTTAACCGAAGGTTACCAGCACGAAGCGTCTTCCTGCAAAGGTTCACAAGATGTGCTGAGGTTATGAAGGCAACACATCTTTAATCTACTACAAGGCGATGAGAACATCAATTCCGCCTTTAGGGATGATGGCGTGAAGATTCCGCAGCCATGAAAAAGTCAAAGTCGCAATTTTGTGACTTTACAACAATAAAACTGAATTCTTTAAAACCGGAAGCAGGGTGCATGCTCCAGCTTATTTACTAAATATGGCTAAAAGAAAGTATGCCCAACGATTGAAATTTCAGTGTTCTCTGTCTTTCCATGAAAAAGGGAGACCTCACCACGATATGCGCCAACTACAGGGGTATAAAACTATGGCATACAAAGTTCTTACGAGCGTAATGTGTGAACGATTGAAGGCTCTTGTTAAAACACTGATTGGACCTTATCGGTGCGGCTTCAAACCTGGTAACTTCACAATCTACAAGATCTTCACATTACGTCAAATTCTGGGGTAGACCCATGAAAAACAAGTGGACAGATTTATTTTTGTCTGATCTCAGTATTCGTGCGAAGCTGCTTGGGTTATGCAGAATGACGTTGAGCAACACCTGCAGCTTCGTCAAGGTAGAAATGCGAGACAGATCGAGCCCTTATTAACTTCGTCATGGAAAGTGTTGTGCGCGAGTGCATCGCAATGAAACTATTTTCCCCAAAAATATCCAATTGCTTGCGTACGCTAACGACATTGACATCAAAGAGCATCCCAAGCGAGATGATGCTGCTGCTTTTAGGGCTATTGAACGAAATCAAGGTGGGTCTGGTAGTAAATGAGGACAAAACGAAGAATATGATGTCGACAAATAGGGATAAGCGGCGTATTGGAGCCCAGATTAAAGCCGATAACTATACTTTTGATTTCAGTAAGTTTGTTTATCGTTGCTCCGCTGTTACAAGCAAAAACTTTGTCGGTCTGGACAAATTGCTCATTCTTCCCGCAGAAGCATGGATGCTATTAAGCAGTGATACGACAGCCTTGAGAGTATTCAAGAGAAAATTCCTACGTAAGGTCTACGGTCCAAGGCCAGTTGACGATGATTTCCACATTCGATCCAACAATGATCTACATGAGTTCCTCAACGACCGACCGAACGAGCGAACAACAACCAGAGGCTGAGTTGGTTTTTGCATGTCCTTTGGTTGGAAGAGGATGTTCCGGCAAGACGAGTATTTGGTGCGGGTATTAGTAGAGGACGACCTCATGTATCGATTGGTGTGATCAACTAAGTAAGTAAGCCACCTTGTTGAAGCCACATCTTTCAAATTAGGTTTTACCAAATCACCATGGACGACGGGAGCAATTGACAGCTGATCCTAATTGACTGGGTACGTGTACACACAAAAAATCGCATGAGATATTAGAGCATCCAATGTATACCGACAAAGTCATTGTTTGATATGGATTTTCACCTGGTGGCGATATAGGTACAAATTTCGTTGAGAAAGACGTCGTCCAAGCAAGGTTATAACTTATTTTGGTCTGAATTGGATGACCTGCACACCAACGACCTGTGGTATCGACAGGACGGCTCTATGTGCCACACAGCTCACAACATATTGGATATTCTGCACAAGCATTTGGAGGTGATGTAGCATCCTTAAACCTTTTTTGGGAGGTTTTCTTAAGTCAAATGCGTATATGAGTAAACTATAACCACATTATTGGTCAAATTCAGATTATTTTATGGATCAGACCCAGAGAAGAATCAATAGATTTTTCACATCTAACATTTTCCATGTATCGACAATGATAACACAATAAAAGGCTAATGTTTAGCATGTTAATTGGGTATACATATCGATCGAAATAAGTTTTATCGGTCATAGCCTCAATAATTTACAAAACAATTACACTTATACAAAACCAAGCATTGCTGATCTGTGTCTCCGGATGGCCCAAAGATCAAGGTTTTTAACAAATACTGTAAATTTCTCACGTTTAGTAAAAGGAAACTTATTTCTCTTCTCTATTATTTATATTTATATTATTTATATTGTACTGCCTAATAATACAAGTAAAATAGAAATTTTTTTAGCTGCTTAAGTTATTTACTGTACTAAATACTACATCTTAAACCTATAAAGCATTCGCCTTGTTTAAAGACAACGGCGGGCTTATTTATTTGCGTTCAAAACAAGAAAAAAGAAAAGCGAGAAACGAAACTTTATGGATTCTTTATTGTGTCAAAATAATTCCACTTTAAGCTGACATATTGGTAAGATGTCAATATGTCTCAAGTATTATATTATTTTGTGTTAGCTTCACAAAAATATACCCGCATTTTTTAAGTACTTTTTCGACAAATAAGGACAGTTTATGACTTGTATCTCAAGTAGAAAGAATCGTTTGAGGCAATATAAACTATTTTGTGTGCAAGTGTGAACAACATCCAAGCTACTTTCATATGTACTGTTATTATTTTATAGATGGAATATGAAAGAAAACGTTTGGCAAAATTGAAATACCTCGACCCCCATCTATTTTGAAAGATATTTTGTTTCAAATGATTTTTTCTTTTACTTTTCGAAAAGTACAACGAATACAGGGGAAAACAGACACAAACACATGGAGGTGGCTATGAGTCCCACTTAATAACATGTACTTACTATGTATTAGAGAAGTGTTTTGTACGGCTACATTACATATTCCGTGAAATAGCTAAAGGGTGACATACAGAACAGTAAGAAAGAACAAAAACAAATAACAGGTTATGGCAAATTAATAAAGGTAACTATGTTTCTGCTTTGTCTCTAAAAATTGTCGAAATACTATCGTGCCATTCGTAGCTGGGCTTTTCCATGTTCAATTATCTCTTAGCAATAGTGTAAGTCCCTTATATTGTACCGGTGTTTTTTCTTTGTGTTTAATACTAGCCAAAAATGGGTATGTTTATAGACATTTCCAATGTCACAGATATTCACACATATTTAAACACCATCACTGAGAGGCAGTAAGTATGGTAGTATACGGGTCATTATGGGTCTGTGGTCCGGAGTGAATATTTGTCTTTTGTCCATTAGTTAAACTTTTCAGTGCTTCATTTCGATATTTTTCTTTGGGCTAGAAGATTGCTAATATCAATAATCTAATATTAAAAACCTATTCTATGTCTAGGTCAAGAAATGTTCAACTTAAAACTGCAGACTGATTTCTGTAGGGCTGTTTGTACCACAGGAAAATAGGATTAATGTGTCCAACGATTTGGTGAGAGTAAACTTAAGTCTTTAAAAATTTGGTAGAGTTGGATACTGACGAATATGTCGAGACTAATTATATTGTTACTTTTAATCAGTCCTTATGTCTCACAATATACATATCAAGCTTTCAGATCAGCTTTGAAAAAATTCACACCAGAAGGGCGTTACATGGTTTTTTATCTTTTTTAATCTATGTTTTCTTCTAAATCTTCTTGTTTTACTTCTAAATGAGTTTATTTAATTTTTTTTTTTGCAAATCACGGCAATATTGTCGATTGCATTCTTTGTAGAACGATATAATGTGAACAGAATGGATTTTAATCATCTTGGAGACATAAGCACTGTATTAGAAAAATTGTATCAGAGCAAAAGGTGTAACATTGGGAGTGATGTTGACTGATATCAACATATGGGAAATAAGGTGTAGCATGCAGGTCAAGTTATCTCTTATCATTTTTCGAGAAAAACATCACTGTATCCCATTATCTTACTATTTTCATAATCTATGTTAATTAAACTGACCAATGCAATTCTTATGTTTGAGCCGATATGTAAAGGCCTATTTGTTCGGTATTGATAAAAGGCTATCTAAATCCAAGATAGCGCGGTTTATTCACGCTACAATTGAAATTGATATATGCATTAGAATAAGTTGATCTCATAAATCATTAAAATCAACTTCTCAAAATCTATTTTTTACCACAACTTCTTGCGCATGTTACGACCATCAACTGAGTGCGGATCGAAAAAAAAACAAGAACTTAATATACATACATATGTATATCTGCCACATACATATGTACAAAAACTTTCAATTTACATCTTGAAAACATTTAGGATTTTTGAGTAAACAAATTTGAACAATTGGTTTTATGTTATTGAAGCAGTAATGCAGTAACAGTGACACAGTAACAGTCTGCACACAAGAAAACGTTGCAGTCAGCCGCTACGCCAGCCATTGTCGAGAATTATAGGGTGAGGAGAAGGGATGAGAGACGCCTTTTCAGACGCAAAAAGAGGGAGCAGGAAAGGCAAAAGCGTGAGGATGCAACAATGAGGCTCAAAAGGTTAAGCGCCCGGAGCGTCTTCCAGCAAAGATGAGAATGGAAATGTGGTAATAGATTTGAAGGGGTGCTGAAGTTGCGTAGGAAACACTTTTCTATGAGGTGATGACAACACCAAATCGCCTTTAGAGATGATGTACCGTACCTGATCGATGTTGACGGCGCACAGTGGCAATATAAACAATTAGAGAGAAAAAAATCAAATGTATATGTGTGTGTATGAGTGTGTGTATGTATGTAAATTTGTTTTTTTGGGGGTCTGTTTGAAGCCTAAAGACGACAAAACGACTGAACCGATTTTCCTAAAATTTTCACACCGTATTTCTGTATGTGTGGGTGGAATTATAGGCTAATTTTTATTCAAAAGTTTTAAATGGGTGAAGTGCCACGCCTACCTTAAAGATTAAGTATTAAAAGTCTTATATCATGGAAACTGCAACAGCTAGAATCTTCGAATTCAGCATGGACAACTTTGATATCCACATAAACATTTGTGGGAAAAATGGTTGAACTAGCTACAGTGGGCGTGTTACCTCCCATATAAATAAAATACTAATATTCGTATATCTGGAAAAACAATAACAGTCAAAATCCCCAAATCACGTATTATAAAATTTAGTGTCGATATTAATATTTTGGTTAACAATAGGCGGACTAGCAATAGTAGGCGTAGCACCTTCCATATCACATGGATACTAAAACTTGAATATCTGGGAACACCTAATTTTATTTATATTGTAATGAGAGTAGCAAAGCTCGCTGAGTATAGCTAGTCTCTATATATAATTATTATAACTTAAATTGAAAGAAGAATCTTTAGAAAGAATTATTTCAAATTATTTTAATATTTATTAAATATATATAATAATTATAACAAAAAAAGAAATACATTATGTTTATTTCAATCTATATCTGATTCACTTTCAGAATCTAGATGCCACTCTGGCATTGACGCATCTGATAGCAAGGCAAGAACTTCTTCATCCAAAGGTTCTGTACTGCGGGAATGAATAGAAGGCTTTTTAGAAAAGGAGGATATAATAGGATCTGAAGATAACAGAAGATAATGAAAAAGATCATACATTGTTTTTCGCGAGACATTTTTCTTGTGTGATGTTCTCTTATATTTCTGAAATCTTTATTTCTAGATTCAAGAGCTTCTTCCGATAACTTTCCAATAGGAAGTGCTGCACACTGAATAATATCGGCACCATGGATAAGAATTTTATGTACACTTGATGGCATGGCATATGTACACTTGAGAGCAGATTGCCTTACTTTTCTGTAATAGCTATCCGTTTCATCATTCTTAATACTAATATTAGCAACAACGTGTTTAACGACAGCATCAGTTTTCTTAGTTAGTTTTGTATGAACGACTGAAGTCAATCGTCAAAACACTGATTGGACGTTATCAGTACGGTTCAGACCTGGCAAGTCAACCATCGTCCAGATTTTCACACTACGTCAAATCATGGAGAAGACCCACGAAAAACAAGTCGACACACACCATCTTTTTGCCGACTACAAGGCAGCCTTCGATAGCCCCACAAAGGATCGTGTTTTTGCCGCAATGTCTGAGCTCGGCATACCTGCGAAGCTGATAAGGCTATGCAGAATGACGTTGAGCAATTCCTGCAGCTCCGACAACGTAGGAATGGACCTCTCCTTATCTTTTGATACTCTGCGAGGTTTTTATTTTTCAAAAAAGCGTCCAGTTGCTTGCGTACGCTGACGACATTGACATCATAGGACATACAAAGTCTTTAGTGGTATTGAATGGGAGTCTACGAAGATGTGTCTGGCAGTAAATGAAAGCAAAACGAAGTATATGTTATCGACAAGTAGAGATATGCGGCATATTGGATCTCAGATAACTATACTCTCGATATAGTCAAGGAATTTATTTATCTTGGCCTCGCTGTTACCACCAGAAACGATGTCAGTCTGGAGATCAAGCGCAGGATCACTCTTACCAACAGGTGCTACTATGATCTCTCGCGTACGACAAAAATAGTACTCTACAAGACGCTCATCCTTCCCGTGCTTCTTTATTACCTCATAAGCATGGACACTATTAAGCACTGATGCAGCCTTGAAGGTATTCGAGAGAAAAGTCCTACGTAAGATCTTCGGTCCAGTACGAGTTGGCAATGATTTCCGCATCCGATCAAACAGTGAGCTGTATGAGTTCCTCAACGACATGGGCGTTGTGCAGCGTATTAATATCCAGCGGCTGTGCTGGCTCGGCCATGTCGTTCGAATGGAGGAGGATGCTCTGGCGAGACGGGTATTTGGTGCGGGAATCTACGGCGAAGAGGAGAACTTTGTTTGCGTTGGAAGGACCAAATCGAGGAAGCCTTGTCATCGATTGGTGTGACCAACTGGCGTAGGCGTGCAAGAAGCAGTGTCGTCTGGAAGAATGTGTTAAGGTAGGTCGAAATCCGTTAATCGGGTTGTTAACGGCAATTATGTAAGTAAGTAAGTAAGAAACAGTAAAAAATTCCCGAAATGTTAATTAATTATCTTTGAAATTCAAATCTATTTCTAAAATATGAAATTTGAATTTACTATTTAATCCAGAAAGTATGACTAGGCTGCATATGTATTATTATTCATTATTATTTCGCTAATGTCGTACATATTTTTCTCAAAAGGACATAGACTTTAGCAATTACGTATTTTAAATTTTTTTGTTTAAACCTTTTTAAAATATAATATTTTATTGGATTCATATTGCCTTATAAATTGAGCACAGTACTGTAATTGAGCAAAGCACTGAAAATTGTGGCCCTGAAAGTTACGGTAGCTGTAGAAGCAATTGTAAGTATGATTATTATTAATTATGTGATGATGGTGATTATGTTGGTGGTGGTAGTGGTGGTGAGTAGAAAATAATCATTCAATGTTGTTAATGTGATGTTAATGATAACGACGATGACTATGGTTAATATAATGTGGCAATGACTAGCTGTCGGTATAAATGGCAGTGCTTTAGTGTTAGTTTAGGAACAAAAATAACAAATTCAAGCAAAGATGTAATGAATGATAAAAAAGCAAACGATTGATGCCTAACAAATTTTGTACATACAACATATTTGACCTTCTGCTCTCATTAATACGGATGATGATACACCGGCAAGTAGCTAAGTTAATATTTCATACACTGAACGAAAGTTGTATTATAATTAAATTAAATTGTACAACCAGTGACACGAGTTAATGAATAAATTCTTATTTTTGAGATTTTTATTTTTGAAATTTATTTACGTTTATTTTACAATTAAAAAACTAGCTTTAGTATACGTATTTTTTTTCTAGGAAATTGTTCAGTATTTCAGTGCATTATATTTAATACTAATAGACAAAAAACAAAATCAATTTTAAATTTGTAATCCTTGTTTTGCTGTACGAATTTAATTTATTTATTGCCCCTATTGCGGTTGACAACTTTTGTAGTAGTTTGGTCGTCTTTCAGAAATCGGTATTGCCATTCTCAACTTAAACGCGGTTGACTTTTTGGTTGTGCGGTTAATTTTTAGTTGTGTTTTATGGTATTGCGGTTCACCACTTTGTATGAGTTTGGTTGACAAAAACATTAAATATAGACAACTGCTTATTAGCAGTTGAGTCTCTCTCAGTTATAGAGTTCACTTATATATTTAATAAATTTTCTTTTTAAAAATAGTAGAAAAAAAGATAAAAATGGAAAAATCGTAAGTTTCTTTCTGCTTAAAATAAATAATTAAATATTTAATACGCAGGAAATTGAAAATAACAACCAAATAACAACCCAATTTGAGTGACTTGTGAAGTTGTTGGAAAATAATCCAGAAATATCTAAACGAAAGCAAAAATTTGGGATGACCAAAAATCAGTGCAAGGAAGCGTGGGAAGGATTTTCTACAGAATTGAATAGCTTGGGTCCACCTACAAAAACCCCCTCCGATTGGCAACGTATAAGTATACAGCATCTAAAATATTGTAAATAGACATTTTATTAGAATTTTTACTCCGTATAGGTTTGGATTCACTACAAAGCAAGTAAAAAATTGCTAATAATAAAAAACAATCAAGCAACAGGAAGTGGTCCTTCACAAGAAATTCCCCTTAACACCCTTGAGGATTGCGTATCCCTCCTGTTATCACTAAATGACCAAGTAGCTCCATCTGGATACACATTCGACGTTGATAATATTGCTCCGACAATCAGTCGCGCTTTTGCGTCTCCTCAAAATCCCGATGTGAGGCAAGTCATTACAAATGCACCTGAGATGTTATTAAATATCCCGTCTAAGAAAAAAAATCAACAGAACAAGAGCGCTTAGAACTTTTGAGAAAACAAATAACACAAGTTATACTTTTAAAAAGCAATAATAATTTGGAGAAAACTACTTATAAAAACTATGAAATGAACAACAGCTTTTAAAAATTACAAATGGGACATTTCTTACTTAGCACTGGGTAGTTCAAGAGGATTTGAATCATCGCGTATTTTTCTACGTATACGAAGAACATTTATATTAGCGTCATGATTTTGATCTTCGTAAAATAAATCCACACTTAAATCCATCTTTAATTTACTTTTATTTATACAAAAACTTGATTTTGACTTATTTTTGCGTTTTCATTTCTTCTATTTCCAAACAAATTTCATGGTGTTACCAATATGAAATTTAAATTTCATATCGGCAACACCATAACAATTACAACTAAAAATCGTTGAGTTCCGCAATATCAAAAAATAATTTGGTTGAGTGAAAGTTGGGTTGACTGGCAGACGACCAAACTGAGTTGAGTTGAGAACGGCAATAGGGGCATTATTTATTTTTTAACTGAAAACCGTTTGCGTGCAATACAATAATTTATCTAGACATTGATTTTCAGAGTGTAATGTACGATACCATCTGTACGTTTCGCTTGTTGCCTTTAAATTTAATGGGTGGGGGGTAGTAGCTGTATCTATTTGTTAATATGTCGGCATCCACAGATGATGAATTGCTGTTGTCGATGTTGACGTGATTGTCATCGTTGTCATCATTATTGTAATTTTATCCTTGCCTGTCTATGTATTTGTCTACATATGCAAATAGATGATAAAAAAACGTAAATCTGAATGATTGAAAGAGATTATGTCCCTTTTGTTCGTTAAGATTTTGTTTTAAAATAAACATTGCGTTAAAAGATACGTCACCAACAACAGCAACATTAAAAACAACAACAAAAGTTGACACATACCTTTATATATATTCGTTCGTTCATATCCGTGTATAAACGTATTATTTTAAAAGAAAAAATTTGTAATTGTTACACTCAAGGGACCCCCATTCCCACACTTATAGCGATAGACATAGCCTTTCCATTCTCATTCCTCTATAATTCCTAATACATAATGAATTTGTATCATTTTATAGAATACATATAGATGTTGCCATTTATTGTTGCTGTTATTGTAAAAGGGATGAAAAACGTGTACATACTTCCTTCCATAGCAAAGTATATCCTCTTTATGAATTTATTTAAATATATATGTGTATGAAAGTTTGTGCATTGCTGTTAATAACACTCAAACACACGTACACATCCACACAATAGAAAAAATAGAAAGAAAAAACATACATACAGAGATACATATTGTATGTAATCGTAACTATGTTAATGAATTTGCTAGACCGTATTTTTTTGTTTTCTTCCGTGTGTATTCTTCTTGGAGGAGCAGAATGAAAGATAGACTGCAGGAGAGAGTGAAAGAGAAAGAATGATAGAAAGAAAATGAGAAAGAATTTTAAAAATAACAACGGTTTAAGAGAATTTAATTGCAATATATGTATTTAAAAGATGGTTTAGCCAGGCCTTTGAAAATTACATAAAAAGAAACAATTTACAATGTAACTGAAATAACAGATTTTAAAAAGTCATTAGTTACACTTAAATGTTCTACCAGGCATGATCAGCACTTTTTATCCTATTTGTTAGGTTACACATTATTCCCTCATGCAAAATTTATCAGACTGTTGAAACCGGAAAAGCTTCGATTTATTCATTTGCCAAGACCTGGTGCGCTTCGGTAACCTATTTATTTAAATGAAATTAAAGCATTAGACCACTATAAAGTATGTATTAATTATAAAGTTAGTCATCCAAAGTTTCGAATCGGAAAAACGTCATGCTTAATGTTTCATTGTGAACTTCATTGAACTTCTTCGCAACATTTGCCATCAAAATTTCTCACACAAAATCTGAAATGTTTAGTGATTTGATATTTTAAAGTATACGATTTTACATGCTCACTCTATAGGAACGTAATATAGTTTTTCTAATGCGGAACTGGTCTTTGGGTAGTGTGACAATCAGGGAGTGCCGAGGTTGCGGGTTCGACTCCTTTTTTCAAATTTTTTCTTTATTATTAAAAATATATAAAACTAAAGAAATAATAATGACGAGGTGGTATAAAAAAATGATTGAACACTAATTCGTTGTACAATTTGTCCCGCTTTATCTCCTTCTATAACTCTCTTTCCGGTATCCCAACATAATACACTGCATCAATAGGAGTCATCTTCTGAGTGTTGGTCTCAGTATTCAACAATGGAGGAATATATGTATCTGTAAGTTATCCTGGAATGGAATATTCAACAAAATATAATGCTATTAATGAATATCAAGCCACCACATTACTCTGATGTTAATAATATTAATTGTCTATATCTGATAACTTTAAGTTTTTCGTGGAAAAAAAATAAGAAGATATGGCATCTGAAATCACGGACTTTAGGGTCTTACTAGGATTACTATTTTGCATTATTATTTGGAATATGGTATGCACGGTAAACGTGTCTACATATACCATCATTAATATTCATTTTGAAAGGAAGGAGTAAGCCGGTATATATTCAAATAAACAAATTTATTAACAATAAAAATATTTTATATGGTCTAGTACTATCTAGATCCACAAAAGAGATTGGAGCTATTTCACGTCTTAGCCCTAAACGTTCTAAACGTAAATATGGGGTGGTGGTGTAGTAATCATCTCTTCAAAAAGTTGTAATTGAAGCAAGTACTTCTGGTGACTTTGAACTAATACCTGTTCGTATGATGCGGTAAATGTTAAATAAAATATAAAGTTTTAGGCTGAGTACAACATGGATTATACCTTAATTCCTTCTACTATCTTAACAGTGGAATAAGAGAATGAAATTTAAGCTGAAGGTGGTTGCGTCTAAAATATCACCTTCATTCCTTTTAGATTAATTTTGATCGTCACTAAGTGAGATGACTGAATATTAAATCTCAATTATTGCTGGGTGGAAGGTTTTGCAGGTTTTTACAGTAATCTAGTCCTTGTAGAATGCCAAAGATATCGTCCGCATAGTTCCACTATTTTCGTTTAAGTTTCAGTTTGTGAACTTAGATCGGCAACGAAGGACCTACGGCTATGAAATATTATGAATTTCTTGGATGATGAATTGGAAAATATACGGTTACTTCACGTCAGACGTTATTATATTTTCTTGGTTTGAGAGTGATAATGGCTGTATTGATCAATCATCTTAAACACTATTGAAGAAGGTACCATGAGTTGAAACTTCAATCTAACATCCATTGATGTCTAAGGGCCTTATAGAATCTTTTGAAAATAAATGTGGTTCGAACATGATTGAGAGCATGATTCGTAATAAGTCCAATTACTAGTGATATTATTACATTGTCATCCGAAAAACGACGAGTTCGATAAAACTGACAACTATATATGGAGATTTCCTCAGCTCAATTAAGAATTCCATCTGCGAGATCTTGATTCTACACTACATTAAAGAGAAAGCTATTATCGAATTAAAGTCTGAGGAAGTTCCGGAAGGATATAACAAATAATAAGACGGTTTTGGAATAGTCCCGTGCAGCAATAAAAATCATTAGTGTCGGTTATCCTAGTTAGAGCCGCTATCTCTATATTCCTAAAATTTAGGAAATGTTGGTCAGGTCTGCTAGTCTGTCCACAATCTCGCTTTTGTACTCACAGTAAGTGGTTATTGAACTGGTCTGCCTCTTGTAGAGCTTCAGTTTATTGAATTCTTGCAATAGGTATATAAGGCAAAGTGTCTCAAACCATTTATGTCAAAACAAAACTCACGCCCTGAGTATCTGAAAAAGGCCTTTTTATTCACCGAAGTGGACAGCGACATGATCAAAGGTTAACAAATGGTTATCAAATTATATCAAATCCATTTCTTCGCCTTCTGAGAAGATGGCATTGGATTTGGCGTTACATTTCTTGAAGACATATATGGAGACTTGAAAAGTAATTGCATTGTGTCGGGATATTGTTACTTTCCTGACTATATGTCTGGTACATTGACTTCGAGCTATAACTCGAATCTAACTTGGTAAAAGACTTTCTAAATAAGAAGCACCAAACCAGCCTTAATAAACGATTAGTCCAAATAAGACTCCACAATGGGACAAATTCCTTAGGATAGTAAAAAAATTCGGATAAAATGGAAAAATTATGTGAAAAAACTATTGGGAAAACTAAGTCCACATACAGTTTCCCACAATAATGTTTTCTAAATAAATGCACAAAAGGTCACATAAAAATACCCACACAGTGGATTAAAAAATCTAAAATCTGAAAAACTAAAGCCCACTACAGAGATGCATACAATAAATAGAACATACATAGATGGTAAGTCGAAAGGTTCCATTTCTTTAAATCTTACTTTCTGAAATCTGTCCTGAAATTATTACCTAAACAAACATTAAAGGAGTAGCTCTCACTGTATTTTATAATGTCAATGATATAGAACCATACTGATTAGCAAACTAAAAAGTAATCCAAACTAAGAAGTAATCCAGTAATCGTATATCCAGATCCAGAGTTATTAGGGGAATTAGAAAGAAACCACAGCTTGCTAAAACAAATTTTACGAATAAGTATATACAAAATGCGATAATATTATAATGTTTTCCAGGCGAAGAAATAACCCTTGTCTCCGTATTCATATCTTAAATACCAATTGTTGTTTGTTCGTTAACAAAATCGGTTAAAAAATCTTTAACTTTGTTCTGGCGTACTTTTTTTCGTAGCGATTTTGTGTCTTTAATAACAAACCTGAAACAACATGAATTAAATTTAAAATTTGACATTGCTGATGAAATTACTATTTACTTAGTAATTATTCACCACCTATTTCGCTAAAATTTAAGGTTTATTTATTTAACGGTTTATATTTGCGTTCATACCTATAATAGTAATTTAAATAATATTCCAAAATCAAATTCAAATATAACAATCCTAAAACTAATTTGATGTCTTGTGTACATACATATTTAAGAAAAGTCTAAAAGAACATTTAGGACAGTCGATTATTTTATTGGTCACTGCAGCCCCTTAGTCAGGATTACAACCTAGTTTCTCAGTCGATTTAGAGCATGCAATTATAAATAAATTGATTTCATTGGTTGTCAACTATTCGCGAATACCAAGATGGGTTAGGAGCTTTTTATAGAAAATAGAAAATTCCATTCTCTCTCTGTATGCAATCGGAGTGATTGTAAACTTCAAAAATTATAGAGGTGCATAAATAAAAAGAAAGAGAAATTGAATAGAATTTGAATGTATTAATATAAATTTATTTGTACGTAAAAATGTGCATTTATATATATATTTATATATATATATATATATATATGTGTGTGTGTGTTTGGTTATTATGCAGTAGCAATTGTAATTCTTCAAAGAAAGTAAGGCGTATTGTTCAGTAGCAATTCAATGGTCGACAAGTACAAAAGCTATGGATTTCAAAAGACCTTTTCTCGAGTTTTTTGTTTTGTATTGGGATTGTTGCAAGAGGCTTATTTTGTGCGTTTGTGTGAGTGAAAATGAAATTTTTGTATTTCTGTGTGGCTGTTTCTTCTTTATTATGAATTTTGTTTTCATTACTTTTTTGTTTACTTTGGTAAGCTAACAAAACAAATACAAACACGTACGGTTAAATGGATCACAAAATAAAGAATGAAAGAACGAATGAACGAACCAACAAACGAATGAATAAACGAAAGAAAGAAACGTACAAAAAGCCAAGAACAAAGCCCATTCAGACCGTTAGATGGAATACATCTATATAAGAAAGGAAGAGAACACAGAACAAATGCTTTAAAATCAAAATACGATTTTAACATTAACAACAAAAGCAACAACTACAACAAAAAAATTGTAAGCATACAGGGAGAAAACAAAGCAAAACTGAAAAAAAAATATAATAAAGAATAGCATAATAGAACGTTGCCACAAAGCTGGTATTCAAATTCATTCAAAATGAAAGAAATGTTGTGAAAATTCATTTCAACTAAAACTGGCTAAAAAGGAAAAAATATACAGACCTATTATGCCCAAGTCCAAAACAACGTCTGTATTTTATTGTTTACTCTTTTTTCTATGTGTTTTTATTATTATTTAAATTACAATTGTAGAAAGAGGAAACAAAGAAACCAACTGAAGTTGAGGTTATTCTTTTCTTTTTCCGTTTTTTATTTTAGCATCTCAGGTCATTTGGTAGTACCTTTTTTTAGTAGATACTTAATCTTTATTTATGAAAATCGAATATAATGTAAAAAAAACACTTGTAATATTTTCAAAATATGTATACTCTGCCTTTTCACAGAAAGAGTCAAATAATTGGTAATTTTATGCCGTACAGAGTACTACTTTACATGGCACTGTTAGACTAAATTTGAAATGCATTTTTTTGAAGATTTACAAATAGTTTCGATAATTTCTCTAAAAATCGGATATTGAATCACATCACATCTTTACTCAGTTGACTAACATTGATATTTTAAAACTGACAAACACGTCAAATTTTCAACCGAATCCAAATCAACGAAATTATGAAAAGAGCTGAAGGAATATGATGCATATTCTCCCAAAACAAAGCTTGAAATAAATGTAGGTCAAATGACGAGAAGATTGCTGAATGTATTACTTAAAGATACGAAAGGGATTCTCACTCCCTTTAACAATTCAATCGATTTTAGTTACAGAAGTGTATTTCAGATAATTAAATTAATTTACTTTTTTAGTTGGCAATTATTATTTTTTATTTTACACAAAAAAAATATTAAACTCAACTTAAGCTAAGGATACGGAGCGTATGCAGCGTCAGTGAACTTAGATGTGATTATTAATAAAATAATAAATATTGGCTAACGTTGCACCGAGTTAGCAAATATTAAAAAATCACTCATAGGTTTGGGGGTTGTGTTAACTATGATGTATACAAGGAAGGATTTATTTCCAATAGAATCGTTTCAAGGTTTTCAATTACACAGCCTTTAAGATTTGGTTTAAAAATAGAAATTCTATTTATGGTTTTCAAGCTAACAGGTAACTTGTATTCAATATCACATTCAATACGCTGCTTTGTAGTTTCTAATCATAGGTTTCCTTAGTTTCTTGTATTAAATATAAATAATATTTTAACTTCCTTGTTACTGGCAATGATAAGACCATAAAATAATATTGCGTTTTCACTTGCAACGTTATTAGATGGTGGACTCGAATTACCCCTTATATGAATGTCAATGACAACTTAAAAAATTCTACAGAAATGTTTTCCAACAATATCAATGAAGTCCAATCGCTGAAGCGAAAATGACTATTTTTGCGTTTACACGATTAGTAAAATGCTGAAACAAAGTAAAATGAATGCATCCCTGATGTAATGAAGTGTGATGGTTATTTCAAACATTTTAAAAAGAAGTGCCGTACGACTTCCAATTTACCATCCCTAGCAGAAACTCAATTTATTATTAAGATCACCATGTTAATTGCAAATAAAAAATAATACAATAAATAATAAGCAAACGCCTTAAGTTATCATTGTTGCAGAAGTTTGGAATATTGGGACAGAAATCACGCAAAAGTAGGCCTTTTCTATAAAAAAAAACGTTTAAAAGCTTTCGCCGCTAAAAAAACATTAAGAAAAATATGGAATACATACTTACATCTATTTAAATCTCACTGCTGTACGGACACTTTTTGAGTTGTCTTTTGAGACAACTTAAATTTTAAAATTAAACTTTTTAAACAAAATTTGTATATCTCATTATTACAATCACAAATTGGGCTTTTAAAACAATATTACTTTATTTAAATCTAATACTTAGTTTTAGAAATATATTGTAAATGGCTCCGCCTGCCTGTATTCTGCTTGTATGTCTGTATTAAAAATTGGCAACAGCTGTTTCTCAGTTTTATTGGACAATCGTGCGACAAAAAGCCGACAATTTAATTTAATCGTTTTGTATCAATTTACGACAACCAAGTTCATGGCATATTTATAACAGGTAGGAGCAACTCAACAGCTGACGAGTTTTTGAATGTCAAAATTTTGTTGTTTTTTAGTGTTTTGTTTTGATAATAAATTTCTTATTGTTTGTTTTATATGTCAAAAGTATGTTTATTTTTCTTAGAATTCATTTTCGAGTTTTCTTACATTCATGTAAGTTCTTAATTTTTAATATTTTTGTTTTATGTGAATAAATAGTAATTTAAATATACTATATGAATATATTATTACATAAGAGTGGTATTATGTAAGAGTGTTTTTATGTTATATTTAAAAATTCAATTGTGTTTTTAATTTTGTGTTAATTTAAAAGTGTTTATTGTTTATAGTGTTTATATATAGTATATAAAATGAGAAGCTGCGCCGTTTGCAAAAAATAATAAATAAATAAAATGGGCATTTTCTCTGCGCACCAAAGTGCGAGACAAGAAGGAAAAAATGGAGTGCTATATGGCAAGTGAATCTTACACCAAACTCGCGCCTGTGCGTTGACCATTTTTCTCGGGCGCAGATAATAACTGCTGGTCGATGATGTTTGTTTATGCCAAAAGCTGAACCAGTCATGCAAAATCACCATAATGAAGCCTTGGCAGGGTATGTATTGACAATTTTTACATATAAAAATATTTTTTAACATATTATATATAACACAGACGCCTGACGCCTATCAGCCACTTATAAATAGTGACAATAGGACCCCCCTCGACAAGCCTCTTCAAGAATACCCAGAAGCTGCAAAGTAAGTTTATATGAAATTATATATTCTCTTAACAGATTAATAAACATAAATAAATAAACAGGCTTCCTATGGAAATAGGAAATAATAATGTTGGCCTATCCCAGGAACAACAGACTCAAACCGAGTAAGTATATTTATCAACATCATAAAATTTCTATTGTTATTGTTATTAAGTTGTTTTTACTGTTTACTTCTTATCTATTGCTTAGTTCTTCAATTTCTTATGACGATGTTGCGTATTATCGTAACACAATTAAGAAATTGGAATTTGAAAATAAGGAGTTGAAGTGTCAACTCGCCCAAGCCAATTTGGCCGTAGATTCCATGCGGAAAATTTTTACCGACGGTCAAATCAGGAAGCTAATGGCTCCATGTAATGTGAATTGGAAGTGGAGCGACATATCCAGTGCCTTATGTTTGCATGCTTCTGGACCAAGAGCATACCGCCATTTATACCAAAAAGGGTTTCTCTACCTCATTCCAAAACGTTGCAGCGCTGGTGTGGAAGAATCAACTTGCACGAAGGGATTCTATCCACGTCAGTAGTATGTTTATGTACCTTCGGGGTCACTTATTCCATACAAAATTTGGAGCATGCATAGCTGTAAAAGAGTAAGAACATTGTAGAATTGTTAAATGAATTGTGTGCGATCGGTCTTTAGGTTTGTAACATGTATTATGAAAAGGTAATGCTTTTTAATGTGTATGTGTGTGTGTGTGTGTGTAAAAATTTGTGAGAATGCATATCTGGAAAAGAATTAAATCATTTTAATTTTTAATTTTTCCCTACAAATTTGGGATCATACCTGCTTTTTGTTGGTCCTTTCATTTGTATTGCTTTTCAAACGAATGTTTGGACGGACAGAATGAGTGTGTGCACGTTTCCTCATCTACATCCCAGAGTATAAGTAGACTGTGAAAATGTATATACGTATGTACGAATGTTTGGACGGACAGAATGAGTGTGTGCGTAACATGTAATGTATATGATCGTTCTTTAATAGTAAATTCTTGGCACGTATTATCATACTCAATGCTGAAAAAAATAGACAAGGGATCTGCACCAATATAGTTGTTGTGTGTTTTTTATTTTTTTTTTTTTTTTGTATATTTAATTAGAAGGATCTTTAATTTTAAATGTGATAAGAAAGAGATGAACACCTGTGTAAAAAAATTTTTTTTTTTTTGGGATAATAAATAACATCGTATACCTAAGTAGAAACATGAGTGTACATGTTCATTGTATTTGTATTGCTTTTCGAATGATTGGACGGACAGAATGAATGTGTGCACGCACTGCTCATGATCACAGGTAGAAGGAATAGAAATATAAACTAATAAGAAAGGGTAGGTTGGTTGTGCGGTTGTTTTTAATTTGATGAGAAAGAAATGTATAGTTGTGCCTGTGGGTTTTTTTCACGTATAAGTATAAGTAATATCTGTTTTCACTAATTGAATTTACTGATTGATCTACAACACCCCAGAATATAAATAGACTTGCTTTTAAGGATTTAGATTTTTTTTTTAGTTTTACTGTTTTGAATGAATAAAATTATAGAATAAAGGGATTAATTAAAACAAATTAGTTTTTTATTTTTTGAAAATTTTATTACATATTTCTTTTTTTCAGATTTTTACAGATTCGAATTTAAAAATACGTTTATACAGATTAAATAACTTAAGTGTTAACAATTATTGTGTATAGAATGTTTGACATCGACAAATGTCAAAAGATTGTGAATAAGTATTTTCACAATAATACAAACGTATGTCATATTAATACATATAAATGGATAATTTACATAATTACAAGTTCTTAATTCATTTATAAGTTTCATAAATAAATCTATATGCTCTTTATCAATCTGATTACTATGTTTTGTTAATAAATAGTTCTTCCAATTCAGCTGATGTTACCATTTTTGTTCCCCTTCTTTAAAAATTTAATAGTAGGTTGTGTTAGTGCGGGACGATGTACTCTGAATTATTTCATTTTAATTTATATTTATTGAATAAAAATTTTAAACACAAGTGCCCACAATTAAATGTATTAAATTTTTGTTTTCGTTCATAATTATATTCAATAGGAAATTTTAAGTAGTTGACAATCTCAAGTGGTGGTTGTAACTTTCCAAAGCTATCAAAGTATTCCTTATAGTTGTGGTTTTTATAATATGCTACCCAATGTGTTCCCATACCATTTGAATCATCTAAATTAACAATGCCGCATTCTTGTTTGAATGGTTTTTCAGGTAAAGAATCACGCATGAAAACACCCCTAAAGTGTTTGAGATGTCTTCCATATTTATTCAAATCCAAATCTGTTAATGGGCGATTGGGTAGGTTATCTAATAGTTTTTTGGAGCTGGACTATAGTAGAGACCATATCCAGTTTTATATGGTTTGAGGTACAACCCTTTACCCATTGCAATTGATTCCATATATCTATTATGACGGTTAGCTTCAGCCAATTGTTCTTTTCCATTTTTGATAGCATTTACTGCTTTAACAATAGCGGATCCTCCACTTGCCAAACCACCAAGCGCTGACAATGCTGTTAGTACGGGAATAAGTGGAAGAAATCCTCCAATTTTCGGTACAGGTATAACTCTCGGTATTATAATGTCTGCTCGCTTTTTCCCTTTAAAATTTGAATGAATAGCCTTTTGGGCTATTTTAACAGCATCATTTATATCAAGGGGTTTCTGTTCTTTCAATTGTTTTAAAGTTTTTCTCACAGTAGCTGTGAATAATTTCTTATTACACTTATTCATTTTTCCTTTTCTTTTCTTATGTCTCTGCTCCTTCAAACCTAATCCAAATTTCACTTTAGTTTTCATAGCGTTTGTCACAAACAACGCGTTAGCACGTTCTTTAATATCACTATCTTTAGATTTAACTCGTTGCCAGGCTTTTTCAGCTAATATTTGATCTGCTTGATGTCTTGTGTCTATATCTTTTGATTGTGAATATGCAATATCGTGCTCTCTACAAGCTGCGTCTAATAAATTTATACCCTTATCTCCTCTTGCTAAACGTTTTTCAAGTTTTGTACCAGGTCCACAAAACTGATAACCAGGTAGATGTAATTCAACAGGTACTTTATTTATTAAGTTGTTTACAAATCCTCTTCTCATCTTACACTGGCTGGGGTTTTGTTTTGACTGTAGATTATAACAAATTTTTCGTTACTTTTATACCTATATACAGCAATTTATATGATTTCAGTATGTTAATTTTTTGATATTGATTTTGATCTGCTTTGTATCTGATCACGATCTACTTTACATCTGATCACGATCTGCTTTGTATCTGCTCACGATCTATTTTATATCTGATAACGATCTACTTTTTTGGTTTTGTCTATTTTATTTTAATTTTTTTTTATTTTTTTTTTTTTGACATTACCATGTTTTAGGTATACATGTTCTACCTCAATGTTTAAATTGTTTATTTGATCAGCTAGATCATCATGTATTTGTGTTATATGTTTTTCGATTACGATATTTTTGTTTTTATGGTTATATTTATTAAAACCTTCTCCAAATTTATTAATATAAGACATTTCTTTCACTCTTCTAATAAATTATGTTAGCTTCTTTAAGTTCTTCGATAATAGAGATTATTTCGTTTTGATGATTGTTGTGACCAGAACCTTCCGATGAAAGAAGTAAACGTAGTCTGTCAACTAGTTCATTAGGATCATCCCAATGTATGTAATTTGATCTCAGATTATTTTGTAATTTTAGCATTAAACCACTGCCTTTTGTTAAAATGTTTGTTGTTGTTTCGAATAAACGTTTAATTATTCGTATATATTTGAAGGCTCGTGTTCCTTTCACTTGTTCATTAGGTTCATAGCGACGTTTATGTGCATTGGTATTAATTAAAATCTCTTTATATTTTTTCAAATCATTTTTAGAATAATGGAGAGGTGTTTTATGAAATACTAGTTCAAATAATCCAGGCGTCATTTTCAATTTCATATTCCCTATCTGCATAGTATTATCTCTATTAAATATTAATTTTTCCTTGCCATATCTCCAACTACCGTCTACATCTTGATTAAAACCATAAATTTTATCCAATTGCTTATTATTAATAAGTGTTTGTATATTTTCAAATAATGGAGAGCTTTTCGTCAGCTTTAAACATTGTTTTCTTTCCAAGTTCTTGATACATGTACTTGATACAGGTCTATTATGATCATAGTTTTTGTCACCATCATTATCATCAGTTGAAATATTTTCATACTGAAAATCGTTATTATCACCGTTTACATCATCATAATCATCGTCATCATCAATAGTGTTGTCTATATCTTTATGCTTATGTTCAAGTTTTCCGATGATTTTATTATCATCATTTACATCATCATAATCATCCTCGCCATCAAAAGTGTTGTCTGTATCCGTATGCTTATCTTCGAGTTTTCCAATGATTTCATTATCACCATTTACGTCATAATAATCTTCGTCATCATCTATAGTGTTGTCTACATCCTTATGCTTATATTCAAGTTTTGGGATGTTTTCATTATCATCATTTACATCATCATAATCATCGTCATCATTAATATTGTTGTCTATATCCTTATATTTATCTTTAAGTTTTCCAATGATTTTTTTAAGTGGTTTTGTTATTGGTTGAAAGGTATCTTCTAATAAATTAACTCTATCTATTTGATTCAGTTTAATATTTTTTAACTTTTTCTTTAGAACAGCCCTTGTCTTTACAAGATCTTCCAACACTTTGTTATGGTAATTTTTAGACATTATAATAATTTTTTTATTGAATTTGATCTGGTTATGATCTGCTCGCTATCTGATTATGATCTGCTTTGTATCTGATTACGATCTGCTTTATATCTGATCACGAACTGCTTGCTATCTGGTCACGATCTGATTTATACCTGATCACAATCTGCTTGACGGCTTGTGTCTATATCCATTGATTTTGAGTACGCTACATCGTGCTTTCTACAATCTGCATCCAATAAATTATTCCTTTATTTCCTTTATTCTTGCTATTCGTTTTGAAGTTTTGTATCAGGTCCACAAAACTGATAACCAGGTGGATGTAATTCAACATATAATTTGTTTATTAAGTTGTCTACAAATCTTCTTCCAATCTTACACTGATTAGGTGTTTTTCTTTTGACTGTAGTTTATAACCATTTTTTTTTTCATTATTTTCATACCTCTTCGCATGAAACACTACACCAGCTATACCTGCTATACCAGCTATACTAGCAAGCTATACAATCTGTACTAGCTATACTAGCAAGCTGTACTAGCTATACTAGCAAGCTATACAATCTGTACTAGCTATACTAGCAAGCTGTACTAGCTATACTAGCAAGCTATACAATCTGTACTAGCTATACTAGCAAGCTGTACAATCTGTACTAGCTATACTAGCAAGCTATACAATCTGTACTAGCTATACTAGCAAGCTGTACTAGCTATACTAGCAAGCTGTACTAGCTATACTAGCAAGCTGTACTAGCTATACTAGCAAGCTGTACAATCTGTACTAGCTATACTAGCAAGCTGTACTAGCTATACTAGCAAGCTATACAATCTGCACTAGCTATACTAGCAAGCTGTACTAGCTATACTAGCAAGCTATACAATCTGTACTAGCTATACTAGCAAGCTGTACTAGCTATACTAGCAAGCTGTACAATCTGTACTAGCTATACTAGCAAGCTGTACTAGCTATACTAGCAAGCTATACAATCTGTACTAGCTATACTAGCAAGCTGTACTAGCTATACTAGCAAGCTGTACAATCTGTACTAGCTATACTAGCAAGCTGTACTAGCTATACTAGCAAGCTGTACAATCTGTACTAGCTATACTAGCAAGCTGTACTAGCTATACTAGCAAGCTGTACTAGCTATACTAGCAAGCTATACAATCTGTACTAGCTATACTAGCAAGCTGTACTAGCTATACTAGCAAGCTGTACTAGCTATACTAGCAAGCTGTACAATCTGTACTAGCTATACTAGCAAGCTGTACTAGCTATACTAGCAAGCTATATCAGCTATATCAGCTATACCAGCTATACCTGCTATACCAGCTATACCAGCTATACCAGCTATACCAGCTATACCAGCTATACCTGCTATACCAGCTATACCAGCTATATACCAGCTATACCAGCTATACCTGCTATACCAGCTATACCAGCTATACCAGCTATACCTGCTATACCAGCTATACCAGCTATACCAGCTATATACCAGCTATATCAGCTATACCAGCTATACCAGCTATACCAGCTATACCAGCTATATCAGCTATACCAGCTATATACCAGCTATATAGCTATATCAGCTATATCAGCTATACCAGCTATATACCAGCTATATAGCTATATCAGCTGGTATAGCTGGTATAGCAGGTATAGCTGATATAGCTGGTATATAGCTGGTATAGCTGATATAGCTGGTATATAGCTGGTATAGCTGATATAGCTGGTATAGCTGGTATAGCTGGTATAGCTGGTATAGCAGGTATAGCTGGTATAGCTGGTATATAGCTGGTATAGCTGGTATAGCTGGTATAGCAGGTATAGCTGGTATAGCTGGTATAGCTGGTATAGCTGGTATAGCTGGTATAGCAGGTATAGCTGGTATAGCTGATATAGCTGATATAGCTTGCTAGTATAGCTAGTACAGCTTGCTAGTATAGCTAGTACAGATTGTACAGCTTGCTAGTATAGCTAGTACAGCTTGCTAGTATAGCTAGTACAGCTTGCTAGTATAGCTAGTACAGATTGTATAGCTTGCTAGTATAGCTAGTACAGCTTGCTAGTATAGCTAGTACAGCTTGCTAGTATAGCTAGTACAGATTGTACAGCTTGCTAGTATAGCTAGTACAGCTTGCTAGTATAGCTAGTACAGATTGTATAGCTTGCTAGTATAGCTAGTACAGCTTGCTAGTATAGCTAGTACAGATTGTACAGCTTGCTAGTATAGCTAGTACAGCTTGCTAGTATAGCTAGTACAGATTGTATAGCTTGCTAGTATAGCTAGTACAGCTTGCTAGTATAGCTAGTACAGATTGTATAGCTTGCTAGTATAGCTAGTACAGCTTGCTAGTATAGCTAGTACAGATTGTACAGCTTGCTAGTATAGCTAGTACAGCTTGCTAGTATAGCTAGTACAGCTTGCTAGTATAGCTAGTACAGCTTGCTAGTATAGCTAGTACAGATTGTATAGCTTGCTAGTATAGCTAGTACAGATTGTACAGCTTGCTAGTATAGCTAGTACAGATTGTATAGCTTGCTAGTATAGCTAGTACAGCTTGCTAGTATAGCTAGTACAGATTGTATAGCTTGCTAGTATAGCTGGTATAGCAGGTATAGCTGGTGTAGTGTTTCATGCGAAGAGGTATGAAAATAATGAAAAAAAAATGGTTATAAACTACAGTCAAAAGAAAAACACCTAATCAGTGTAAGATTGGAAGAAGATTTGTAGACAACTTAATAAACAAATTATATGTTGAATTACATCCACCTGTTTATCAGTTTTGTGGACCTGATACAAAACTTCAAAACGAATAGCAAGAATAAAGGAAATAAAGGAATAATTTATTGGATGTAGATTGTAGAAAGCACGATATAGCGTACTCAAAATCAATGGATATAGACACAAGCCATCAAGCAGATCGTGATCAGGTATAAATCAGATCGTGACCAGATAGCAAGCAGTTCGTGATCAGATATAAAGCAGATCGTAATCAGATACAAAGCAGATCATAATCAGATAGCGAGCAGATCATAACCAGATCAAATTCAATAAAAAAAAATTATTATAATGTCTAAAAATTACCATAATAAAGTGTTGGAAGATCTTGTAAAGACAAGGGCTGTTCTAAAGAAAAAGTTAAAAAATATTAAACTGAATCAAATAGATAGAGTTAATTTATTAGAAGATACCTTTCAACCAATAACAAAACCACTTAAAAAAATCATTGGAAACCTTAAAGATAAATATAAGGATATAGACAACACTATTAATGATGACGATGATCATGATGATGTAAATGATGATAATGAAAACATCCCAAAACTTGAATATAAGCATAAGGATGTAGACAACACTATCGATGATGACGAAGATTATTATGACGTAAATGGTGATAATGAAATCATTGGAAAACTCGAAGATAAGCATACGAATACAGACAACACTATTGATGATGACGAAGATTATTATGACGTAAATGGTGATAATGAAATCATTGGAAAACTCGAAGATAAGCATAAAGATATAGACAACACTATTGATGATGACGATGATTATGATGATGTAAACGGTGATAATAACGATTTTCAGTATGAAAATATTTCAACTGATGATAATGATGGTGAAAAAAACTATGATCATAATAGACCTGTATCAAGTACATGTATCAAGAACTTGGAAAGAAAACAATGTTTAAAGCTGACGAAAAGCTCTCCATTATTTGAAAATATACAAACACTTATTAATAATAAGCAATTGGATAAAATTTATGGTTTTAATCAAGATGTAGACGGTAGTTGGAGATATGGCAAGGAAAAATTAATATTTAATAGAGATAATACTATGCAGATAGGGAATATGAAATTGAAAATGACGCCTGGATTATTTGAACTAGTATTTCATAAAAAACCTCTCCATTATTCTAAAAATGATTTGAAAAAATATAAAGAGATTTTAATTAATACCAATGCACATAAACGTCGCTATGAACCTAATGAACAAGTGAAAGGAACACGAGCCTTCAAATATATACGAATAATTAAACGTTTATTCGAAACAACAACAAACATTTTAACAAAAGGCAGTGGTTTAATGCTAAAATTACAAAATAATCTGAGATCAAATTACATACATTGGGATGATCCTAATGAACTAGTTGACAGACTACGTTTACTTCTTTCATCGGAAGGTTCTGGTCACAACAATCATCAAAACGAAATAATCTCTATTATCGAAGAACTTAAAGAAGCTAACATAATTTATTAGAAGAGTGAAAGAAATGTCTTATATTAATAAATTTGGAGAAGGTTTTAATAAATATAACCATAAAAACAAAAATATCGTAATCGAAAAACATATAACACAAATACATGATGATCTAGCTGATCAAATAAACAATTTAAACATTGAGGTAGAACATGTATACCTAAAACATGGTAATGTCAAAAAAAATAAAAAAATTAAAATAAAATAGACAAAACCAAAAAAGTAGATCGTTATCAGATATAAAATAGATCGTGAGCAGATACAAAGCAGATCGTGATCAGATGTAAAGTAGATCGTGATCAGATACAAAGCAGATCAAAATCAATATCAAAAAATTAACATACTGAAATCATATAAATTGCTGTATATATAGGAGATCGTCTTGATTTCAGTTATTTTTGCGAAGAGGTATAAAAGTAACGAAAAAAAATTTGTTATAATCTACAGTCAAAACAAAACCTCAGCCAGTGTAAGATGAGAAGAGGATTTGTAAACAACTTAATAAATAAAGTACCTGTTGAATTACATCTACCTGGTTATCAGTTTTGTGGACCTGGTACAAAACTTGAAAAACGTTTAGCAAGAGGAGATAAGGGTATAAATTTATTAGACGCAGCTTGTAGAGAGCACGATATTGCATATTCACAATCAAAAGATATAGACACAAGACATCAAGCAGATCAAATATTAGCTGAAAAAGCCTGGCAACGAGTTAAATCTAAAGATAGTGATATTAAAGAACGTGCTAACGCGTGGTTTGTGACAAACGCTATGAAAGCTAAAGTGAAATTTGGATTAGGTTTGAAGGAGCAGACACATAAGAAAAGAAAAGGAAAAATGAATAAGTGTAATAAGAAATTATTCACAGCTACTGTGAGAAAAACTTTAAAACAATTGAAAGAACAGAAACCCCTTGATATAAATGATGCTGTTAAAATAGCTCAAAAGGCTATTCATTCAAATTTTAAAGGGAAAAAGCGAGCAGACATTATAATACCGAGAGTTATACCTGTACCGAAAATTGGAGGATTTCTTCCACTTATTCCCGTACTAACAGCATTGTCAGCGCTTGGTGGTTTGGCAAGTGGAGGATCCGCTATTGTCAAAGCAGTAAATGCTATCAAAAATGGAAAAGAACAATTGGCTGAAGCTAACCGTCATAATAGATATATGGAATCAATTGCAATGGGTAAAGGGTTGTACCTCAAACCATATAAAACTGGATATGGTCTCTACTATAGTCCAGCTCCAAAAAACTATTAGATAACCTTCCCAATCGCCCATTAACAGATTTGGATTTGAATAAATATGGAAGACATCTCAAACATTTTAGGGGTGTTTTCATGCGTGATTCTTTACCTGAAAAACCATTCAAACAAGAATGCGGCATTGTTAATTTAGATGATTCAAATGGTATGGGAACACATTGGGTAGCATATTATAAAAACCACAACTATAAAGAATACTTTGATAGCTTTGGAAACTTACAACCACCACTTGAGATTGTCAACTACTTAAAATTTCCTGTTGAATATAATTATGAACGAAAACAAAAATTTAATACATTTAATTGTGGGCACTTGTGTTTAAAATTTTTATTCAATAAATATAAATTAAAATGAAATAATTCAGAGTACATCGTCCCGCACTAACACAACCTACTATTAAATTTTTAAAGAAGGGGAACAAAAATGGTAACATCAGCTGTATTGGAAGAACTATTAATAAGACATATAGATTTATTTATGAAACTTATAAATGAACTAAGAATATGTAACATTAGTAAAATAAGTAATCCATTTGTATGTATTAATATGTCATACGTAACACTTAAGTTATTTAATCTGTATAAACGTATTTTTAAATTCGAATCTGTAAAAATCTGAAAAAAAGAAATATGTAATAAAATTTTCAAAAAATAAAAAACTAATTTGTTTTAATTAATCCCTTTATTCTATAATTTCATTTATTTAAAACAGTAAAACTAAAAAATTCTAAATCCTTAAAAACAAGTCTATTTATACTCTGGGGTGTTGTAGATCAATCAGTAAATTCAATTATGTGAAAACAGATATTACTTATACTTATACGTGAAAAAAAAAACCCACAGGCACAACTATACATTTCTTTCTCATCAAATTAAAAACAACCGCACAACCAACCTACCCTTTCTTAATAGTTTATATTTCTATTTCTTCTACCTGTGATCATGAGCAATACGTGCCAAGAATTTACTATTAAAAAAAAAAAAAACGATCATACACATTACATGTTACGCACACACTCATTCTGTCCGTCCGAACATTCGTACATACGTATATACATTTTCACATTACAGCCTTTCTACACTCTGAGATGTAGATGAGGAAACGTGCACGCACTCATTCTGTCCGTCCAACCATTCGTTTGAAAAGCAATACAAATAAAATGAACAAGAAAAAGCAGGTATGATTCCAAATTTGTATGGAAAAATTAAAAATTAAAATGATTTAATTCTTTTCCAGATATGCATTCTCCCAAATTTTAACATACACAAACACACATATACACATTAAAAAGCATTACCTTTTCATAATACATGTTACAAACCTAAAGACCGATCGCACACAATTCATTTCACAATTCTACAATGTTCTTACTCTTTTACAGCTATGCATGAGCCAAATTTTGTATGGAGTTTTTGGTCGAGAAGGTACATAAACATACTACTCCAATGTGTTCCCATACCATTTGAATCATCTAAATTAACAATGCCGCATTCTTGTTTGAATGGTTTTTCAGGTAAAGAATCACGCATGAAAACACCCCTAAAGTGTTTGAGATGTCTTCCATATTTATTCAAATCCAAATCTGTTAATGGGCGATTGGGTAGGTTATCTAATAGTTTTTTGGAGCTGGACTATAGTAGAGACCATATCCAGTTTTATATGGTTTGAGGTACAACCCTTTACCCATTGCAATTGATTCCATATATCTATTATGACGGTTAGCTTCAGCCAATTGTTCTTTTCCATTTTTGATAGCATTTACTGCTTTAACAATAGCGGATCCTCCACTTGCCAAACCACCAAGCGCTGACAATGCTGTTAGTACGGGAATAAGTGGAAGAAATCCTCCAATTTTCGGTACAGGTATAACTCTCGGTATTATAATGTCTGCTCGCTTTTTCCCTTTAAAATTTGAATGAATAGCCTTTTGGGCTATTTTAACAGCATTATTTATATCAAGGGGTTTCTGTTCTTTCAATTGTTTTAAAGTTTTTCTCACAGTAGCTGTGAATAATTTCTTATTACACTTATTCATTTTTCCTTTTCTTTTCTTATGTCTCTGCTCCTTCAAACCTAATCCAAATTTCACTTTAGTTTTCATAGCGTTTGTCACAAACAACGCGTTAGCACGTTCTTTAATATCACTATCTTTAGATTTAACTCGTTGCCAGGCTTTTTCAGCTAATATTTGATCTGCTTGATGTCTTGTGTCTATATCTTTTGATTGTGAATATGCAATATCGTGCTCTCTACAAGCTGCGTCTAATAAATTTATACCCTTATCTCCTCTTGCTAAACGTTTTTCAAGTTTTGTACCAGGTCCACAAAACTGATAACCAGGTAGATGTAATTCAACAGGTACTTTATTTATTAAGTTGTTTACAAATCCTCTTCTCATCTTACACTGGCTGGGGTTTTGTTTTGACTGTAGATTATAACAAATTTTTTCGTTACTTTTATACCTATATACAGCAATTTATATGATTTCAGTATGTTAATTTTTTGATATTGATTTTTATCTGCTTTGTATCTGATCACGATCTACTTTACATCTGATCACGATCTGCTTTGTATCTGCTCACGATCTATTTTATATCTGATAACGATCTACTTTTTTGGTTTTGTCTATTTTATTTTAATTTTTTTTTTATTTTTTTTGACATTACCATGTTTTAGGTATACATGTTCTACCTCAATGTTTAAATTGTTTATTTGATCAGCTAGATCATCATGTATTTGTGTTATATGTTTTTCGATTACGATATTTTTGTTTTTATGGTTATATTTATTAAAACCTTCTCCAAATTTATTAATATAAGACATTTCTTTCACTCTTCTAATAAATTATGTTAGCTTCTTTAAGTTCTTCGATAATAGAGATTATTTCGTTTTGATGATTGTTGTGACCAGAACCTTCCGATGAAAGAAGTAAACGTAGTCTGTCAACTAGTTCATTAGGATCATCCCAATGTATGTAATTTGATCTCAGATTATTTTGTAATTTTAGCATTAAACCACTGCCTTTTGTTAAAATGTTTGTTGTTGTTTCGAATAAACGTTTAATTATTCGTATATATTTGAAGGCTCGTGTTCCTTTCACTTGTTCATTAGGTTCATAGCGACGTTTATGTGCATTGGTATTAATTAAAATCTCTTTATATTTTTTCAAATCATTTTTAGAATAATGGAGAGGTTTTTTATGAAATACTAGTTCAAATAATCCACGCGTCATTTTCAATTTCATATTCCCTATCTGCATAGTATTATCTCTATTAAATATTAATTTTTCCTTGCCATATCTCCAACTACCGTCTACATCTTGATTAAAACCATAAATTTTATCCAATTGCTTATTATTAATAAGTGTTTGTATATTTTCAAATAATGGAGAGCTTTTCGTCAGCTTTAAACATTGTTTTCTTTCCAAGTTCTTGATACATGTACTTGATACAGGTTTATTATGGTCATAGTTTTTTTCACCATCATTATCATCAGTTGAAATATTTTCATACTGAAAATCGTTATTATCACCGTTTACATCATCATAATCATCGTCATCATCAATAGTGTTGTCTATATCTTTATGCTTATCTTCAAGTTTTCCGATGATTTCATTATCACCATTTACGTCATAATAATCTTCGTCATCATCTATAGTGTTGTCTACATCCTTATGCTTATATTCAAGTTTTGGGATGTTTTCATTATCATCATTTACATCATCATGATCATCGTCATCATTAATAGTGTTGTCTATATCCTTATATTTATCTTTAAGTTTTCCAATGATTTTTTTAAGTGGTTTTGTTATTGGTTGAAAGGTATCTTCTAATAAATTAACTCTATCTATTTGATTCAGTTTAATATTTTTTAACTTTTTCTTTAGAACAGCCCTTGTCTTTACAAGATCTTCCAACACTTTATTATGGTAATTTTTAGACATTATAATAATTTTTTTATTGAATTTGATCTGGTTATGATCTGCTCGCTATCTGATTATGATCTGCTTTGTATCTGATTACGATCTGCTTTATATCTGATCACGAACTGCTTGCTATCTGGTCACGATCTGATTTATACCTGATCACGATCTGCTTGATGGCTTGTGTCTATATCCATTGATTTTGAGTACGCTATATCGTGCTTTCTACAATCTACATCCAATAAATTATTCCTTTATTTCCTTTATTCTTGCTATTCGTCTTGAAGTTTTGTATCAGGTCCACAAAACTGATAAACAGGTGGATGTAATTCAACATATAATTTGGAAAACTTAAAGATAAATATAAGGATATAGACAACACTATTAATGATGACGATGATCATGATGATGTAAATGATGATAATGAAAACATCCCAAAACTTGAATATAAGCATAAGGATGTAGACAACACTATAGATGATGACGAAGATTATTATGACGTAAATGGTGATAATGAAATCATCGGAAAACTTGAAGATAAGCATAAAGATATAGACAACACTATTGATGATGACGATGATTATGATGATGTAAACGGTGATAATAACGATTTTCAGTATGAAAATATTTCAACTGATGATAATGATGGTGAAAAAAACTATGACCATAATAAACCTGTATCAAGTACATGTATCAAGAACTTGGAAAGAAAACAATGTTTAAAGCTGACGAAAAGCTCTCCATTATTTGAAAATATACAAACACTTATTAATAATAAGCAATTGGATAAAATTTATGGTTTTAATCAAGATGTAGACGGTAGTTGGAGATATGGCAAGGAAAAATTAATATTTAATAGAGATAATACTATGCAGATAGGGAATATGAAATTGAAAATGACGCGTGGATTATTTGAACTAGTATTTCATAAAAAACCTCTCCATTATTCTAAAAATGATTTGAAAAAATATAAAGAGATTTTAATTAATACCAATGCACATAAACGTCGCTATGAACCTAATGAACAAGTGAAAGGAACACGAGCCTTCAAATATATACGAATAATTAAACGTTTATTCGAAACAACAACAAACATTTTAACAAAAGGCAGTGGTTTAATGCTAAAATTACAAAATAATCTGAGATCAAATTACATACATTGGGATGATCCTAATGAACTAGTTGACAGACTACGTTTACTTCTTTCATCGGAAGGTTCTGGTCACAACAATCATCAAAACGAAATAATCTCTATTATCGAAGAACTTAAAGAAGCTAACATAATTTATTAGAAGAGTGAAAGAAATGTCTTATATTAATAAATTTGGAGAAGGTTTTAATAAATATAACCATAAAAACAAAAATATCGTAATCGAAAAACATATAACACAAATACATGATGATCTAGCTGATCAAATAAACAATTTAAACATTGAGGTAGAACATGTATACCTAAAACATGGTAATGTCAAAAAAAATAAAAAAAAAATTAAAATAAAATAGACAAAACCAAAAAAGTAGATCGTTATCAGATATAAAATAGATCGTGAGCAGATACAAAGCAGATCGTGATCAGATGTAAAGTAGATCGTGATCAGATACAAAGCAGATAAAAATCAATATCAAAAAATTAACATACTGAAATCATATAAATTGCTGTATATAGGTATAAAAGTAACGAAAAAATTTGTTATAATCTACAGTCAAAACAAAACCCCAGCCAGTGTAAGATGAGAAGAGGATTTGTAAACAACTTAATAAATAAAGTACCTGTTGAATTACATCTACCTGGTTATCAGTTTTGTGGACCTGGTACAAAACTTGAAAAACGTTTAGCAAGAGGAGATAAGGGTATAAATTTATTAGACGCAGCTTGTAGAGAGCACGATATTGCATATTCACAATCAAAAGATATAGACACAAGACATCAAGCAGATCAAATATTAGCTGAAAAAGCCTGGCAACGAGTTAAATCTAAAGATAGTGATATTAAAGAACGTGCTAACGCGTTGTTTGTGACAAACGCTATGAAAACTAAAGTGAAATTTGGATTAGGTTTGAAGGAGCAGAGACATAAGAAAAGAAAAGGAAAAATGAATAAGTGTAATAAGAAATTATTCACAGCTACTGTGAGAAAAACTTTAAAACAATTGAAAGAACAGAAACCCCTTGATATAAATAATGCTGTTAAAATAGCCCAAAAGGCTATTCATTCAAATTTTAAAGGGAAAAAGCGAGCAGACATTATAATACCGAGAGTTATACCTGTACCGAAAATTGGAGGATTTCTTCCACTTATTCCCGTACTAACAGCATTGTCAGCGCTTGGTGGTTTGGCAAGTGGAGGATCCGCTATTGTTAAAGCAGTAAATGCTATCAAAAATGGAAAAGAACAATTGGCTGAAGCTAACCGTCATAATAGATATATGGAATCAATTGCAATGGGTAAAGGGTTGTACCTCAAACCATATAAAACTGGATATGGTCTCTACTATAGTCCAGCTCCAAAAAACTATTAGATAACCTACCCAATCGCCCATTAACAGATTTGGATTTGAATAAATATGGAAGACATCTCAAACACTTTAGGGGTGTTTTCATGCGTGATTCTTTACCTGAAAAACCATTCAAACAAGAATGCGGCATTGTTAATTTAGATGATTCAAATGGTATGGGAACACATTGGGTAGCATATTATAAAAACCACAACTATAAGGAATACTTTGATAGCTTTGGAAAGTTACAACCACCACTTGAGATTGTCAACTACTTAAAATTTCCTATTGAATATAATTATGAACGAAAACAAAAATTTAATACATTTAATTGTGGGCACTTGTGTTTAAAATTTTTATTC
Organism: Sarcophaga subvicina; assembly: GCA_936449025.2. Lineage (NCBI taxonomy): Eukaryota > Metazoa > Arthropoda > Insecta > Diptera > Sarcophagidae > Sarcophaga > Sarcophaga subvicina. The sequence continues at coordinate 20,349,053 of OW388085.2, read as the reverse complement.
AATAAATATAAATTAAAATGAAATATTTCAGAGTACATCGTCCCGCACTAACACAACCTACTATTAAATTTTTAAAGAAGGGGAACAAAAATGGTAACATCAGCTGAATTGGAAGAACTATTTATTAACAAAACATAGTAATCAGATTGATAAAGAGCATATAGATTTATTTATGAAACTTATAAATGAATTAAGAACTTGTAATTATGTAAATTATCCATTTATATGTATTAATATGACATACGTTTGTATTATTGTGAAAATACTTATTCACAATCTTTTGACATTTGTCGATGTCAAACATTCTATACACAATAATTGTTAACACTTAAGTTATTTAATCTGTATAAACGTATTTTTAAATTCGAATCTGTAAAAATCTGAAAAAAAGAAATATGTAATAAAATTTTCAAAAAATAAAAAACTAATTTGTTTTAATTAATCCCTTTATTCTATAATTTTATTCATTCAAAACAGTAAAACTAAAAAAAAAATCTAAATCCTTAAAAGCAAGTCTATTTATATTCTGGGGTGTTGTAGATCAATCAGTAAATTCAATTAGTGAAAACAGATATTACTTATACTTATACGTGAAAAAAACCCACAGGCACAACTATACATTTCTTTCTCATCAAATTAAAAACAACCGCACAACCAACCTACCCTTTCTTATTAGTTTATATTTCTATTCCTTCTACCTGTGATCATGAGCAGTGCGTGCACACATTCATTCTGTCCGTCCAATCATTCGAAAAGCAATACAAATACAATGAACATGTACACTCATGTTTCTACTTAGGTATACGATGTTATTTATTATCCCAAAAAAAAAAAAATTTTTTTTACACAGGTGTTCATCTCTTTCTTATCACATTTAAAATTAAAGATCCTTCTAATTAAATATACAAAAAAAAAAATAAAAAACACACAACAACTATATTGGTGCAGATCCCTTTTCTATTTTTTTTCAGCATTGAGTATGATAATACGTGCCAAGAATTTACTATTAAAAAACGATCATATACATTACATGTTACGCACACACTCATTCTGTCCGTCCAAACATTCGTTTGAAAAGCAATACAAATGAAAGGACCAACAAAAAGCAGGTATGATCCCAAATTTGTAGGGAAAAATTAAAAATTAAAATGATTTAATTCTTTTCCAGATATGCATTCTCACAAATTTTTACACACACACACACACACATACACATTAAAAAGCTAAAAACTGAAGCTATTTTGATAACGAGCAGAAAGAAAATTGAATGGATTACACTTAATATAGACGGACATAATATAACTTCTCAGCTAGCGCTTAGATATTTAGGAGTAATGATTGACGTAAGATTAAATTTTAGAACAAATATTGAGAAGGCTTGTGAGAAGGCTGCTCGAGTGAATGCAGCATTATCCCGCATTATGGCTAATATAGGAGGGCCAAATCAGAGCAGAAGACTGTTATTGGCAAAGGTTACTCAGTCGATAATGATGTATGCAGCACCTGTGTGGGGACCGGCGTTGGGTATTAGAACCTACGCTAGAGCTGCAAGGTCTTTGTTTCGTCTAAGCGCCCTTAGGGTTGCTAGTGGTTTCCGCACAGTTTCATATGAGGCTATTAGTGTCATATCTGGTATAACTCCCCCTGATGTTATGGCTATGGAACTGAAAAGGATATACGATAGAGTTCGTATTGTTGGTAGAAAATTAACTACGGAGGAACGAAAGGAGGAAAGGCAAAAGAGTTTAGACGAATGGCAGATTCAGTGGGATACTGCGACGAAAGGGCGATGGACACATAGACTTATCAAAAGTGTACGAAGTTGGGTTGAAAGGAGACACGGTCATGTTGACTTTTACATGACACAGTTATTGACAGGGCATGGCTGCTTCAGGGAATATCTCTGTAAATATGGCCATGACAATGAGGTATCTTGCTCCTTCTGCAATAATGGAATTGAGAATGCTGAGCATATTTTCTTTTATTGCGATAGATTCAGATTGGAACGCGAGCTGTTAGAGACGATGATAAATGAAATAGTGACACCAGACAATATAGTTCCGCATATGCTGCGGTCTGTTGAGGTTTGGCAATATGTCAAAATGCTGTCTGCAAATGTGATGCAGGAATTGAGAAGGATAGAGAGAATTCGTACGATAGAAAGAGATAGAGATCAATAGTAGTAGTCAATGGGCTAGAACTCGTCCTGTGATGAAATACTTAACGGTAGTACCATAGGACAAACAGGTTCGAATCGTAGAGGTGGTTTTTTAGTGGGTTAAAGTCTCACACTACTGTTGCAGTGGCAACAGTTTCTTTCGATGATTTTTTTCACCTCAAAAAAAAAAAAAAAAAAAAAAAAAAAAAAAAAAACATTAAAAAGCATTACCTTTTCATAATACATGTTACAAACCTAAAGACCGATCGCACACAATTCATTTAACAATTCTACAATGTTCTTACTCTTTTACAGCTATGCATGCTCCAAATTTTGTATGGAATAAGTGACCCCGAAGGTACATAAACATACTACTCACGTCATTAGAATTCATGCGGCATACGACTGATATGCCGCTGAGTGATAAAATTTGTGTGTTGGCCTTCGATGAAATGAAGGTAGAGGAAACTGACGAGCATTACTCCGCTGCTGACGTTGTCAGAAAGCCAGCCAATTACGTCTAGCTAGTAATGGTTCGACGGTTGAAAAAGTCATGGAAGCAGCCTATACTATGATTTTGACTGTAAAATGTCGAAAGATATAGTATACAGTCAAATTTCCCAGCTTAGCACTGCAGGTTACCCGGTTGTTGCAACGGTGTGCGATATGGGTCCCAAGTTGTTAAGAGAACTTGGTGCAACTACAGGTAAGTTAAATATTTACACCATACCAATTACGCCACACTAATACAACACAACAACAATTATTTCGTGACTGGGGATCTTCTTGGCAACGCTGAGGGCATCGGTATATGGTTTCCCACAGCATAAAGGAATTATTAGCTCCTTCAAATCAGTAAATAGAAATTTGATAATAAGAATTCGTTTTTAAGTTCGGCGTATGGGTTTCTTTGTTTGCGTTTACTTTTATCATTTCCATTTATAGTTTTAGATTATAGTTTCATTACATTCTTTACACATTCATTCATTACTTTTTCTCATTCTTATTATTACTAAACATTGAAATAAAATGAAATTAATTTGTTACATACACATTATTTTTCGGAAGATAAACCGTGGTTTTCGAACCCAACAAATCCGGACGAAAAAGTTTTTACTTTTTACGACGCGCCACATTTGTTGAAGTTAATCCGCAACCATTATTTGGATAGCGGATTAATCTTCAACAACAAAATCCTTAGTCCTCGTACAATCTCCGATTTACTTGGACTAACTTCAAATTCGGATATGTCAATAACACCTAAATTAAATGACGAACATATTTCAGTTAAAGGGGCAGGTAATTTTAAATATTTTCTATTGATAAAAAATATATAAATACATTAAAAACTTTGTAATTTTAGGAAGGCAAAAAGTGAAATTAGCGGTGCTATTCCTTAGGAATGGATATTTATGAACCCATAGAGTCTGCAGAATTTATTCAATTAGTCAATGACTGGTTTGACGTTCTCAACTCTAAACTGAGTACCTTCGCATATCCGCAATTTTTTGTACCATATTTGTAGATGGTTAATATATTTCAATTCATTTTGTGTAGGAACCCTACGGAATATCACTTGAGCGGCAAAGGGATACATTGTCTCGTATGACGCAGGCAATGTCTAACCCTATAATTCCTCAAAAAAAAAAAACTTAGAACATTTTCAGAGAGGAATACTAATGACCAACAGCGCTTTAGAAATGCTTCTCAACTACGTAGAAAAATACAGCATGACGACATAGTTACTTACAGACTGAGCCAGGATGTTCTTGAGCATTTTTTGGAGCCATACGAAGCAAAGGTGGGCTGAATGATCACCCATCTCCTCAAGAATTCAAATACAGACTTCGGAAATATATCCTAGGTAAGTTTGTCCGTAGATAATGTTTGTATTTTTTTATAATGAAATTATGTATATGTTTTTAAAATTACAGCACGAAATACCGAATACCTTAGTGGCAAGGGAAACGTCGAGGAAGAACGCACAGATTTGCTTTCCATTGGCAATGAAGGCGTTTTAGATACAAATACATTGCCAGACAGCGGAGTCGTACTTAAGGACGACGATATTAACATAGAGCCAGAGCCAATGGAAGAGGATATTAACGCAGACCTAGACGAATCGGATCTAGATGACATTGGTATTCTACAAGAGGATGCTTTAGAATACATAGCTAGCTTTATAATTCGAAAGCTAAATCTTGTAGAATATGAATGTCATCAAGATTCATATACGTGAGCTGATCAGGTGTCAGCAGATTACTTGAAAAAGCAGACAATTGAATTTCTTTCACAGCTAAAGAAACTGGAACAAATATTTTACAATATTAACAGTAATAATATTTCCCATTGTCGTAACCTTCACAAGCTCCTGATCGAGAGAAGCCAATTAATCGAGTTGCCGGAAAGTGTAAAGAAATTGTTCTTTAAAAGTAGGATATATTTCCGTATCCGTAATTTAAACAAGCGCCTGAAGGGTCAAAAGGCAAAGCAACGTATTATGGGATTTAAGAAGATGCTAAAAATTAAACTCTAAATCTCTCCTTTTGTAAGTAAGAAAATGAATTTATAAAATATATATTAAAGTAATTTTTTCCCTTCTAGCAATACTTACTTAATAAGACATCTCACATTTTAATCGGTTCTTTTAAGAACCACCGAAAATTTTAAAAAAGAGATACATTTTTGGTTTAATACATTCACGCCTTATCATAGCATTTGGCGTGGTGGCCGCCAAGGTCACCAATAAGTTAGTGGTAAGTGTTGCAAACAAAAGACAGAAATGTTTAAACAAAAAAATTAAGAATTTTCTTTGAGCAAAACAGATTGCCCATACGACTAAAGCTGAAATGGAGTACCATTGTCGGGTGTACCATTGATTTAATCAGATATTGTTCTCAAGTAAGTATTACATGTTACTTAAGCTATGGTCAGACTGAGTAAATATTTGAAGTAAAACATCATTTATTTCTTTGCTCTAGTGTGACCATAAAATATTTTAGGGGTGCAAACAAGATTTTGAGGAAACAAATTTGTTTGCTTGCAAACAAAAATGTCTCTAATGTGACCATAGTGTGACCACCCGAGTTATGATAATGTAATAGTACTTATCATCACTGTTATAATGTACCAGCTCTAAATCACTCCATAAAGATACCGTTAAATCTGGTGATTTATATTCTAAAAATATCTTCAATTTTTATGTTTATGTTTTTATATTTTGTTATATTTAAGTTAGTCTTATAAGAACTCTTAAACAATAAAGACAATTTTGTTTTGAAGAAAATAAAATAAATTGTTTGTAATTTAAATTACATAACTCCCGTGTCAAATATTTTCTCCTTTTTTCGAGCAAATAAATATTTGATCGTGCAAAAATTTTGTAAGAGCAAACAGTGGCAAATAACCGCTGTTGCAAGCAGTGTTGTCCACTTTTAATAATAAATTATAAAAATTGTTCATAAAATCACCAAAACGGAAAGCTTTTAATAATAAACTTTATATGAAAAGTAGAAATAAAAATAAAATAGTGTAAAGACCTTTCGACAGGTTTATTAAAAGTTTTGATCCATTAGTTCATTATGAACCAGGAACGAAAAATATTATTTTTCATCACATTTTTTAAATGCAAGTTTGTACCAAATGAAGAATCATACATGTAATCTGTTATATGTTATAGTTATATGGAACAAAAAATTGATTAACCTACTAATTTCCAAGAAAATTGCAATACTGCAAAAAAATCAGGTAAATATCATAATTTTTGTTTAATAGACGAATGGGTTCAAATTTTTAATACGCCAATCGAAAGCTCTTTGAAAGAACTTTTCTTTGATATTCATCTCAGGGATGATTATATTCCAAAGTTTTATTAAAGCAGCAATTTAATATCTGGACCTTAGAGACCAATATCTCCAAAACCAGTCTTCGACGGCATAAAATTTTTATGTTTAACACATTCCCTGCCAAGCTGTTTATGAGAAGATGTCATTTCTAGGCCGCGTGTACCATTTTCGGTACACGATAACTACTTTTATAAATTTCTATACATGTTCTTTTTTATTTTTGAGAAAATGTATATTATTTTCATAAATTTTAAAATAGAATAAGAGACATAAGAGTGATGTACTAAAGAGAATATATATTTTACTGTTTGATTCATACACTTTCTGCATACCATGGTTTGCAGAGGTTCGTTTTTGCTGGCCTACCATTACAGTTTTGTAATTCATGGTGTAATTCTAGAAGGTGGGACATGGTCATCTTTTTCAGAAAATATATCATTATAAACATGAAATCAGTGGCTTTCTACATTGTAAATGCGAAAATGAACTGTTGGTTTTTTGTATTATATAAAGTCGATGCTTTTACAACTGCCGTATTCAATAAAAGTTCAAAAGTGCTCCGCTAACTAATTACCACGCCGCATGCACCCTTATCGGCACGCGACTCTAAAATTACTCTAAACATCATTACGCTACATAAAATAGTCCTACCAATAATTAAATTTTGGATATAAACATTTTAGATTTAAAAATTCAGCTTGGTGTAGAAATGAGGTTTAGTGTGAACCAAAAACGGTACATGTGGCAGGGAATGTGTTGAATACAGTGTGGTATTAAGTTATATATTTTATCGTTTAAACGCAATTCAATTGTCAACACTGATGTAGAAAACAAAACAATTAAACAGCTGACCGAATTTAATTTATTTGTTGACAAAGAATATGTCGGCTGCTACGCAACTTAACACAAATAATGTTTTCTCATCTTCCATTTCGAATTTTTATTTATTTTTATTCATTTATTTATTTATGTTATATTTTTCCCTTTATTTCTGTCCTTCTGATTAAACAAATTTGTTTATTTTCGTTTTGTGAAGTTTTTGTTTTGTTTTGTTTTTGTTTTTTTTAATCATGTGTACCTTTTCGTTTGTTTCTCTTTGTCTGATGAAACATATTTTGTTTATGAGAAAATAAAAAATATTTACTTCGGTCTGACCGCAGGGAAAACATGTTTGCTCCAAACTGTATTTGATGCTGTTTCATTGTTATTTGGAAAAATAAATTTTGTCAAATATTTACCGTCAATGTGACCAGCAAACAAAATACAGAAAAATTTAATGCAAGTACGAGTAAACATATTTGAAGCAAATATTTTTTCAGTGTGACCACAGCTTTAGTTATGATAATAAGCATTTCACATATTTTTTTTCGTTTTTTATTACAGGTGTGTTTGGAAATTTGTGCTCATTTACATATTTAATTATTTACTATACCTTATCCCAATAAGGGTGGTACTTGTAAGGGTGGTCATGGCTCAAAAGTCGGCAACAATACAAAAAAAATTTAAAATAAACAGATTAATATAAAAAAATTGAATACATCTTGTAATTATGTACATAAAATAATTTTATTTCGCTGAAATTAAAATATAAAACTTCACTTGAGTAAACTTTACAAATCGAATTGATTTAAAAACACACAACAAAACTATTTTATTATTAAAGACATAACTAAGCACATTTTAAAAATAAGCTATTCTTTTACAACACAAGATAGAGATTGATTGATAGCCTAAATTTTAAAAAATTTTATCAATTCTAAATCCTTAACTTCTAGTGTTACACGACTGCGATTCAGTGTTAACATATTGGCATCTTGTAGGATCTGTGTCATAAACATTTCTGATGCTGTTTGTAGTGTTTCCATGGCAGCCGGTGTTGTTTTCGTCACTTCTGTTTTATTACTCTCGATAAGTTCTCTTACTAGGCGAGAGAACAGCAGCATAGGTATCATATTTTTTGTGCTACATTGTAAACGATGCACTTCCTTCCAAAAACGTTTTTCAAGCTCTACTGGATTTCGTTGTTTCCTTGGACGCCTTACAGTAACGTCCCTGCCTGTTGTTGCAGCTGAACTAGTCTGTGGTTGTTCTAACTCTAGTCTTTTTGGTTGTCTAGGATTGGGTTTTTTTACGGTTTTGCCCTTGATCACCAGCACTTCGTTGTTCATCTTACGAAATACCTGCTTATCTCATAGTTGAACACCGACGTGGTTCAGAGTGTCTTATGTGACTGGTGGTAAATTCCAAATCATATTCGGTTACATCATTTTCTCTGTCGGGTGTACAAAATTCTGAAGCATTAAATGCTTCCGCCATGGATATCCTATTGCTAGCAGCTCTTTGATCTTGCTCCCCGTTGGCAGTATCATCTGGACTGTCACTGTCAGCATCCCAACTGGATTCTCCAAATGTGCCACGACCTGTAATTATTTTACTTTCAGTTATGGACTTTGGACCAGGTCGTTTACGTATTTGTGCATTTTGATATAATTACTAGTAATGCTTTACTAATTTAAAAGTAACTCGTAATTAGTAAGATGCAGCTTTGGCTCTAATGCTGTGAATTATGATAAACTTTCTTCATTTATGTCCTTGATTCCACAATATTATTATGGTTTTTTATTTATTTTATAATTTTTTATTTAAAAATTTTAATTTTTTCAAAATATTTTCATTTAGTTTAATTTATTGTAACCATTTTTATAAATTTTTTTAACATTTCTCTTTCTATTGTTATTCGTCAGTCAGTTATGAATTCACTTGGTCAGCTGACATTGACATTCCGCGTACTCTTTAACAAAAACAAAATGCCTGTTGTTTTTGCATTGTTGTACTTGTTGTAGAGTTGCTCCTACCTGTTATAAATATTCCATTACCAAGTTTATGTGGAGGGGGCAATCGTGTGACAGACTGCAGAGAATTTGAGTGAGAAGATTTCTTTATTATAATAATTTAGCATAATAAATATTGTTTGAAATTGGTGTCTTGCGGCAATCGTGTGATTTTACCTTAAGACTCTGTCTTATTTATGGGAATTGTCATTCATCATCATCATGTCATCATTTTAGTCATTTTTAGTCTATTTAAATTAAAAATATCTACTTTTGGTCCTTTGTTTGAATGTTGTATTTCTTTTCAAGCCGGAAACTTATGCAATCAATGAAATATCGACAGCTTCCGTTGCTAAAATTGTTATTTGTAATTATGTCGCAAGGAGTTGGCATGTGTCTGGAAAACTGTTACGTCAACCAATACCAATTCCAAATAGATTGTTCATCTATCAAGAAATTACCACAAGTAAATCATTTATTGATTTAGCCACAGTACGAGTATATATACGTAAGTAATATTGAGAATTTTCAAACATTCTCATGCACAACTCAATGTATTGGCAAGGGGAGTAGATGTTCACCATCGATACTATGACTATCGTTGGTTGTGGCCAACAAATATATTATGACTAATTTAGTTAGTTTACCAACTACCGTAACCTAAATTAGTATAAATACGGTAGACAAATTAGCTAGTAACTATTACAAGGGCTTTCTTTCGATGATTTTATTAATAGGATACATCCCCTACAAACCTAAACTATCATGAAATAAAAATGTTTCTTTTTTAATGTCCATGCATGCAATCGTTTAGTTAATGACCGAAGGAAAATGAGAAGAATAATGTAATATAAGATTAAACCAACATTATGGTACCGAATAACGCAAATGATAACAATGCAATTAATTCGGTAGGCAGAGTAGTAGAGAAGACTTTTACGTTGAACTCGTAGTCAAATGGGTAAAACTCATACATATTATATATACATATATAATATCAGATGTGCTTTTAAAACAGAAGTAAGTCTAAAGTCATTGCATACAGTAGCTATTTAAGTTGATATTTTATTTTATCGATTTATTTTAGCTAACAAACTTAAACCATATTAGTTAACACAACGACTGAAAACATATTTAAAACAATTTATTTGCAAAGAAAGCTCAAGATTGAGCTATGGCTAACACCTGTCCTTAAAGGCGTTACTGACTATCTTACAAAGGCTGTGCGATTATGTCAAAAATAAATCTCATGGATTGCTGTCATACTTTAAGAAAATCGGAACAAAATGTGCGTTTCGGTGCCCATACAAAACAGATGCAAATATTTGTTTCTAATGCAAATTGGCACCATTTTCATTTACTATATATTCCTTCAAATTAATTTTTTAAAGTTCAGCAAAATGATATTATATTATTACACGATAAACAAGTACAATGCAACATGATAAACAAATGACTTCACACAGAAAATATTATTTTGTGAAATTTTTCAAAAGATAATGAAATCAGACCGACTTATCAAAAAATCTATCCAACACTTTCTAGTACCCACTATCATACTTTTTGAAAAGACAATGTAATTTTTAGCAGGTCGAACGACTAAATCTGAAAGTTAGTCACAGCCTTTAGCACAGAGAAATTTAAAGTACATGTGTACTGAAATATCAACTTCTATGTAGCAACCAAACACTTCACGCGAAAACTGCCATTTGTTAGGAATTGAAACGTAAACCCTTAGGGCCATTTTTTGAATGCGAGTTTAAACTCGAATTTAAGTTAATCTCCAGTTAAAGTTAATCTTTCGTTAACTTAATTTTCATTTTTTGAATGGCAGTTTAAACCTTGCAGAGCTGCCACTCTTATAAGCAAAAATTTCAAAGTGTTTCACAACAATTTGCTTTTGTATAGAACAAAAACAAACAAACAAAAGCTGAATATTATTGATCTTTAAGTAAAAGAATAATTTTTGAAAAATAATAAATAAATTAAGACTGTCTATTGTCAATTTGTGTTTTATATAATTCATAATTAAGGAATTAAGACTGTCTATTGTCAATTTGTGTTTTATATAATTCATAATCACTTAAAAATTCGTTGTTCGGCTTTCTCTCACTTAAGAGCTTTTCTTTTTAATGAAATTTGTCAACTACCACCAAAGTTGGTGGTTTAAACTCAAGATTAACTGTTTAACCGTAAGGTTAAACATAAGATTAAATAAAATCAAAAACTAAAAACTAAGATTAACTGGAGATTAACTTAATTAATGAACGAGTTTAAACTTGCATTCAAAAAATGGCCCTTAAAGAATTAAAATAGTTAAAACTACTACATGTATAAGTATTCCACTTGCGTACTCAATTTATTACGTATACGCATTCTGTTTTTAAGAATTAAATTTTGGTATTCTAATATGATGTTACGAATTAGAAATCTGCAAATACACTATAATAATGCAATCAATCATGAATGCAATAAAAGTGTACGCGGTATAAAATACTTTGATTATGCTTTTAAGAATATTTTACATATGGATGTAATTATTGAAGATCTGTTTTAATTTTTTACACACAAAATTTTGAGCGTACTTCTTGGCTTATTTCTTTCACTGAGATTGAAAAGGAATTATTACCGTCACTTTGTACTTGTTAATAATCTTATTCAGTAATTCTAATTAATCAATTCTGTATTTTGCTTTCATTGCCTAAAAAAATTAAAAAGATCTTTTCAGTATAAACTAAACAACTTAAATTTTTCATTTTGATGATTCTGTTGAGAATATACTTGTTATTATATTTGCAATCACTTACAACTAAGATAATATTTTCTTTAAAAATTGCTGACAGAATATCTGTAATTTTTATGTAATTTAATTGGACAATGCAAAATAAGTATAAAATATAAATAATGAAAATAAACAAAGTACATATAAAATATGATATAATAAAGAACGAAATTACAAAAATAATGATTTTCATATGGTGACCGTGTTAACTTATAGAAAGAAAACTTGAGATTGGAAAGCAGAAGGGATTTGCAGAGCAAGTAAGGACTTCGCCGAAATACTCAAACGTATTTAGAAGAATAGTGGCCGAAAAACTGAAATGCTATAACACTTTTGTTTGCAAAGTTATCAAAAATTCAGGTATTAAGATGATAAAAGTTAAAAAAAATTCAGAGGTTAAAAAAGGGCGAGAAGTTAACAACATTAGATCTTTACATACATGTATGTTTACTGACTTTTCACTTTTTTCTGTTTGCGTGTACTCCTCAAGTAATTTGTTTTGAATAAGCAAAAAAATAACAAAAACAATATAAGATCCGTAGAAAAGAATTCTTAATAAAATAAATGACTAAAGACTTATTTTGCACTGTGTGTTGCGGTATATTAGTGTATAAGCTCCGACAATTGTTATTACAATGGGAGCGGACCCAATACCCAAAATTTATACGTTAATTTAAGTTCACCACCAATTATTGCAGTCCAAAAATTTATTATAAGGTATTTAGAAATGTAACCAAATATAACTACAAACTTAAATTTAAGCTCGATTGCAGCAAATTGAAAAAAAAAACTCAGATTTATTCCAACCTCTTTCTTTAGGATAAGAAAGATAATGCAGAATCAATTCTTCGCGGTTATCATTATTAAATTTTGCAACAATAACATAAAATACTAAGCATTCCCAAAGTTGACAAAATCATTGCACGTTTTATACAAAAGAGAACAGTACTCAACAGCCCAAAGTAGGAGAGGGTAGATATGTTACAAAGCTAAAACAAAGTCTTCGAAAATTTCTTCGTTCACTAAGAGTTCCACAAAATCGATTTTCCTTATTGCAAGACAGAGAGTGTAAAAAATAGAACTTATCTGTTAAAGCAGTGTAAGAAATAATTTCTATAAGTTTGTTACAGTCGATTCAACGAATTCGTATGAGACTTTCCAGAGTTGTCCCGATTATTTGCAATTACTCGTCGTGATAGATAATTTGCAATTGCACCAATCGCTCGGCTCGTTGAATATAAAATGGAATTCCTAAAGCTGGCAATGACATTTCGTCAGAATTTGGATTTGCATGCAGTATAGTGCAGGTGCGAAAGAATCCATTTAATCTGTGCAGACGACAACAGGATTTCTTTAAATCTAACTTTTAATTGACACGAGTTATAAATAAAGATTTAACAAAATGAAGTCAGATAGTTAAAGGTCGTAAAATTTTGTTCAAATTAAGACCAAAAAATAACATAATCCATGTATTTTTTAGCGGAAGCTAGTTTTAAGTTCACAGTCCTCAATTCAATTAAAATATTCTTTAAAAGACATAACTTGCAAAATACGGATGCAATATACAACTTATATTATCATATAGCCAAAAATAAACTGCTACAACACGTAATAGCCTATATGATTGTTGTGTTAAAAGCTGAAATCATTAGATTGGAACTTAAAATTTACAACTTTATTAAATTTTTTGTTCTTATAAGAAATCATTAGAAATATTATGGTTATAGTGGAATCTCTCTTGAAAATACACTGAAGATATTACTGAAATGTGTCTGCATTAGAGATGAGCGATCTAGTGATTTTTGAAGAACGTTGTTCTCAGAGAACGTGATTTGTTAATCACTATTCTTTAAAACAGTGATTGTGATCATAGTATTCCAAAAGAAAACAATAATGACAATAACGTATTTTATTAAGTCGTAAGAAAGAGACAACTAGACATATTACGAAACTACTAAACAAAATCAAAGTGGTGTCATCAATGTTATTATTTTTAATGTAATTTTTTTATATGAAGTTTAACAATTAAGTTTCACAGGAAGTTCATGTATAAAAGACAAAAGTAAATAATCAGCATCATCTAATAGTAATTCTGCCTCGCTCAAAATAAAATGAAATAAATTTGAGTATGTAACAATTTTGAAAGAACGACATTGTTAGTAACTGTTATTTGGCAATTTCAATCACTGTAGTTAACAGTGAATTATCAATCACCGTGATTAAATCACAGTTTTGAAAATATCGCTCATCTCTATTCTGCATTAATACAGAAAACTAGTCCATTTAAAATTAAACTTTGTAATTCACTGGTTCACTGTTTAGTAAGACTTTAATTTTTTTATTTGAAATTATAGATTTCCTAGAACATTTATTGAATTCAACTATTCTAGATTCAAAAACAATCGAAGAGATATTTATTTGTGGTCATATTTCCACTTTTAGTGTAATACAGTGTTAGTCTTTACACATTGAACAGAAAATTTTCTTCATATATTTTAAGATTATATAAACCAATTACAATTACAATACACACATCCACCTAAAAGTTTGTATTGAATATTTTATTTTAAAAGGTATTGATTTTTTTGGCCACATGCTATTCAAAAAAATAAATGATAACATCAACAATAATAATTAATATAATTAGCATACCATGTATTTTGTTATTATTTTTTCAGTGACTTGAACAAAATTTAACTAGATTACATGGCTTCGTACTAATTCCATCACATTTACAAGTTTTGTTAAAAAAAATATATATTTTATGATAAACTGAGTAAAGAGTCTTTCCTTATACCTAAGTTTAGCAAAATTATAATAAATTTAAAAAAAAACTAAAAAACAGATTTTTGAAACTACAAGTATTAGCGGCAGACATCTAAATTGTCCAATATTACTGTCGTATCAAAAATATCGCCAAACAACGGCATTCTTTAGAAAAAACCCCGACCAAGAAAAACTACCAGTTCCGCAGATTGTGTATTTATTGCTCATGCGAAGAAATCAGAAATACACATACACACAACATATTAATTTTAACAAAAATCATCCGTCGCAGACCAAAGGCAACCAACTTGATTGGGTATGTAGCGCAACACAAACTTATACATAATTGGTGATTACAACCCTTCAGTCAGACTAGGTAGTAAGCTTTTGACACCACTTATGTTATGTGTGTTAATTTTATACAAGAGTGGCGGGGTCTACAGTTTAAAGTCGACTCCAAACGAAAAATTTTTGAGAAACTTTTTCATTGCAATTTTATTTATTTTTGCCAGAAATCTGCTGAGAGGAAGTCGCCGAATAAAATTTTTTCATATTTCGTTGTCTTGGAGATGTCTGATGTCAATGGTGTGCTACAACACTCTATATAAAGAATAAGTGCACAGCAATTTTAACAATGAAAAGTCTATTGGCATGATCTTATTAGATGTCAAAGTAACTTTTGATTCAGTGGGACATGATTCTTTGAACTTCAAAATGATTAATTACAATATCTCAACAAGCGTTATAAAATTTATTCAGTTCTTTGTATCAATGCACACATTTAAAGTACATGCTTGTGATCTTCATTAATAAGTACTATCGCAGGGTGTCCACAGGTTTCCTATCTGGCTTTTATCATGTACCCTCTTCTAGCATCAGGTGTCCCTATTTGTGAGGTTTGCATGTTATCTGTGTCTGCACATGACACTGCAATTTTATGTTCGTCAATTTTGGCAAATGAAGTAATAGCTGATCTACAGGGAGCAATACAAAAATTAATAATAAATAGAAATTCCTGGTCAACTCAGAAAAACTTAAATTTTTTTTACTCGGTAAAGAAATTCAACTAAATTACTCGAAGCTGCATAACTTTTGATAATTTCAAAATTAAATGGGAATACTATGTTAAATACCCAGAGATATGTGACTCTAGATCCATAAATGAAACTCAATGAGCACATTATTAATACTGTGTGAACACTAATCACTTAATTCGCTTTATATATCTCTTCACAAACAGAAGATAGAAGTGGAACAAATTGAATAAAAAGACCTACAGTTTAAGTCGACTCCGTAGGACATATTTTTGAGAAAGTTTTCATAGCAATTAATTTACTTTCAGAGCTTTTGCCAGAAGACTACTGTGGGGAGGTCACCGTAGAAATATTTTTTTATATTAATAAATACCTTAAATAGGCCTTAAATGATTTCATTTTTATTTAATAACTAAACAAAGAGAACGGACTAAAATTTGCTAAAAAGTCTTTCGTTATTAAATATCAATCAAATTTATATATTTTTTTAATTAAAATTTAAATTAATATAAAAGAATACAACATTTTTTACTTAATTTTCTCTATTAAAGATTATACTGGCAGGAAATTACTTAAATTGGGTATATCCAAAGAAATTTTGTCCTCAACTCAAGACTAAATGATGCCTCACTCAAAAAAAAGGAACAAAAATGAAAACAAAAACTCCATGGTTGGCCTATCCTAATAAAAGTCGGTGTAGAAAATTGCCTTTATTTTTCTCTAATGTTTTGTGCTGATTAGGGTTTCCATACATACAACTTTTTATGTTCATTTAAATCAAATACGAAAATCTTCCTGTACTAAAATAATTGAAATACTACTTACAAAAAAATTAAATTTTTATCATAACATAGTTCTAAGTTTTCACTCATATTTGCTGACATTGATCCAAGATTCTGCTGTATTTTAATCCGTTCATTATTGATTTCATAACATATTAACTAAACTGATTTCTTACTCACTGCTTAATGCTTTGTAAAATTGTTAACTAAAAAACAAATTTTGTTTTTGTTTCTGGCTTCAGATAATTACTAATCACACATAAAAATATCTATTATTTTTAACAAAATTATTTTTTTCTGGCTTTTAGACAGCCGATTTTCTTTTTTTATTAAAATATTTGTAAGAATCTGGTAGATGATTGCCGCAAGCAATCCTTCTGGCTATCAAAATATATATACAGTGCATGACAAAACAATGAAAACTTGTTCAAAAATTTATTTATGTGTTACAATCGGACGAAAATTTAAAAATCTTTTTAAGAAATCGGCAAAGTATTAATGCCTTTTATTAATATGCACTGTTATTAACATTTCTGTATTTTAAAAAATATATAAAAGACTATATAATTCAGTAATTAAAAAAAAATAATTCTATTCACATATTTGATGTTGACAAAACAATGGAAACTTTGGAAACTTTTTTAATTTTTGAATTATATAATTCATTTTTATACATAATTTTAATATACAGAAACGTTAATAACAGTGCATATTAATAAGCTCCACAAATGTTTTGCCGATTTTTAAAAAACATGTTAAATTTTCGTCCGATTGAATACATTTTTGAAAAAGTTTCCATTGTTTTGTCAAGCACTGTATATATTTTCTTTTAGTTTAATGTTATCATAGTGAATAAACATTGGAAAAAATAATTGAAGTGCCTTACAGACTATGATGGCAAATTTATAAAGATGATGGAGGAAGTTTATGGACAACCTAGCTTTCACCCACCATTCAGTTTAATATTCTCTCTCACACATTTAATAAAGAAACAATCACAAAATTTAGCAAGTGCAAATGGGAAATGCATCGGCTAAATCGAATTTTACAAAGGCGCTATACAGTTTTTGATAGTTTTAGAAAAAGTTGTGTTAATTAATCACAATCCGAATATCATTGAAAAATTGTTTTTGTGTAGTGTTAGGAAAAATTTATGAATTCTATAAAAATTACAATTTCCCGTCGTCATTCATGGCGCATATTTAGTATACAAACGGATATAGAGGATGTAGCAGATACCAGTTTTGAATTTGTTTCATTTTTGTCATTGTTGTACTCGACATGACTTCTTTATAAACATCATGCTATTACGTACATACAATATGTTTTTTTCTTGACTTTTCTACTTTTTCCATTATTATATTTCCAAATAAAAGAGTATTTATATTGAAATTATAATTACTCGGAAATCCTCCAGAGAAAACGTGCTACTTGTTTCGAACCAAATTTTCATAAACAAACACAGATCCATACGTCAATACATTAAATGCAATACGTTGAATCATAATAATAAAAGTTTGTATGTACATACCTATGTAAATATGTATGTGTATTATATGTGTGTACAAAATTTTATAAATGCTTACGGCTATTGGTTTATTCATATACAATACACCATATTCATATGTAAAGTCAATAAATGTATCTTAAAATCTACCCACTATTCGATAGCCAAAGTGTTATAACAATAAAAATATTGTTGAAACTATTTATATTGCAATTGTACAAGGAAAAAGAAATAATAAGGAAGAGGATAAAAAGTTGCATACATACGTTTTGAATAGCTGATAACTGTTAGCCTTTTACTACTAATATATTCTGCGCCACTATGCAGTATTGTTTAACTGTAAATCACATGATTTTCCTCCTCCAATTGTATAAGCTTAAGTGTAATATGAAAAATGTTTTCCAACACACATAATCACTTTAAGTTGGACGATTTGTCAAAAATATTT
Source organism: Sarcophaga subvicina (assembly GCA_936449025.2). Classification (NCBI taxonomy): domain Eukaryota; kingdom Metazoa; phylum Arthropoda; class Insecta; order Diptera; family Sarcophagidae; genus Sarcophaga; species Sarcophaga subvicina. The sequence goes on along the minus strand of OW388085.2, from coordinate 20,330,900 downwards.
TAAAGTGAGTAATAAAGTTACGCTTCTTTTAATCCAAATTGTGAATACCCTATTCTGTAATAAAGTTTCAGCTCGAGAGTTTTTTGAGTTTTATTTAAATTTCAACTCTGGACTAACGAAATTTCATATTACAAAGAAAGGAAGTGGAAGTACTAATTACCACTAATAGAATACAATAACAATGGGATGGGATGATTCTGGTGAGCATGAAGGCTTCCAGAACGATCCTTGTCTTGCTGTATACAGGTTGGCACTCAGCCACGTGTTCCCTCCTGGATGGCATACTAGCGTTCAGTTCAATCCCCTAGAATTTAAATGTTGTACGAAGGGCTTGGAACCTATCACGTAAAAACCTTATCCAATGAAAACCATTACACAAGCCTCAATCAGAACCGATAATATGCAAAAGGCTTGCATCATGTGATGCTTATTACAGCTATCATGCGGAAAACCACGAGTTTAAATGCAGGCTTGTGGTTAGTAATAGACTTAGTCACCTTGTCTCTGGGTTCACTCCTGTGAACTAAAGAATAGTTACAATCGGCATCAAAGCTAAATTTTGTAATATCACATTAATATGGACACACGACCCGACGGAAGGAAAGGACGATTATGTATATGCCTTCTACGCTAATCTGGATATATGCGATAATTGCTTATGATAACAAACTCATAATCGAAAATTTAAATGCGAAAGTCGGATTGAAAGGTATTTTTCTTGGTCAGTTCACCCTCCATACGATCACTTCCTCCAATAGTAAGAGGCTAATCGATTCCGTCGCTCGGCGAAACATGGTAGTATGTAGCACCAAGTTTCAACACCTTGATATCCACAAAGCCAATTGGATATCCCCCGATCGAATTGCATCCAAATATATTGTTCACATTCTGATTCACAGGTCCAAATATCTATTCGCATTAGCACTTCTTAGTCTGCGAGATCTAGTACATTGCGGAAGCTGGGCTTCAAGAAGCTACGATCGCAAAGGTATCTGAGATATGCTCCGCTCAACTCTGAGATAAGCTCCGTCGATCTCCATTTAATTTCAGCGACATTGCGCACTACTGCGAAAACACTCCTTGGTTTCGAGTGCCCACCCTAACGAAACCAATGGTACAATGAGAAATGTCCGCAGGCAGCTGCGGCGAACAACGCCGCATAAAAGAAAAGGGAAGAAAGGAGAGGATGGACGCCTTTTCAGACGCAAGAAGACGGAAGCGAAAATCGAAAATTTTATCAAAGCGTCTAACCGAAGGTTTCAAGCCCGGAGCACCTTCCTGCAATGATAATAATGAAAGCTATCAATGGTACTATTTTCCACTAAATTGTCCAGTTGCTTGCGTACCAAGCGAGATGTTACTGCTGCTTTAGCGCTATTGAATGGGAGTCTATCACGGACGGTTCTAAACTCCGATGCAGCAGATCTTCGGTAAAGTGAAAGCTGACATGGATTTAGTGCAGCACATTAACGCCCAGGACTGCGTTGGCTTGGCGCTGTCATTCGGTTACAAGAGGATGTTCTGACAAGACAGGTATTTGATGCGGAGATCTTTTCTGCGTTGGACCAAATCGAGGAAGCCTTATCATCGATTGGTGTGACCAACTGGAAGAGGTGCCTGGAAGAATGTGATAAGCCACGCAGAAATCTGATAATTGGATTGTTAATGCCCAATAAAGAAAATGAGTAATTTGGACCAATATGCACTAAGTGGAAGAAAACTAATTAAAAACACTGCATTTAATCTAATGCTAAATTACTAAAAATGGTGGAGAACTTATTATACCCAAAGAATGTAGCTAAAACTACAAATAGCTCACAGTCACATTTAGTGAACATAAATGTTTAAATTGAAAAGCAAAGGCTAAATGCAATAAAAGTCAAATATAAATAACATAGCCACAGATATGTAAAAATGTTTCACAATAACAAGATAATATTGCTATTACACTCGTAATTATTAACACTTTCATGCCCGATGTTGCCTATAGGCAACATTGTACATTTTTGTTCATAAATTCCGTAATTTTTAATTTTTTAAAAGATTTTTTTTTTGCAAACAAGCTTGGTTAAAAACGTGTAAAACCAGAATACGTAGGACTCTGAATTTAATATCCCTTCATATTTAGGCCATGACTAACAAACACATGTCCTTAAAAAACTTTTAGCTCTGGCCCAAAAAATTCGGGCATGAAAGGGTTAACCAATATTGATGATAAAAAGTCTTACTAAATAAAATTTTAAATTAGAGACCTCAAAAAGGAGTCATGCGTCAAAGCTTACTAACCAGGCTTTTGGATAAATTTTATATTACATACATACATAATTGGTCGTTACAACCCTTAGGATTACGATCTAGCTTCACGCATCACTTATAATTTATATGTTGATTTTATATATGAGCGGCGGTGGTGTCCTCACGTCTAATAAGCCAACACAACACGCCGTAGTCTAGTAGGCAGTAGACTACGGCGACTTTTTTAAATCTTAAATGCCGGATTTTTAATTAATGAGATATCATTCAACATTCCTCGGCTATTATTCCGATTACCACTATCCGTCACATATTTTAACTACGCTGAAGCTAATTCGCTTAGAAGAATGTGTAATTTACTTAATCAATTGTTTGAATTTATTGATTATTCTGTAGATTGAAAAACTTAATAATTGTGGCTCTAAATTCATATTATTACATTTATTACATTTATTTTATATTTTTGTGACGAAAGTTTAAGCCGAAAGTTTTCAGTCCTAGAAAAACCGTTGACGGCAAATGTATCGATATGGAGAAGAAATTCAACAGCACATTACTATCATGTTCAGATTTCAATTTCACACAATCAACGGCAAAAACGAAGAGAAGTCACTGGAACTCCCTCTGGCTTTAAAAGGGAAGTAGCAGCAATTCTAGATGTAAAGTCCAAGAACTGTAATAATAATTATATCGAAGTAATGTCGGCACTTTAACAAAAGCTTGGTAGTGTACTAGCAGCAAAAACTATTTAAGCAAAAACTATTTAAATCAAGACTTTAGTGTTAACCAGAAAGAACTTCACAAATATTTTTTGAAAACCGTTGACTCATTAATTTCTGATAAAATAAAGTAAAATTTTATAATATCTATTAGACCACTATTACTTATTGAAACTAAATATCCTAACTATATAAAACTAAATAAAAATTAATTCAAATGTTGAGTTAAAGAAGTGTTGATTTAAAAAATATAAATTCCGTAGCACGTTATTAATATGATTAATAACACATAAATTAATAATAATAATTTTTAAAGAGTACATTGTCATAAAAATATTATAATAAAAAGTTTTAATATTTTTTAGTGTAATTTCTAAAACAACATGTTTATATTTATTGAGATTTCGCGAAGGCGAAGTCATTCTCCTTCAAGAGCATTCATTAGACTGTTTACCATGCGATATAAAAGGCAAGATAAAGCAGGCAACGCAGTCAGAAAGAATTCAGTTAGTTTTGTGTGGAGACGCGTTGCGTATGAAGAGAATAGTCGTGGTTTGAAGATCTCCGTGCTAAAGTATTGGACAATTGTTATTGTTTACGCAAAAGAGTGTAAAGGAGAATAACAATGTTGTTTACATCAGGTTGTGAACAGCGGGACACAAAATCGTACGAACAATAAAGGCTTTAATTAAAACTAAATACAAATTTATTTTTATTTTATTTGCAATCCACGAACTTATATTACAATTGGTGTCAGAAGTGGGATTGCAAAATCAAAAGTAAAAATAAATAAATAAAAAAAATTAAAATGAAACTCTCCGAATTAAGAGTAGAAAGGATCAAACAAGAACTGGGTAAATTAGCGCTGCCAACAATGGGCACAAAGAATGATCGCCAAAGGCGCTTAAGGGAAGAAGTTCGGCATCGTGGCATTGATATCGATACTTACGAGTTCGAAGACGAGAAGGAACGAGAATTACAGACCCCTGCAACCCCCAGCAGTATCGACATAAACTCGGTGTTAGCCGCTATAATGGAAAAAATACAGGTATTACTGGAAGGACAAGAAGCTTCTAGAACCGAAAATCAAAAAAATACAAGAAGCGAACCAAAAGCTATTTGCTAATGTACAAAAAGATAGGGAACAAAGGATAGAAAAAATGGAAAATAGAGAACAAAAGTTTTCGTTAAAAATTGAAAGAAATTTGAAGTGACAACAGAGAAACTACAGGAAATATGTGTCATTCAGCAAAAGGCTTACTAGTGTCGAGGAAAAATTGTCGAATTTGGAAAAAACGTTGACGGAAAACTAGTTATAATGGAGGAAAAGATCAACAACCTCCAGAGCCAGCGACCGGAACTAGTGCAAATTGTATCGAAAGGTACCGGCAGGGTAAAACCACCTTGCCTTGATGGTAGCTCACCCCTATCCGTATTCAAATTCCAATTCGAGACAGTAGCTAGCAGAAACGGATGGGACGATGGGGAGAAGGCTTTGGAATAATTTTGGCGTTAAAAGCAGCTGCAGAAACAACTACAACGAGTTAATGGTGGCGTTATAGCGTAATTTCGGCGATGAGCACAAACGAGAACTGTACCGTATGGAGTTAAGGTGCCGTGCACAGAAGGCTAATGGGTCACTTCAAGACTTTACAATGGAGGTCGAGAGATTAGTGCAGTTTACATACCCAGGAGGAAAAACCACCCACTAGTAGACAATTTTAAAACCGAGGCGTTTGTTAATGGTATACGCGACTCTGACATCAAACTAGCGGTATGTTCTACACAGAAAACAACCTTCGCACAGACCGTGGCCTTCGCACTAGCCCAGGAGACCGCTCGCACGATTTCTAGACCACAAGTAAGCAAAGTGCGAAAAATGGAAGTCGTGGAGGATGAAGAATGCCTTTTAAATAAATTTAATGCTGAAACAAGTTTTGGAAGAAACCGGACAAAAGGCCAAGGCCAAGCCCAAATGTTTTAACTGTGGAAAGGGCGGTAATTTCGAAAGAAACTGCAAAACGCCACGCAAGAAGTCAAGTTCCGTCTCACCAACAAGACGGCGTGCCATTGTTACACTTAAGGCTTCTGATAAGCACTACATTGAAACGAGTACATCCAAGAGAAGGCGTGGAGAATAGAGATGATAATCATGTTTCGAAAGTACAGATAACAAACGTTAATCTCCAACACGAACAATCTCCGGACACTCATAAGGCTGAAGAAAAGACCTTAGATATAAAAGCTGGAAGAGGCCAGAAGGAAATTGAAAACGATGATCCCGATCTAAAACATGGGAATGTCGGGTGCTTATGCCGTCATTGGGAAAGCGCTAATGGCAAGACCTCATCCAACCTAGTAGTAGTGCCTTCCTCCAAAATGAAAGAAGTCTTAAAGGAATTTCATAATGGAACTAGCGGAGGACACTTTAGGGTGACAAAGAAGCTGGAAAGAATAAAATAACATTTTTATTGGGTTGGATGTCAGCAAGCAGTGGCGGATTGGATAGCAGACTGTAGCCAATGCATTGCAGCTAAAGGTCCTGTATGAAGAAATCGAGGTCAGCTGCAACAATATAAGTCGGGCGCATCTTTTGAGAGGATAGTGATGCACGTAGCCCTTTTTCTGTCAGTAATACCGGAAACCGATTTTCCGATCAAGGCAGAAATTTCGAGTCAGCCATATTCAAGGAAATGTGTGAGGTATACGGTATTAAGAAGACTCAAACGACGCCGCTTCACCCACAGTCCGACGGAAGGGTAGAACGGTTTAATCGAACTCTGGAGGAATACTTGCGAAAAGTAGTGAGCGAGCAGCAGAAGGATTGGGACGAACACATTCCGAGGTTTCTACTGGCGTACCGATCGGCGGTGCATGGTTCGACATCTAAATCATCCGCCAAGGTTATTTTTGGGACTGAAATAAAACTGCCTGGCGACTTAGAGTTTGTTGTTAAGCCCGCCATAGAGAGGAATGCCACATACACTGGAAAATAGGGAAGTCTAAATGCTTCATGAATTTGTGCGCACACGTATAAAAAAAAAAGAAAGCTAAAAGCCTCCGAGCCCCCGTATACATAGAACGACTGACGAAATATGGGAGAGGAGATAATGAGTCTATTCGGGATGAACAGGCTTAAGTGGGCGGCAGTGTTACGAAAATGGAAATGGTGTTACATAGTTTAACAATAAATTAATAAACAAAAGCTACAAAAACAAAAATAATGGAATTATTTACATGATCAACAAATAAACAGAAATAGAGCAATAACATCAGTATAAAAAGAGATAAGCAAGTAAACAAAAATACAACAACACTGCAAGGACAAACGTAAACAAAATATACAAACAGCAATAACGTAAACAACATGATTACATTTATAGAGATTTAGCAAAGGCAAAGTCCTTCTCCTTGAAGAACATTCACCAGACTGTTTACCCTGCAATATAAAAGGCCAGACAAAACAGGTAACGCAGTCAGAAAGAATTCAGTCAGTCTTGTGTGAAGACGCGTTGCGTGTAAAGAGAATAATCGTGGTTTGAAGATCTCCCTTAAAAAGATCTATTGGACAATTGTTATTGTTTACGCAAAAGAGTGAAAAGACGAATAACCAATAAAGCAATTGTTGTTGCTTACATCAAGTTATGAACAATGGCACACAGAATCGTGCGAACAATAAAGGAATTATTTAAAACTGAATATAAATTTATTTTTATTTTTATTTACAATCTACGAACTCATATTTTAAACGCTTTTAAAAAGGTAAAATCGTAACAGTATTTATTTCTTATAAAATTATTTTTTTCTTTCTATTTTAATCAAAAATTAAAAAAATCATTATATACATGTAACCGTAACGTACGTTGCCGTAACAACGTTTGTGTAGTTATAGAAATGTTAAAAACGTGACATCTGTCAACGAAGAATGTAAATAAAAACGAAACAGAACACAAAGCAACACACACACGAACACAACATAATGCAAAGAAATTGGTACACAGCCATTTGCACGAAGTCTGCTGTTCAGAATAGTGATGAGTGTTGTTAAGGTTATGCAAAAATAAAAATGTACCAATTAGATCTTAATTGGAAAAAGTTATATTTGCTTCTTAGGTTTTATGTTATTATAAACATTTATTCCTATAATATTCTGAGTCAATATTTATCGAGTATTGTTCTATTAAATTGTTTTTTTTATTAAATTGCAAAATAATACCTAGCTAATAATAAAAAATACTCTTATAATTATTTATGCACATTAGAATCATAGGAATATATAATAATAATTAAAGAAAAATCATTTTTTATGTACAAATTTAAAAGATGAATATATACGATTAATATACTCGTATATGAAAGTACCAAAAACGGAAATTCGTACCACTTCGTCACTCAAAAAATACTTATACATTATTTTTTTTTTTGTTAAATTTTTTTGTGTGCACAATAGAATCATAACAATAATTATTTATTTTTTATAAAATTATTTTTTCTTATTGTTTTAATCAAAAATTAAAAAAAATCATTATATACGTGTAAAAACTTAAAAGTTTTATATAAATGATCATGAGGGCATTTGTGTCGGAATGCAACTAATGCATACAATAGCCCCATCACTCATGTTCAAATGTCACGTAAAAACGTGAAGCAAATCTGTTTTATACAGATCGTTCCATTTTATTAACGAGAGAGTACATTTCGGTAAGCATTTACATTGCTCTTCGTATGCTAAAAACGAACGTACGTTACGTTAACTTACATGGACGTGTCGCTAATCGACACTTAAGTTGTTTCTAATAAATAATAATCAATAAGTAAAAATGATAGCACACATAATTTACATCTAATGATAGCATTTACAAAGCTGCATACATACATATTATGTATGTATTACTTATCCACAAAGATGTATCAAAGTTGTTGGCAAAAAATGAACTAACAATAATAATGAAATTAACAAAAAAAATTTCGAGAATATAAGTTGGCATTTATTTTTTTTTTATATATAATAAATGAGTTGAAAATCATTGCGGAAGTGGCAAAATTATTTACATGCATTCGCGGTTGAACTCAAACATATAGAAAATAATGTATGTAGTTTGTGCGCCCAGCATATTTATTTTTGTCAGGAACATCATGCTGTCTTTATTTTTGTCATGCCTGAGTGTACGTTTTCATTCACAAATATTGAATCTAAAAAAAGATTCGAGTAATTTCACCAATCCATTCATAAACACTTTACAGCTGAGATTCTACTTCACTGCATGAACATTGCGATGAACTGTGCAACAAGTCCTAAACTTTAAAGATTATTGTATGTGTTATAAAAAAAATATTTATACAGGAAGAGCTACCAGGAAATCAGTAATCATGAATATGGTAAATACCAAGGCGAATTCATAGAAGATGGCCGTAACTCTACAACAAGTACAACAATGCAAACACAACAGGCATTTTGTTTTTGTTAGAGTACTCGGCTTGTCAAAAACAGCTGACTGAAGAATAACAATAGGAAGAAAAATGTAAAAGCGAATTCATAGAAGGGCACGCGGCTTGTCAAAAACAGCAAGAAGAATAACAATAGGAAGAAAAATGTTAAAAAAAATTTTTAAAATTATTACTATAAATTAAATTAAATGAAAACAATTTTGTGTAAAATTCACTTGGAATATGGCACTCCATTTTTGCCTTCTAGTTTCGCACTTTGGTGCGCAGAAAAAGGGCCCATTTTCTTTCTTAATTCTTTGTTTACAGACTGCACAACTCATTTTATACACTATGTTACTTCGTTGGACTGTATGATGTTGGGAAAAGCACAATAAAGGAACACTACTGCTTCCGACACTAAAAAAAATGGGGAACCAAAAATTAAAATAGTTCCAATGCAATTATAAATCACATAAAAACACACTTTCCTTTCGTTTCCCTTTTGGTTTTTTTTATCAACTGGTGGACTTCTTTTTTACCGTTTTATAAAAATTCTTGAGTTGCTTCTTGTGCCTTGTGGAAACGCTCTGTCACTAGATATGTAGTAATTTTAAATAAATCTTGCAATTTTCCTCTTAATTGCCACGCAAGAATAATAATTTTAGCGTATGTATGCCGGCTTTCTGGTTTACTCGCTTCGAAATAAATTAAACTTTTCGTTTTGGTTGTTGTTTTGAATACAAATTCACTTTTATTTAAACAAACTTTAAAATTTTTTCTTTGCTGCTCTATTGTTTCACAAAATATTATAGCTTCACTTTTTATCACTCACAATCTTAAGGAAATTCAGTTATATTCTTTTGGATTAACAAACTAGAATAATATTTTAATCTCAACTTAAAGAAGAAAGAAGCCTAAAATAAACAGGATTATAGAGTAATGTTACAAAATTCCAAAGCTTTACTTAAATTACAGTATAATGTTATAAATTCCTAAAGCTTTAATTACATTCCATTACACTGTTATAACAAAAAACATGAAAGCTTAAATTAATATTGTTGCGCCCTCTATTGGATGTTACTTGTCTTCTAGATGATCGCCGGAGATGGGATTTTGCAATCACCGGGCGTAAACATTCCGGCGCCCTTGCAGTACTGCAACCAAGAACAAAATGGCTTCAAAATTAATGCTATATTAAAGGAAATCAAAAACCAAAAAATATTATTGTATTAATTGAAATGCTTAATTTATTTTCTCCAAATTTTCCAATAAATAAAAGACTAAAAACTATATCAGCTCACGATCCGGACTTCATTGGGTTAGCTGCATTAAAGAAGATAAATTATAACTATAAATAAAAATTATGTTTAATACGTATCATGGTTCAAAGCGATGTGTTGCATACCTATGTATTATAAAGAACACAGGCCCGAAATCAAACAGCCAAAAATAGAAAACTGGGCCAAAGGTTTGCCCATCGTACCACCAAATACCCCATTGCGTATGTCACAACCTAATCTGATTCCAACTGGGGCCGCTACAAAAAACGTTGGGTCTGCCAGTTGTAGTCCCGGAAACTCGTCCACAATCCTTCCGTCCATCGACCTTGACGGTGTGACACCATCCAACTTACTTCGCACCTCTGCATATGTTTCGACTGTGTCGCTGCTGCCGTAGTTACCTCTAATAACCAAGAGCACCCGATCCGAGCGTCCAACTCTCATCGCCTTCGCGCCAAGCCTGCGCACCACCTTTTCGGAGATGAGAGTACGTTCTGCAGTAGGATCAATTACTGCTCTCTCCGTGACGTATCGTCCCTGTGCCACAATGTTCACTACAGTAGAAGGTAACGTTCTACCAACTGTCGAGCGAGAGATTTCTCCTGGCTGATGAGGTTGGAGGTTCCTCGATCGACTTGGAACCAGAGCGTTAGACGGACTCGGTCTTCGGCTCTCACGATTATCGGACGAAGGAGGTCCTCTGGCGGAGTTTCGGGACGAACGAGGTCCTTTGTTATTTGTGCGAGCAGGCGATTTGCGATTGCGGCTGCCTCTCTTCGACTTTGCGACCTTCTTCGGACCAGACGAACGAGGTCTGTTGTCCGGCTTGTGGAGAAGCGTATGATGCATGTCACCGCAGCGCTTACATTTGCCAGTACTTACGCACGTCCGCCAGGTATGGTCGTGACTCAAACAGCCAGCGCAGTATTTGTAAATTGTCACCAACTTGATTTTCTCTTCATAGTCTGCTCTCGAGAATCGTTCACAAAATCGCAATGGGTGGTTTTTTAAACAGACGCGACACACCATCTTCTTATTGTTGTCGCCTTGCTTGTATTTTTTCGCCGAAACTATGACACTGTTATCTGAAATTATTAAATTTTCAAAGTGAACACGTTGGTAGAAGTACCAGTTTCACAACTGGTCGGGTGATTGTACCACGTGAAGTCTTCAAATCCACTACTCTGACATGACTATCTCTACCCGAATGCAAATTCAATACGCGAACTAGGCGCCATTCGTTGGTAGACACGTTGTCCTCGCGGATGACCACCATATCACCGACCTCTAAGTCCTTCCTCAAACACTTCCACTTGTTCCTCTTCTGTAACTCCTTCAAATATTCCTCCTTCCAACGGAGACATAAACGTTGGTTTAGAGCCTTGACTCTTTGCCATCGGTTTGTTATTGAGGGTAAAGGGTCTGCAATCTGCAATTCCGGTGGGGACAGTAAAGGGCCACCAATCAAGGAATGACCTGGCGTAAGAGCATACAGGCAATCGGTATTATCTGCCAAAGGGCATAATGGGCGCGAATTCAAGCACGTCTCGACACGTGCTAGGAGAGTGGAGAACTCCTCAAAAGAATATTTCAAGCCTCCTGCCAGTCGTTTAAAATGGTGTTTGAAACTTTTGACACCGGCTTCCCAGAGACCTCCCATATGAGGTGCACCAGCAGGGTTGAAATGTCATGTTAACCCCCTAGGTCCGTAAGTAGCATTGACCTGGGAACCTGATTCCTTAAGAAAATTTCGAAATTCACTTCTTAAGATTTTCGACGCTCCTACAAAATTGGTCCCGTTGTCGGAATACATATCCGTAGGATATCCGCGACGAGAAATAAATCTAGCCAAAGCACCTAAGGATGCCGACGTAGATAAATTACTAACGGCTTCCAAATGAATAGCCTTCGTAGCAAAGCAAATAAACAGACAAACGTAGCCCTTAGTTATAAGACACGCTCTGCCAGTATAATTCCGAATGTCAAAGGGCCCAGTAAAATCTACACCAGTACTAACGAAAGGACGAGTGAAAACTGTACGAGACGTCGGTAAAGCTGCCATTATTTGACTCTGAGTCATTCCCTTATAGATGGTACAAGTCCTGCAACGCCCTACGATGGTCTTTATCAAATTCTTAGACCTGCGCATGTAGAACTCAGTTCTGAAGACTCTCAGCATCAATTGGTTTCCGCCATGCAAAGTCAATCTATGGATAAAATCGACCAACAGATAAGAAAATCGACTCGCTGTCGGTAAAAGAATCGGAAACCTTTCGTTGTACTTGAGGTTCACCGCATTAGCCAGTCTGCCACCGACTCTCATCAGATCATCCTCATGTAAAAAAGGATTCAAATTCAAAAGCTCCCCTTCTACAATCTTCTCTCCATTAGACAACCGCCGGTATTCCTGAGGGTACCAAGCTCGTTGAGCTATTTTTATCAGCTTTCCTCTCACCCTCTGGATTTCGTGTGGAGTAATCTCCAAAGAACCACAACGCGAACCTTCTCTATCAAAAACCCTAAATACTAAGGCCATCACACGCAACGCCCTCGAATAGGAAGAAAAACGATTCAAAAGGTCATCGAACTCCTTAAAATAAGCGAAGAAAACCATGTGACACTTTTCTTCCTCCTTAGTTTCATATTCCTCGGGAATAGGATTACGCCACTCGTCTGTAGGAGAACCTAACCATTGGGGACCATGCCACCACAGATTATCCGTCGCCAAATCCTGCGGTCGAGCTCCTCGACTTATCAAATCGGCCGGATTCTGCTCCGACCGAACGTGCCTCCAGCAGGCCTTATTCAGGTGGTCTGTCACCTTTGCAACCCGATTAGCAACAAAAGTTTTCCACGAACTGGGTGGTTTTTGAAGCCAAGCTAAAACTATGGTAGAATCTGTCCACCCATGGAATTTTGTATTTGATGCGTCAAATTTCAAATTCGCCTTCACAGCTTCCATCAACTCGGTCAATAAGACTGCCCCGCAAATTTCAAGCCTAGGTAACGAAATTGTCTTCAAAGGAGCAACCCTCGACTTAGCCAACAAAAGATGGGTTTGGATAGCACCTAAATCATCCTCTATACGAATGTATATACACGCCCCGTATGCTTTCTCCGAGCATCAGAGAACCCATGAACCTCCACATTATAATCGGGTCGAAAACCTACCCAATGAGGTATTTTTATATTGTTAATGAAACTATATTAATTAAGAAATTGCTTCCATTTCGCAAGGCTCTCCGGGGTCAAAAATTTATCCCAATCAGTCTTCTCGCTCCATATTTTCTGCATGAGCATTTTTGCAGTAACAACTATCGGACCTAACCATCCAGCAGGATCGAAGAGCTTGGCTATAATCGACAATACCTCTCTTTTCGTAAAATTCTCCTTAATATCGATTGTCGTTGTCGTGAAGAAGAACTGATCAGACCTGGCATTCCATCGTACGCCCAGGGTTTTGATGGAGCTGACATCTTCAAATTCCAAAAAATCTTCCCTCAACAAGTGATCAGAAGGCAATCCCTGAAGAATTCTCTTGTCGTTTGAGGTCCACTTCCGCATTGAGAATCCCGCGGAAGTCAACGCCGATCTTAATTGGTCTCGGGCCTCTATCGCTCCAGAAACATCATGAGCCCCAGCTAAAGCGTCATCCACGTACATCATCTCGCGTAAAATTTCCGATGTCAAAGGCCATTTCGAGTTACCGTTATCCGCGAGTTGAAGCAATGTTCTTATTGCCAAAAAAGGAGCACAATTTACCCCAAACGTGACGGTTTTCAATTCAAAATCTTCTACTTCCCCATCTGACTCCTTACGAAAAACTACTCGTTGGTACTTCACCTGATCAGGGTCCAAGAGAATCTGTCGATACATATTCTCAATGTCTCCATTAAAGACATATCGGCAAAAACGCCATCTAACGATTAGAAGCCTCAAATCGTGTTGTAAAACAGGCACGGTAAATAAGGTGTCATTCAAGCTCAATCCACATGACGTTTTACTAGACGCATTGAAAACAACCCTAACCTTCGTGGAAGAGCTTTCAGGCTTGAGTACAGCATGATGAGGCAAATAATACGAATCTCCTTCATTCGTATTTCTCAAATTCACTATTGCCATATGACCCAAAGATTCGTACTCCAATAAAACCGTATCATAATCCAGTTTAAGAGACGGATTTCGAAGCAAGGAAGCTTCGTTTCGCAAAAATTTTCTGTAGGCCTTTGGGCGGGAAGAGCCAAGACAATCAAGGGAACCATACTGTGGCTTGATAGGCAATGACACTATGTATCGCCCAGCCGAATTCCTACGTACTGTTTTCTTAAAATATTCCTCACAGTACTCATCATCAGGCGACATCTTCGAATGCCTTGGAGGTTCCCCAATTTCCAGAACCTCTCCAGCTGCTTATCCAATTCCAATTCAATGAAATACGACACGAGAGTCGTACAGCTCTTGGAACGCGGTTCGGGTAATGACCCCGTCAGAACCCAACCAAAAATACTCTCCTGGGCCATCAAATTCCCCAGAAGATTCTTCCTAACAACCTCCAACATTACGTTAGGATAAATGTCGCCTCCAATTAGTATGTCCACTCGATCGCTCTCGTTAAACTTAGGATCAGCCAAAATCCCCGAAAAAGCTGCAGATCGCGATATGTTAATAGGTGAGCTGGGTAACATTCCGGTTAACTTCGGCAATACCAAACCGATTGCCTCCACACGAGGTTGATCGCCCGACAGAGAAGTTAAGGCAAACGAACATTGTCTTTGGACTGCACCAGCACATGCTCCATTCAAACCAGAGACCTTAGCATGTACATTTACCGCCGGCAATCCCAATCTCCTCTGTAATCCTTCCGAAATGAAGATAGCTTGAGACCCTGAATCTATTAGGGCCCTAGCTCTGAACGTTTCCCCTCGGTGGTAGATACCAACTACCGCAGTTCCCAAAAGTATCTGCATCGACGTAGCAGCAAAACAATTTTGGACCTCACCATTCGACCTGACTGCACCGCTAGAACTTGGCGTATCCAACACGCCCGAAGAGGATCCAGACACCTCTCGATGCAGTAGAGTGTGGTGCTTCAACTTGCACTCCGTACAACCAACAGTACTCTTACACTCATTGAGTCTATGACCACCTGTGAGACAATTGATACAAAGACTGTACCTCTTCACGACCCAAAACCGTCTCTCAGGAGGTAAATCCAAAAATTTCGGACAAGTATCCACCAAATGGTCTCCCGAACAATATTTGCAAAGTTCCCTATTTAATCTAGTGGAAAAGGAACGAACTCCCCTTTTCGGATTAGGAAGAGTTTCAGGGGCAGGCCTAGAACCGCTAACAACTGGTTCAAAATTTCGAATTTCAGACACAGTTTATAGAGATTGAAACCGTGACGTCAAAAAATTATCTAAATCCTTCCATTTGGGAATCTCCACCTTGTTTTGGATTGTCTGTTCCCAGAGAGACAAAGTTAGCACCGGCAACTTGGTGGAACACAAATAAAAAAAAATCGGATCCCAATTGGAGATATTAATATCGTGCATCTTAAGCGCCGATACCGAATTATTAATATCCCGTTGCAGCCTCTTGATATCCTGGGATGCTTCGGATTTGACCGGTGCGAGAGTAAACAAAACCTTCAGCTGAGAATTCACCAAAGTCCTCTTATTCTCGTACCTGTCCTTCAGATTATTCCACGCCTCCTGGAATCCATTAACAGTGAGAGGAGATTTTTTTACAATTTCTAAGGCTTCCCCACGTGTGAACTGCCTCAAATAAAAGAGCTGTTCCACTGGTGAAATGTTGGCCCCGTTCTCATAAACAGCAGTGAACATGTCGCGAAATGATGGCCAAGATTTGTAGTCCCCATGAAATACCTCCATGGTACAAGGGGGTAGCTGCATGATATGTCGAATGCGGTTCTCGTTGCCTTGACCATTGAGACACTGTGTCGATGACATCCCAGCTTGGTTGACCTTGGTCTGGGAAAGTTCACCCATTAGTGAGGCAACAGTAATGTATCCTAACCTACAGTGTCCAAAAAGTTCACGGGCAGCTTCCCGATCACCTTCCAAATCCTTCTCGTCACCTGTGGCAAAGGCCTCGTAGGAATCCCTCACCCTTGCCCATAGTGACTTGAACTCCTCCTTCTGGATCTCAATGGAGAAGGTCGTATTACCTTCCTGAGGAGTAGCATTGAATTCCCTCTCAAAATCCAGGAATATTTGGGAAAATCTCTCAAATGTCAATAATCTCCTCGACTTCGGCATCTCGAATATTATTTATCAATAGCAGCTAGCAACAACAACAAAAGTGGACACCAAAAAGATTTAACTATTCTATATACTAATTCCCCAAAGAAATTAAATCAAGTAAAAATTCTCAAAAATTAAGTAAATAATAACCTGAACCTGAGCGAAACTAGAAAACGTTCGCGCCCCGATCGTAACTAATCTCGCGATGCAGAACCGAAAACGGAAAGACTCAAAAAAATAAACAAAAGGTCACCGCGATCAACTTGGCGCCTTACCGAAAGCCTAACAACGTAATATATGTCCAATAAAACGGGCATATATTTCCAAAAATATGACGCACTTCGCGAAACTAAGCCAACAGGACGAATTCCCAATGGCCAATAACCCGATAACTATTATTGTCCTCCAAAACAAATAAAGGAACAATAAAAAAAAATACAAAAGGTGAAAAAGCAGTTTCGAACAACTACTCGTTCTCACTTTTAATCCACTTTGTATGTATAGTATGCAAATATATGTATATAATATTGATATATAATTAAATAAATTAAAATCAAATTATAAATCAAATCAAATTAAATAAAAAAATAACAAAATTAAAAGAAAAAACACAGATTTCACAAAATTAAATTTATCTAATTAAAATTAGATTAAAAAAAATAACAAATGTAAAGTTATCAAAAAATAAAATGATTCCAAATGAATAAATATAAGAATAAAAAAGAACAAACGGAAGCCCATAAATTAATTTTAATATGTTATTCCACTTTTACATTAACTTAAAAAATCTGTTAAAAAATCCGAGATCTAAGTGAATAACATTTAATTTATGGGTACCTCTTTCATGTATCCTGTGGATTTGAAGGATTGTTATAAATGGTAATGTGCTTCGTTATTTAGCCAACGCACAATCACCAATTATAAAACAAATATCGACTTGTAACTGATATCAAATTGGGTGGTTGAACTCGCTTCTCAACTGTGATATTCACACCACAATTTGATATCCTAGTCACCTTTTGACTGTGTTATAAGTCAAGACACGTTGGTATAACAGCGCATAAAAAGAACACTTTGGTTCTTGTACTCGATAAATTTACAAAGTGTGCCAGTGCTATCGAAATTATAATACACCACTTTGTAAATATATATGCACTGTTATAAATTCTATATAAAAGCAAAGTTTTGTTGTCCAGTCTAACAGAACTTTGCTTGTATATAAAATTACCACCAAAAATCCGGAAAAATATATAAAGAAAACAAAAACAACTTTACCTTATAATCCCAAGGTTACTTTGATTGATGATGAGAAGGTTGAAGAGGTGACGTTGAAGGTCACACAAAAAAGCACAAACTCGGTTCCAAAATCCGAAAAAAACAGGTTCCAAAATCTGGCTCGATTGGACCAAATGTTACTTCGTTGGACTGTATGATGTTGGGAAAAGCACAATAAAGGAACACTACTGCTTCAACACTAAAAAAAAGGGGAACCAAAAATTAAAATAGTTCCAATGCAATTATAAATCATATAAAAAAACACTTTCCTTTCGTTTCCTTTTTGGTTTTTTTATCAACTGGTGGACTTCTTTTTTACCGTTTTATAAAAATTCTTGAGTTGCTTCTTGTGCCTTGTGGAAACGCTCTTCACTAGATTTGTAGTAATTTTAAACAAATCTTGCAATTTTCCTCTTAATTGCCACGCAAGAATAATAATTTTAGCGTATGTATGCCGGCTTTCTGGTTTACTCGCTTCGAAATAAATTAAACTTTTCGTTTTGGTTGTTGTTTTGAATACAAATTCACTTTTATTTTAACAAACTTTAAAATTTTTTCTTTGCTGCTCTATTGCTTCACAAAAAATTATAGCTTCACTTTTTATCACTCACAATCTTAAGTCAATTCAGTTATATTCTTTTGGATTAACAAATTAGAATAATATTTTAATCTCAACTTAAACAAGAAAGAAGCCTAAAATAAACAGGATTATAGAGTAATGTTACAAAATTCCAAAGCTTTACTTAAATTACAGTATAATGTTATAAATTCCTAAAGTTTTAATTACATTCCATTACACTGTTATAACAAAAAACATGAAAGCTTAAATTAATATTGTTGCGCCCTCTATTGGATGTTACTTGTCTTCTAGATGATCGCCGGAGATGGGATTTTGCAATCACCGGGCGTAAACACACTATCTATATACAGTAGTTCAGTTCACAATCTTGGGCATTTAGATGGTAAATTTATAGCATTGTAAATATTTGCCATTAATTGTGAACGGTTTTTTTTTAACTTTGCAACACTTATTGCAAACTTCTCAAATGAAAAGACAAGCCATATAATAATTAATGTTTTCTTAAATGCTGTTATTTTATATTTAAATAAAACACATTCAAATATCTTCAAGATAATTTATAATTTTATTTATTTCGTTCTCTGTCCATTTTTTATTCGGTTTTTTTCTTTTAATTCGTTTTTTTATGTTGTACGTTTCCATTTTTTTACTTTATTTTTCAATGTTTTTATTTTTATAATCAGCTGTTCATTTGCTTAAGTATGGCAAATATAAACTACGGTTTCGAGTGTGGGATATTTGCCAAACCGTGGCAAGGGTATTTCTGTGTATTTTGTTAGTGTATGGTAAAAAAATACCCAATATTTGCAAATGCCATGATTCTAGACCATTTGCCCAAGATTGTGAACTGAGCTAATATAAACAATAAACATTAAAGACTTTTAAATTATTTAACACAAAATTAAAAATATATTTGAATTTTTAAATATAATAGCTCAGTTCACAATCCTGGGCAAATGGTCTGGCATCATGGCATTTGCAAATGTTGGGTATTTCTTTTCAGAAGTCGCCGTGGTGTAGTAGGTAGTGTGTTGGCTTACTATTCGTAAAGCCCGGGTTCGTATCCCAGGTCAGACATCAAAAATGAAATATGAAAAAAAAATATTTCTTCGGCGACTTCCTCTCAGCAGATTTCTGGCAAAAACTCTGAGAGTAAATAAAATTGCCATGAAAAGTTTCTCAAAAAATCTGTCGTTCGGAGTCGACGTTAAACTGTAGGTCCCGCCACTCACGTATAAAATTAACGCACACAACATGAGTGGTGTGAGAAGCTAGGCCGTAATCCTGACTGAAGGGTTGTAATGGCCAATTATGTATGTATGTATGTGGGGGGACCAATTTCAACAACGACACAACCTTGAACAACAGTGTCACTACTCAACACTTTGTCCCTTGACCGAATCCTCACACGCTTTTGGGAGGTGGAGGAGACCCCAAAACGTTTTGAGGTCAGATGAGGACACATTTTGCGAGAACAACTTCATGTCGACTACACGAAGAAACGACACAGGAAGGTATATAGTTACCCTACCATTCAAAAATAGAGAAGAAATAGGAACTTCGAGAAACATAGCGATGGCACAGTTCTTGAGAATTGAACACATGCTTATCCAGAAACCCGAACTCAAAAAACAATACGACTAAGTAATTGTTGAGTATCTCGAGTTATGACATATGAGGAAAGATTCTCTCCTGGAAATCAACACAAACCCAAATTATTACTTGCCGCATCAAGCAGTAATAAAACCCGAAAGGCTGACAACGAAAATTAGAGTACTTTTCAACGCTTCGAGCCCGTCTTCAAACAAGAAGAGTCTGAATGACATATTATATTATATTATTATTATATTATATTATATATATATTATATTATATTTGTTTCCATTTCTTGGGTAACAGGGCTGACAATTTTGGAGACGGTGCTTTGACCTAATCCTACCAAATAGTCATTGCCCACAGCATGCTGAAAGCTTCCACTTGCCAAAAGTGAAAGTGTGGCTGCTAACTGAATCTTTGGCGGCACTGCTGTAGACATATGCCCAATAAATTCGAGCTGATCAAGTACGTAACAAAATGCTTCCTTTGTCAGTCTGAATCTAGTTTTAAATCTTAAAATATACAATTAAATGAAGATAGATCTAAAATTGTAAAAAAAATATCTTACGCAGTTGCCGGCAAGGACAGAGGATCACTTTTATCTCTGATTTCTTTTCTAATTCGTATGAGACGACTTTCTTCTTCTTCAGAATCTGATGAAGACAAACAAAGTAACAAAGTAGGATTTATTTTTATAGATATTTTTAATAATTACACTTTTGCTTAAAATTTCACAAATAACAAATATTGTTTACATTTGGCAAACATATGTTGTCAATCTATTACAATTATTTAAAAAATTACGATTCGACACAAATCGAATACGATGATGAGCTTACTCGACACGTATCGAAATGTTATTCCATACGATAGTCCATTCGCTATCGAATGCCGTGATTAGACCCCAGTATATATTACATCAGTCTGCATTTTATTTTAAAATCCTTCATTAACAATTATGGTGAGTTCTAAGATATTAGTTGTTGACGATCGAGATTTACGAAAGCCGTGTTGACAAGGCGATAGACTTACTTACTTACTTAATTGGCCATTAAATACCCGATTAACGGATTTCGGGCTGCAGCAATACATTCCTGGCGCTTCTGCTTCATGCGCGAGTTAAATTACAACACTTGTTATTTCTTTGACACTTGTAACAACAGTGAACTTTATTTCTTAATTAACTTAAAACGAAAATTATTGATGAGTCAAATAAAAGGAAAAAAAATGCATACGTAATTTAGTTTTAATTTTAAAGTGTAAAAAAAAAGAATATTACAATGTTTGTGGACAGGAAGTAAGTAAGTATGAATTTATACAAATTTATAACATGTTTAATTTTGCTGATTTACCTATTTGAAATTCTACTTAAATTATTATTTAAAGTGTGTCAGTCACATTAAAATAAAATAATAGTTTTGTTGTTGTTTTGATTATAAAGAAAAAGAATACAATAAAATGAATAAAAGAAATGTTTGTATTTTGCTGATTTAGCTTTTTAAACTTCAACTTAAATTATTATTAAAAGTGTGTCAAAAAGAATAAAATAAAATAAAGTTTTGTTGTTGTTTTAATTATAAATAAAATATTACAATAAAAAGAACAAAACAAATATTAGGCTAATTGTTGTTGCTTTAATTGTTGCTGTCTAGATGGTTCTCCTGGGTTTTGGTGGGGGTTGCTGTGATAACATAACTCCTCCCCCCTTAGAGTAGAGCGATGGCCACAGCGAATTTGGTGGGGACAGAGCGATATCAGTAGGCTTAGGATAATACCGAATTCTGGGATTTTTCCATAACAGGACCAGGCTAGTAATAGTTAAGGTGATGAAGATTAATGTTGTTACCATTATTACGCTTCCTCTTTGGGTTGTATCTTTTCTTAGTTTTAGAATATCATTTTTGTTATTGAAGCTGTAATCTTTAACTCTCTCTAAACTTAAAGTTTCTGATATTGATGTAATCTGCACTTTCTTGAGATTTGGTGGTGCGACAAAAACTGTGTCCCAATGGGCTGTAGGATTGTCTTTATATGTTGTCCCTGCTACAGTGACGGAACAATTTGCATAGTGGAGAAGAGAGGTTCCTTTAATTGTAAAATTTTGTCTGCAATCAGAAGTTATTTGTAAATCTTTTACATTAATAAACATTATATAATTATCTTCCGGTTGGAAAATATTTGTTGTGAATCCCACATCATTCACAGGACATATTGGTATTTTGCCATTCAATATTCTGCCGATACAAGTGGAATTAACAGTGTTTTCGAAGTCGTTTGACCTTTTGCAATAATAAAAGCTCTCAATCTCTGTTAAGTACTGGAGGTTGTGTTTATTGTAACTTAAATAGGGTTTTGTTTTGATTATTTTTGTATTATTTATAGGAAGAGGAATGAGGTGGAAAAGTGAGTTAATATCTTTAGACAAATTCGGCAATTTTATATTAAAAATTAAGTTGCTATTATTATAATATGCCTGGAGTTCCAGAAGTTCGTAAAGGTGTTCGTCTGAAACTAAGTTAACGTTCTGAGATGTAAAATGATGTCTTATTTCGTCCAATTCCTCTGGATGAAGAATAAGCTTTGATATTATGCCTAGCTTTGCAAGCATTACAGCCTCTATTATATCAGAAATATGATTAAATAGTAAATCTATACTATAATCCAACTGATTCATATATTGGATTTCTAATAACGCATTATTTTCCTTAAGAATATGATTAGTTGTTTCTGCTGACAGTTTTTTCAAAAATTTGGAAATGTTTTCCTGATTATTATTCAAATGTTCTGTCAAATTTTTAAATCTCTGTATCATTTGTATGTTCAAAGCTTTCTGATTTTCCTCTGTTATTGCTGAATTCGATGCTGTGTTCTGAAGTTCCTGTATTTGTCTATTTATGGTCACAGCGTCATTTGCGTCCATGTTTCCAGTTATATATTTTATTACAGAGCCTAAACCGTTGAATAGTCCTCGTCTTGTACGTTTATATGGATTTAGTGTCTGTAGTTTGTTTTCAAGTCCCTTAAGTTTCAGTTTACAAACTTTAGCTGCATCTTTTAGAAGGCTATTTTTCTCAAATTTGTCTACAATGCTAATTAATTTTGAGGTTTGTGAATTGTAATTGTCCAAATCTATTATATGGATGAAGTTAAAATAACTCTCAATCGTTCTTGCCTGTCCGATCTGCAGGGCGACCATATTCTGATCATTGTCAAAATTCTGTATTTCCAAAATCTGTCCATAAGCTAAGGCTGTGCTGAAAGTACAAAATGTTAAAATAAGGGTCGATTATTTTCGCGGTCTGAGCTTCATTTTTGACTTGTGTAATTTCTTGTCCCTAGTAGTGTGTAAAGTAATACCATTGTCTTTTAATACCTTATGTTTCGAGAATCGTGCGGTTAATTTGTTTCTCCTACATTCTTTTCTATATATTTGCTCATCTATATCTCTATTTTCTGGGGTTTTCCTCATCTTATTAAGGCAACTAATATTTTTAATTTTAGCTTTCATAACTTTTTCTTTAACAAAAGGATATAGCTTCTCTTTAAATTCATTTAACTTAGACAAAAATTCATGTTCGTTATCGTATTTTATATCTCTTGAGAAGTCATATGGTCTTCCAAAGAAAAGTTCATATGGCGTAAATTTTGTAGAGGAATGAATTGTATTATTGTAAGTCATGAACGTCTCGTCTAATATCTCTTCGTGGTCTACCTCCATTTTCTTGGATTTTCTAGTTGTCATAATAATTCTATAAATTTCAGTTAGGGTTGAGTGGAGACGTTCCACTGGAGAGTTGCTGCTAGATTGTTGAAATGATGTGAAATGGAGTATTATTTCATATTGTTTACAAAAATCTTTAAAAATATTTGAAGTGAACTCGGTACCTTGATCACAAACAATTTTCTTAGGTATTCCCAAAAGGTTCATTAATGATTTCAAAGCTTTGAGTACACAAACGCTAGTTCTCGATGGTAAGGTATACCCCGTCGCATATTTGGAAAATTTATCAATGATGGTCAAAATACATTTACCACTTATAGTATATATGTCAATATGTAGGATCTGAAGAGGTTCGTCTGGAGTTTCTGTTATTTGAAATTTTAATTTTGGTGGGTGTCTGTCATATTTCAACGCATTACAAATTTCACAGTTGTTCAATGTTTTATTTAAAATAGATTGCATGACGGGAAAGTAATATTGTCTTTTAAGATATTCATATGTTTCGGTTATTCCTCTGTGGTTTCTGTTCTCATGACAATTCCGTATGAGCTCTACTTGTTTATCGCTATCAGTTACGTCCATTAAAATTTTAGTGCAACGGACGACACGAAACTGTTTTCCGTTTGAAAAGTATTTTGAATACACTAATTGAATAGTTTTAAAAGTTGATTCGTCGGAGAAAATGGCAGTTAGTTTACCTGAGGGAATGAATTTCTTGAAAATCTGGATTACTGTGTCTTGAGAAAATTCTTTCTCCTTTATAGTTCGACGTTGTTTATTTCTAAAAATTGTTTCAACAGTCATATTGGGCCCCTCGTCTGATTTTTCTAATAAAAGTTGTAAGTTGAATTCATTCAACGGTTTTTCGGAAATTGGTATCCCATCATTCAAGTTCTCATCGCATCAATGTATTGTGGACAGTTTACTCGAATCTTACAAGTTTACATGAGCGACATTACTATTGTCTAGTTTAATCCTGCTCAAAACATCCGCATTACTATTTAGTTTTCCTTTTTTATAAATGATTTCGTAATCATACTCTTCCAACTTTAGGCGCCATCTAACTAATTTTGAATTGGGTTCCTTAAGACTCATTAGCCATGTAAGTGGTCTGTGGTCAGTAATTATTTTAAATTTGCGACCGAAGAGATAAGGGCGGAAATATTTGGTTGCCCACACTATGGCTAGAAGTTCTTTTTCAATAGTGGAATAATTAATTTCACTTTCAGAAAGAGTCCTACTTGCATAGCAAATGGGTTTGTCACTACCTATGTGACCTTGAGAAAGGACTGCTCCAAGTGCAATGTTACTTGCGTCTGTAGTGAGCAGAAATGGCTTTGTAAAGTCAGGGTATTGCAATATTGGGTCGTTCATTAGAATGTTCTTGCATGTTTCAAAAGCTTTAACATATCTCTCGTCTAGTGTTATTCTTCTGCCCTTTTTCAAACATTCTGTCATTGGTTTTGTAAGTTTTGCTAAGTTTGGGATGAACTTCCTATAATAACTAAGTAGGCCTATGAATGATTTTATTTCACGGTTAGTGCGTGGTATTGGGAATTTTTGAATAGCCTCTATTTTTGTTGGGTTTGGTTTTATGCCCTCTGTCGTGACTACATGCCCCAAAAAAGCAATTTCTTTTCGCATAAATTCTGACTTGTCCAGTTGAACTTTAAAATTCGAAGATCTTAGTTTCAGAAAAACTCTTTCCAAATTTTCAATATGTTCTTGGAGAGATGTGGAAAATATAATTATATCATCCAAGTATACCAAGCAAATTTTTCCAACCAAATCATTCAGGACATTGTCCATAACTCTTTGGAAAGTCTAGGGTGCAATTTTCAAGCCGAAAGGCATCCTCACGTATTCATAATGACCACCCTCTACGGTAAAGGCTGTCTTAGGTATATCTCGGGGATCCATTTCAATTTGGTGGAAGCCACTTGCCAAATCCAAAGTCGAAAAGTAAAGACATTTACCCAGTTTATCCAGGATTTCTGATATGTTTGGAAGTGGATACCTATCGGAGATGGTTTTCTCGTTTAGCTTCCTATAATCAATAACTAACCTCCATTTTGTCTTGCCCGACAAATGGAACAATCCATACTGGAGAGCTCCATGGAGAAAAGCTCGGTCTAATAATTCCTTGTTCTAACATATCCGATATCTGTTTTCGCACTTCCTCGTTGTGAACGAAAGGATACCTATAAGACTTAGTGTGAATAGGAATGTCGTCTGTTGTTTTAATTTTATGTTTTATTTCATTTGTGAATGTTAGGTCTTTGCCCTCTCTATAAAAAATGTCATCATATTTAACACATAATTTCAAAAGTTTCTGTCTTTCCTCACTATTTAGGTGTTCCGTTCGGAGTAATTCAGATAAATTTTTAATCTGCTCATCACCTGATTTGTGATCTGTATTGAGGTTATTGAGTTCGACGAAGTTTTCCGAATCATATGGGTCCGTTTTGAGGGGTTGCTCTAAGAAAATTATTTGATCACTCTCAGTGGGATTAACTATCTCTATTGTACTGAACCAGTCCTTTGCAAAGTAAATGCCACGAGAAATAAATAAACCATTGTCCATAGTTACTGTATTTACAATAATATCTCCATCTTTAGAATCAACCGGTAGTTTTATGAGTTGTTTCGAGTTTGCCGCTATTATGAATTTATCGGATGAGAAATTTGGTTTCGTTTTAAGAGGTATTGCCACATCATTCGTGGTTATTATTTTGTTCTCCAGATCAATTTTCGCTCCTATTTTTGTCAGGGAATCTAAACCCAACAACCCGTCAAAATAACCATGGAATTTGAAAACCAAGAAGGTAAAAGTTCCTGATTTTTTTATCTCCTTGAAAATAGGTAGTGTCACTTGCTTGTCAATTATATATTTATGTAAGATGGTAGATATAGTTATTGGATTACATTTTTCAATGTCTAAAGGGTTTATAAACTCAGGATTTATGAATGAAGAAGAAGCTCCGGTGTCTATTAAAAATTTCAGTTGTTTGCCAAATGGGGAGTTTATGTTTATATAAGGTAAAATACTACCATGTTTATTGCAATCTACATATCCTGTCTGTTGCCTGAGGCTAATTGCCGAAAATCCTAGTTGTCGTCAATATTGTAGTTTTCATATTGGTCCAGATTTAATTTGTCAGCCTGGCTAATACATGGGGTAGGGTTCCTATTTTGAGGACTCCTAAACTCATTAATATTATTCATTTCGTTTCTGCTTGATATCTTACTGAATTGAGTGCTCGGGCTAGTTTTAAATTTGCCAGTACTCCTTTCTAATTTTGAAAATCCACTACTAGTATCCATTGGTTCTGGGGGTGGTAGTGATTGCCTCAAATTTGTTTGTCGCGATAAATTATCGAAACGCTGGTTGGGTTTATAATTTGAAAAATTTTCGCGATTCATTTGGGAATTTTGGGAGAAAAAATTACGATTATAATTGCTCAAATTTGGCTCAAAATTATTATTATTAACATGGTAAGGTCTTGCCGAAAAATTAGAATTTCCTCGGGGTTGATAATAGTTTCCTTGTTTTGGAACGTTATTCGAATAATTTTGCGAATATTTATGATATGGAGTATATTGATAATTTGGTCTCCACTGAGGATATTTTGGTTTGTTTGAATTATACCTGATATAATGAATATTCTGTTCCCTAATACAATAATCAAGGGCTACCGGCAATGATTATGGTCTCATTGCTCTAATGGTAGAACCCATAGGTTCACGTAGCCCTGACAGAAATGAATTCAGACACATCTCTGAGAATAGATTCCTTTTCGCGTTAATTACATTAACGTCAGATTCATGAATCGATAAATTGTTGGATAAAGCTGCCTGAATTTCCATAACTTCACTATAGAACTCTCAATTGGTTTGCCGTACTGTTTTAGGGAATGAAGGTCTCTTATAAGGGAGGTTTCTGTTCGTTTGTCCGAGTAATGTGAAATTAAGTTTCCTTTGATTTCATCCCAATTAAGGGATGTACCGTACATGTTCAGGACTTCATTGGCCTGACCGTCTATTTTGTTTCTTATGGCTCTCAAGAGAATCTGTCCGAAGGGAGTGTTATCCGCTCCCCTAATGTGAAGAAGTATCTCCTCTACATTGCTTATAAATTCGTGAAGCAATCTTGGATTACCATCAAATTTTGGTAAATCTTTGATTGCATCTGGAATCCTAAGAGAATTAAAAATGTCGTTAGAGTTAACTGTCCTTTGATTCAATGCTGTGCTTGGAATTTCTGTATCTGAAGGCATCTTGTAATCTAATCTAATATCCTCCGGTATACGAGGAAGGCTCCTTGATCTAAAAATTTTAGGGTATGGGATAAAACGAGATTTACTACTCATCAAATTTAATTTTCTATTTAATTATAATATTTTCTTCTTTTTTTTTTTTGTAGAGATAATTTCGTTTTTTTTTTCGATGTTGTAATTCAATTTGTATTCTCAATTTTGTTATGTAACATATATATTGATTATATTAAAAACTTGTTCTATTTGCATTAAATATTTTGCTCTGAATTGCATAAAAAAATTCAAGCTACGTACAGATAATGCCGATAAATTTCACACAAAATTTATTTTAATTCAAATTATTATTTTCTTTATTTAAACTTTTCCACTTCTTTCTTCTTATTTTACTTAATTATTTCTCATAATATTTTCTTTCTCTTTTCTTTTTATTTTTATATTAATTTTCTTTTTAATAAAAAAAAATTCTTGATTTATACGATATTCCCTCGTATAGATATTTTTTTCAAATTTCTTTTTATAACTTTTTCTTTTTACTTGATTTGTTTTTTTTTTTTTTTTTTTTTTTTTTATTATTTTTAACAAAATCGAAATATGTAAAAAAAATTTCTTTAAATTGAATTTCCTTGTAATTCTTTTTTTCTTTTAATTATAATCTTTAAATTTTTCTTTATTAAATTCTTATTTTTGTTTCTTCTTTTTTTTTATATATATTTTTTTTTTAATCTTTCTTTAAATTCTATTTGTTATTATCTTCTCTTGTTTTTATTTTACGTATGAATATATGCTTTCAACACAGTACTTACAGAGCCCCTATGAGATATATTGCTTTCATTGGGAATGCGATTTCCAGCTTATTCCACTCGGGTATTGTGATCCACTAATGTCCTTGTAAAGCCTTGTACCGATACCTGTTTTTCCTTCCGATATTCCCTCGAAATTTCAAACAAACGGCCCCTTATACGGTGCAAGGATGATATATTTTCTTGTTGATTATATTTTATTTAAAATTAATAACTTTCTTTTAATTTAGTTTCAACACAATTATCCCGAAGCTGGCTTTACCGACTGCGCCAGTTAAATTACAACACTTGTTATTTCTTTGATACTTGTAACAACAGTGAACTTTATTTCTTAATTAACTTAAAACGAAAATTATTGATGAGTCAAATAAAAGGAAAAAAAAATGCATACGTAATTTAGTTTTAATTTTAAAGTGTAAAAAAAAGAATATTACAATGTTTGTGGACAGGAAGTAAGTAAGTATTTATACAAATTTATAACATGTTTAATTTTGCTGATTTACCTATTTGAAATTCTACTTAAATTATTATTTAAAGTGTGTTAGTCACATTAAAATACAATAATAGTTTTGTTGTTGTTTTGATTATAAAGAAAAAGAATACAATAAAATGAATAAAAGAAATGTTTGTATTTTGCTGATTTAGCTTTTTAAACTTCAACTTAAATTATTATTAAAAGTGTGTCAAAAAGAATAAAATAAAGTTTTGTTGTTGTTTTAATTATAAATAAAATATTACAATAAAAAGAACAAAACAAATATTAGGCTAATTGTTGTTGCTTTAATTGTTGCTGTCTAGATGGTTCTCCTGGGTTTTGGTGGGGGTTGCTGTGATAACATAACTCGCGCCTACGCCAGTTGGTCACACCAATCGATGACAGGGCTTCCTCGATTTGGTCCTTCCAACGCAGACAAGGTCGTCCTCTTCGCCGATTTTCGCAGACCCCCGCATCAAATACCCGTCTCGCCGGAGTATCCTCCTCCGTTCGAACGACATGGCCGAGCCAGCGCAGACGCTGAATGTTAATACGCTGCACAACGTCCATGTCATTGAGGATCTTATACAGCTCACTGTTGGATCGGATGCGGAAATCATCGCCAACTCGCACATAAAGAAGCACGGGAAGGAATAGGGTCTTGTAGAGTGTTAGTTTTGACGTACGAGAGAGGTCTCTGCTACTCAATTGACCGGCCCTTGACCTCCAGACTGACATCATTTTTGGTGGTAACGGCCAAGATAAATAAATTATTTAACTGTCTCGAAAGTATAGTTATCGGCCGTGATCTGAGATCTAATACGCTGCACGTCTCTACTTGTCGATAACATATACTTTGTTTTGCCCTCATTTACTGCCAGACCCATCTTAGTAGACTCCCATTCAATAGCAATAAAGGCAGCAGTAACATCTCGCTTGGTACGCTCTATGATGTCAATGTCGTCAGCGTACGCAAGCAACTGGAGTGCCATTGCGATGCACTCCCGCCTTTCGCAGAACACTCTTGATGACGAAGTTTAAGAGGTCGCATGATAAGGGATCGCCTTGTCTGAAACCTTGCACGGTATCAAAAGGTTCGGAGAGATTGATTCCTACCTTGACGGGGCTACAGGAATTGCTCAACGTCATTCTGCATAGCCTAATCAGCTTCGCAGGTATACCGAGTTCAGACATTGCGGCAAAAACACGATCTCTTATGGGGCTATTGAAGGCTGCTTTATAGTCGACAAAGAGATGGTGCTTCTGATACTGAAGTGGATATTCTTTCGTTTTGTGTACAACGCAGATATCACAAAAATGTATCGACAGATACTCATTGACCCGACTCAAACCAAATATCAAAGGATATTATTTCGGCAAACAGAAAAGGATCCTATTGAGGATTACGAACTCCTGACAGTGACTTTTGGAGTCAACTGCGCCCCGTTTCTGGCCATTAGAACCCTACTTCAACTAGCTGAAGATGTAAAATCAACTCACCCTCTCTGCATCAAAAACTGTACAACAAAACATGTACGTGGATGATGTACGCCATCAAATCAAGAAAAGAACTCACAACAGTTTTAAAATCCGCTGGATTTGACCTGATGAAATGGACATCAAATGACTCACAAGTTATACAAGATCTACCAAATGAAACCCTACTACCTCTCGAGTGGTTAAATTTTTCAGAAAACACTGGAACAAAAACTCTTGGAATCAAATGGAACATTTCTTCAGACTCATTTACATTTACAGCACCAGATGTCGAATTAAAAGAAAACTACACCAAAAGAGAAGTTTTATCGACAATTGCCAAATTCTTTGACCCTTGTGGATTGATTTAGTTAGATAAACTCGACTGGGATGACATACTAAAACCCTTAACTTGTCTACATTGGCAAAAATTCATAAAAAACTGCCCCGCAATAAATATATTGAAAATTCCCCGTTGGATCCAATTTAGCCCGACTTGTAATGTGTAAATTCACGGTTTCAGTGTTGCTTCAGAAAAAGCCTATTCAGCGATCCTTTATGTTCGAATACAATAAGAAATCTCAGTATTCACATTTCTTCTGGCTTCAAAGACCCGTGTAGCTCCCATTAAGCAAATATCTTTGCCCCGCTTAGAACTGTGTGGATCCGTATTATTGGCAAACCTTGCATGTGGACTTATACAAAATCTTCAAATTCAAAATATCAAGATATATTAATGGACCGACTCAACAATCGTGCTGTCCTGGTTAAAGAAACCTCCTTGCTCATGGAACACTTTCGTTGGAAATCGTGTTTCTGAAATCCTAGATAAGGTTGGAAATCAAAATTGGCAACATATCGGCTCAAAAGATAATCCAACAGATGTAGCCAGCCGAGGATGTACTCCACAACAACTGGAAAACCACAACCTATGGTGGTTTGGACCCTTCTGGCTAAAATTGCCTAAAAATCAATGGCCGCTACCAACACTGACAGGTGACACAAACTTAGAAGCTAAAACTGTAAAAGCATTTACAACCACAACACGCGAAGACCCATTATCTTATCGAGTGCTCGCTTATGTCATACGATAATGGAGAAATACTATAACCAACCGAACCCATCTTCGCGTATCTTCAGAAGAAATTACCTGAAACAAACATCGTCTCATCATATTAACTCAACAAAATCATTTTCCAGATGAGCACAAACATTTGAAACTTAAGCAGAAAATATCCCCAACCAGCAGTCTTTTGACCTTAAATCCCTTTATGGATCGCCACGGCATTTTTAGAGCCAATGGGCGACTCGCTCAATCACCTGCTTTAACCTATAATGAACGCTACCCTATATTGCTACCTCATAACTCGAAGCTATCACAACTACTAGTGGAATTTACACATAAAATTACCCTTCATGGAGAAAACCAACTAGTGACTCGAGTCTTACGCACAGAATATTGGATATTCAGTTTGAAACCCTTGGTCGAAAGCGTAATTCACAACTGTAAAACTTGTGTTTTGTACAAAAAGCAGACACAAAATCAAAGCATGGCTTCATTACCACCAGAAGGTACAACATTATCAAGACCCTTTGCTACAACTGGATTAGACTACGCAGGACCTTTTGACATCAAAAATTTCACAGGCCGA
This sequence comes from Sarcophaga subvicina, assembly GCA_936449025.2. Classification (NCBI taxonomy): domain Eukaryota; kingdom Metazoa; phylum Arthropoda; class Insecta; order Diptera; family Sarcophagidae; genus Sarcophaga; species Sarcophaga subvicina. The sequence goes on along the minus strand of OW388085.2, from coordinate 20,299,103 downwards.
GCGTGTTTTATCACAAAAGGGTACATTTGCATATTTGTATGCTTCGTCACAAAAACTGTACATCTTGAAGCAGCAAGTGATTTATCGACACAATCGTTCTTAGCAGCATTTTTCCGCTTCATAGGAAGACGTGGATGTCCTGCACTCATTTACTCAGACAATGGAAGAAATTTCGTCGGAGCAGGAGAACTACTAAGAAAAGACCGTCTAGAATTCTTAAAAACTCTTCAAAAGCAAGTGACCCATCATTTAAGTCATCAAAATCTTAACTGGAAGTTTATTCCCACAAGAGCCCCACACGTGGGCGTCCTTTGGGAAGCCGGTGTAAAATCATTCAAAACTCACCTCAAAAAGATGATACCGAACATGAAATTCACATTTGAAGAGCTATCTACAATTCTTGCTCGTATAGAATCGTGCCTAAACTCTAGACCCTTAAATGCTGCCAGCGATGACCCAAATGACCTTTATCCATTGACCCCTGGACAATGGTATTATTGGTAGTGCATTATTGACCCCAGCTGAACCAGAAATCTGATTCTCATCAAGCGCTGGAAACGCCTGAAGGTCATCCACCACTCATTTTGCCAAAGATGGAAATCCGAGTACTTGGTTGAACTTCGACACAGATATAAATGGAAAATTCAGAGGGACAACGTTAAAATCAACGATCTGGTAGTCGTAAACAACAACAACTTGCCACCTAATGAATGGCAAATGGGCCGAATCATCAAAACCTATCTTGGACCTGACCATAACTGTAGAGTTGTAGACATCAAAAGAAAAAATGGAGTCATCACCAGGCCAATTACAAAAATTGTGGTTTTGTTTGCAATTTAGTATAACCCCTAACCATTTACATACATTTACATACCTACACATACATATTATTCTAACTTTATACATACAGCTATAGCATCCCAACAATCACAAAGACCCAAACATTGGCTATTTTCATGCAGAATTTGTCTTAAAGATCACCCCATTCGCACTTCTAGAAAGTTCTTGAGCTACAACCCAACTGAACGATACGAACTCATGGTCGTCAAAAAGTATTATTTGTGCCGTCTTGCACGATCCCACAAAACTGAAAAGTGCAGAAATCAAAAAGAGCTCCATATCTGTAAGAGAAGCCACAGCACATTGCTACATGATGCAATGCAGTTAAAAGACCCACAACAATCAAGACGAGCCGACCCACAGCCTTCAAGGCGAGTAGACTCAGAAACACCCCTTTTCAATTGGAACTTGGTTTTCATTCCAACCGCCTCCGTTAAGGTTCACACTGATAGTCTTACTACTTGGATCAGCACACGGGCTATCATTAATCGGTCTTTAACAATATCCAGAATATCGAAATCTTTCATCAATAAATACAATATTAAAAAATCATGAAGTATGCTCATGATTTTGCTGTCTTTGAGATGCGATCCTACAATGACAACAATAAATGGTCGACCAAAGTAACAGCCCTTGTAACAGATCAACTTCCAAAGAAGCCATATTCTGGACATATCTCAGCTGACCCAACAGAAGACTTTTCGCCTAACTCACTGGCTGATATAGACCCTCGTTCCAATACTTTAGTTGAAATTGGCAGTGATATTTATTCTGCTATGCGTCGAGACGGAGCTATTAATACAGAAGTCGGTCAAGTCGTGGCTGAAAAAGTGCCTTGGGATATTTATTTTCAGGACCCATTAAAAACCTGTGGTAAACTTCACCAAGTCATGGGGGCCGGAATGTTCAACGTTAACACAATTTAAAGCAACACCCTTTAGTATATTAACGGTTCTTTTTTATATTTGTACTCTTTTGCTTTGTCTTGTATTCTTTCAATTTTATTTTCTTTTACATTGCTACCTAACACTGAGTTTTTCTTGTTTATGCTCACTCTAGTTTCGGGAATAGAAGAAGTGAGATCTTTCGTTAGACAACAACCAAAAACAAAAATAAATTAAACATAAATTAAAATTACAAAAACAATATAACCAAAAGTGTTTTATTTCAAACAAAAACAAAATAAACTTGAACTAGTGCAACTCAAAAAGCAAACAGTATCTAAAAAATGTCATGTTTACAATTTTTAATACTTAATCCCAACAAATTGAATTTGCACCACTTCAGCAGATCAGCAATGAATCGCTTTTTCGCTACTCATAAGTACTCATGAAATTTTGAGTATGAGTGAGTCAACAGTATTGAAATCCAACTACTCTGATTCATTCGTACTCAGTACAACATTGATTTATAAGTACAAGTTGCAATGAGTATGAGTACAACGTTGACATCAAACTCATAACATTCGAACTATGTTTGATTCATACGCCTACTCATTCAGATTCATAACTTTAGAAAAAATACTTATAAAAATGATTCGAGTGATTCGAATCATTCGTCAAAATTTACAGTCTTAGTTGTTGTTGCATTTACAAAGAAAGAAGAAAGGCACATAAACAAAAAAGAAAAAGACAGCAAGTAGAGCAAACACACAACCTTCTTGTGAGTATTGTAGTGTTCGTACGCGAATCATACTTATTTTGTGATTCGTGTATACGATGAGTCATGGAGGGTCGAAATTAATAACATCATGCGTATTGTTAAGTATGAGTACCATGAGTATTTCAAACTTTGAATATGAGTAGTATGAGTATGACATTAAAATAAGTATGAATGCGTATAAGTATCAGAAATTATAAGTATGATTCGAATCTACTCATCGTTTTGAATACTCGTTGCTGACCTCTGTTCACCACCAATCCATTAACGCCGTTAAAAGTGTTAAATATTTTCACGTCGTCAGCATACATCACTACCATAGCAAGCAAAACAACTGAGGGAAGATCATACCCTGAGGTACACCAGAATGCACTTTAATAAATTTTAGATATGACATTTCTAAATTTGACTTGTTATGTTCTTTGTGACAGATACGAATTCAACCATTCTACAACAGAAACACTAAAGCCCATAAGGGATAATTTGTGCAATAGAAGTTTATGATTAACTTTATCAAATGCTTTACTAAAATCAGGTGTCTAATCACGGCATTCGATATCGAGTGAAATTAATCGAAATTTTTAATTTTTGCATTATGATATTCGATATCGAATAAAATGTATCGTAATTTGAAATGATAACATACGATAGCCAAACATCTGTAAAATGTAACTCTCGAAATGTCATTGGATACGTCAGTGTCAATCGTACTTTATAAACAAAGTAAAAAATATAAGATTTATCAATAGAAAAGTGAAAAATTTAAGTTTTAATATAACTTTTCTATGGGTAAGAAAAGTAAAAACATGTAAGTTTAATTAACGTAGTTTTTGTAGAATGAAAAATAATAATATTTTATATTCTAGGACCAATGTGAATAAAATTAATGGAAAGCAAAAGGATATATTGTCCCAATTTATGGCTGAGCACCCGCAGTTGGCAAAAAATATCTTACCAAATTGTGGCCAAGGAAGGACTGTTGCCAATAGACTATGGGATCAACTGCCCAAAAATGTAAATACGGCTGGTCCGCCAATTAAAGAAGTAAAGTCATGGCGTAAGGTAAGATACCTACTTATTGTATTTAGTTTTTAGTTGTTATTATTTCATGTTTTTTTAGGTTTTTACTGACCAGAAACACCAAGTAAAAAAATTGTCATTTAACATGACATCAAAGAAAAAAACTGGAGGGGTCCTTATGAGGAAATGCCACTTACGCCAGCTGAAGAACAAATTCTGGAGGCCGGTGGTTTAGAGGCTTCAGTTGAGGGCCTTTCCCAAATTAAATCGTTTGGCACCTCTAATGTGATAGATAATATTATGGAAGAAATTGAGTCAAGTGAAAATACTACTACTAAAATCGAATTTAGAAAAGTCTGAAGAGTCACAAAACAAGTTAAACATAAAATTAGACCGGTTGCTGAATCTAATGGAAAGATTGAATGCAAAAATTGCAAATATGGCCATCAAAAAAGTGGATCTAGAAATAAAAACTTTGGAGTTGGAGATGCTTAAACAAAGAGTTTAAAACTTTTATATTTGATGCAATTTTTAAGATTTTTTTTTTTAAGATAATTGAATATGCATTTTATGAAAAGTGGAGCTTGATCTATTTGTGATGTTAATGAGTACAAATATTTAGTATAAATGTTATACAATAAGTTCTGTGAAATGAACTTTTTAGTTTTTTATTAAACTGATAAAAAAATTTTTTATTTATTTCTCCATAGAGATTAATATGATCTCTAATTTTCTGACCAATTTTTGTCAATTGTGTTTCATTGCCAACATAAGTTTCAGAATGAATAGTTTCAGCCATTGGATTCTGTGTGTAATTCGGGACCTTAAAATGAATACACACATTGTGTAAGGCGACGCAAACATTAACAAAATGAGCCATTTTTTCTGGGCTGTATCGACTTCTTCTGTCATTACTTTAAATTTTCCATCGCGCTTTAAGTATGCCGATTGATCTCTCCACTATACATCGGGCTTTGGAGTGTATTTCATTAAAGTATGCCTCCATGGAGCATTCCTCTGGATTCCTATACGGAGTTATCAACCATGGTTCAATCGGGTATCCTGAGTCTCCTTTAGGATTATTAATTACTTTTGAATTTAATGTTAAACGAAATAAAAGTGTTCAACATAGTTTGAATTTACACTTAAAATTTTATGCTCGTGGTCACAAATCTTAAAATATTACTTTTAATAAAGATAATATATGAAAGCATTTATTTATAATACCACCATAGCATAAAGACTGTGGAACCCCTTTTTATTGAAGAACATATGCTCGTTTTTGTTTGGTCTTTAGAGTCCAATGTGCGTTCAGTCTACAATAACTTAAAAGAAAGGTGTAAATAAAATAATATCTTATTGTTAACATGACATTACCAACCTCCAGGAATTTTGTATTTTTTGAAAAAGTAATCCATACAGCGAAAAGATTGTTCAGGAAAAAATTTTATAAATACGGACAAAGTTTTGTTTCCATTTCTTGGGTAACATGGCTGACAATTTTGGAGACGGTGCTTTGACCTAATCCTACTAAATAGTCACTGCTTAAACAGCATGCTGAAAGCTTCCACTTGCCAAAAGTGAAAGTGTGGCTGCTAACTGAATCTTTGGCGGCACTGCTGTAGACATATGCCCAATAAATTCGAGCTGATCAAGTGCGTAACAAAATGCCTCCTTTGTCAGTCTGAATCTAGTTTTAAATCTTAAAATATACAATTAAATGAAGATATATCTAAAATATATAAAAAAAGTTTACGCAGTTGCCGGCAAGGACAGCGGATCACTTTCTTGCTGAAAGTTGCCAATATTTTTTAATTTCTTGAAAGAAAAAGTTAAAGTTGTTATTGTTATTAGTTGTTTTTATTATTTATTAATAGTTTTAGACAAAAATTACATTTTTTATTAACTCTCGCCAATATAAAAAACCCACCCCGAAAACTTAAAAACATAAATAAACAAAACAGAGTTGCAATCAGAGAGAGACAGAAATACTTTTTGGTAATATTTGCTGTCTCTTTCTCCATGGAAAGTTAAATGTCAAACTCTTGTTTCTATGCTGTATATTTTGTGACTATGACTTTGGCAGTTCTTGATTTGATTTTGTTCACAGTTATGAGCAGCTAGTAAACAGAGGTGACACGTAATTTGACACATTAACAATTTAATGTGAAAGGGACAACAAATATTACCAAAAAGTATTTCTGTCCCTCTCAGATTGTTTGTCTGTTTTGTTTAATTATGTCCCAACAAACCAAATGTGTTGAGAATAATATTATATTAAGCTTACCAACACAAGCATTACGCTTGAAAAAGTCTTAAGAAAATCTTGAAAAAGGTTATAGTATCAATTGTAGAAAAATCAAAACGGAACCCTCGTTATAATATTATATGTGTAAGATTACTAAAAGGTTATTCTTGCAATTGTAGAATAAGCTTACAAATGTAGTATTTTATTAAGTGTTGTTTATAAAAGCTTACTCGTCTCAATATTTTCATAAGTTTTTCAACATAAATTACAATTGACAATAATAAAAAAATGTATTTCCTTCAATTTAATATTATTTAAATATTTTATTGCGTTTTTTTAGTTTTATAATTGTTTCGGAGCTTAATTCGATTTCTTGCGAATTGGAAATAGGTACGAGTGTCCTTCATAAACTGATGGTTTGTTATTCCAATGGACAATGCTGCACCTATAAATTGTAGATATTTAATAATTATAATATTGTATTTAAAATTTTGTTATTTTTTTAATTTTTACTTACTTCGTATTGCCTTTGTTGTGCTAAGATTTCGTACACTTGCCTTTCCAGCATAACAGTTCTCCTCTCTTCAATTGGAAACACCAGCACTGAAATCTTCGTCACATTCACTTCTTTTTTGTTTTTTATTATTTAGAAGAAGTTCCATTACTTCTTTTGTTTCTCTTCTAACACTTTTTATGCATATTTATTTGGCATTTTTATTTTTATGCAACGATTATTTATTACCAGCTTTTTATTTTATTATTTTATTTAAAATAGACGTCCGTACACGCACTTTAAAAATTTTGGAATTAATTTACACGCAAAATAGAACAAATTTCATAAAAAAGTAACGGTAGCTGTTTATAGCTATCGCATACGTAAAAGAACGACAGCATGACTTTAAAAACTATTGAGAATAATAAGTTTTTTTCAATCGTCAGATTTCTTTAATCTTACTTTAGAAACAGTTGTGTTTAACAATAGTTTCTCAAGTATAGTTGAAAACTGCTTGTGAATTCACATTTTAAAAACATTATTGTAATATTTATAAAAAAGCTTGAAAATAACTATTATTATAAGCTTATTCTCAAGTTATATAGCGGTTTGATTGCTAAATGGTATGTTGGTGTTTCTTTAGTTTTCGGCACAGATACATACAGATACGATATTTTTGACAGATGAAAAATGCTAATAACATAAAAGCACAGGCCAATTTAGAGGGAGAAAAAAAGTTTTGCGAATCAAATGTGTTACACGCAACAGCTATACAGAGTGAAAACTGGCGGTCAAAGAAGAAAAACTAAATGTAAATAAACATTTATTTTGTGTTAAAAAAGGGAAAATTTGGAATAGTTTTTAATTTCTTCAATGAAAAGTTTAAAGATTCTTAAATATTTAAATATTAATCGAAATGTGGGTGATTTTCGGTCACAATGAACGTAGTTTCTTGTGCAAGAGGTAATTAAGAAGCTAAATACACTCACTCGTTGGAGATGCCTGGTCTGGGGTTTGAACGGAGGCCTCACGTCTAATTAGCCAAAACACTACCTACTAGACTACGGCGACTTCAAAAACTGATAATAATAATTTTAAAATTTTTAATTCAAGAGATTGAAAAATATTGGCAATATACACAACTTTCAGCAAGAAAAATTTTTTATGAGCAATATGTCTTATTTTGATCTTGTTATATATGTATACTTAATTGAAATTTAGCTTCTTATTTACCTTTTGAACTAGAAACTATATTCATTGTGACCGAAAGTCACCCACATTTCAACTAATAATTAAATATTTAGGAATTTTTAAAATTTTCATTGAAGAAATTAAAAATATTCCAAACTTCCCCTTTTTAACACAAACAAAAATATTTATTTACATTTCCTACTTTATAACCAATTTTCGCTCTGCATATCTGTTGCTTCTAACACATTTGCTTTGCAAAACATTGTAACATTTTTTTCTCTCTCTAAATAAACGGTTAAGGCTGCTGTTTCCAGCGTTTTTCAAACGTCATAGTTGTTAACTCTGGTTACCCGGTGCTGATTAAGAGCCACGCTAAATATGGCTGACTTAAATTGTCCAATATCATGATTTAGTTTCGAAAGTATTACTTTAAAATTTAAAACAAATGGAAGTGTACGATTCACTGGGGTTTACATCACAAAATACACAGAATGGAAACTAGAGTTTGACAGTTAACCTCTCATTGAGAAATAGACAGCAAATATTACCAAAAAGTATTTCTGTCCCTCTCTTATTGTCAGTCTGTTTTGTTTATTTATGTTTTTTTATTATTTGGGGTGGGTTTTTTATATTGGCGAGAGTTAATAAAGAATGTAATTTTCGTGTGAAACTATTAATAAATAATAAAATCAACTAATAACAACAAATTTTAACTTTTACTTTCAAGAAATTAAAAAATATTGGCAAAAATTATTTATGAACAATATGTCTTATTTTGATCTTGTAATATTTAGCTTCTTAATTACCTCTTGCACAAGAAACTATATTCATTGTGACCGAAAATCACCAACATTTTGATTAATATTTAAATATTTAAGAATCTTTAAACTTTTCATTGAAGAAATTAAAAAATATTCAAAATTTTTCTTTTTTAACACAAAATAAACGTTTACTTACATTTAGTTTTTCTACTTTAACCGCCAGTTTTCACTCTGTATATCTGTTGCTTCTAACACATTTGATTAGCAAACCATTATATTTTTTTCTCCCTCTAAATTTACCTATGCTTTTATGTTATGAAGGTTTTTCATCTGTCAAACCTTTAAGCTGAAAGTCTATACCGTGCGTTTTGCATTACATGCGTATACCGAAAAAGTAGAATCAGTGTAGTTGATTGTGACAAGTTACAGAAGAAAAAGCATAGATTGCATAGACGCATAGAAAGTAGGATTACTTTCTACTTTTCTATGCGACTAATACAGTGTTGGAAAATGTCAGCAGTTTTTTAAACTTGGCATGCCAAATTATATACTATTGTGAATGGTTTCTATAAATATCTTTAAATAGTGCATTACTATTTTCGCATTTTTCTTTTTGCATTACAAAAATATTAATAAAAACATATTTTATAATAAAGTTTATTACTAATTTAAGAGGAAAATACATTAAAATACAGTTTTTAACACATTTCTTTCATTAACTAAATATGTATATGATGATTGTTTATACATATATGTATATATGATTGTTTTTATGTACTGAGTGTCTGTCATCTATTTTGAATTTATTAATTTGTAAACAAGAAAAATGGAGGATAAATTAAATGCAAACACTCGTCTTGTGTTATTTTGAGGATTTTCGTGGGCCTTAACAGCACAATACAATGTAATTTGTGTGTAAAACTATTAATAAATAATAAAAACAACTAATAACAATTTTTAATTATTCCTTTCAAGAAATTAAAAAATATTGGCAACTTTCAGCAAGAAAATTTTTTTATGAGCAGTACGTCTTATTTTGATCTTATTATATTTAGCTTCTTAATTAACTCTTGCTCAAGAAACTATACTCATTGTGACCGAAATTCACCCACATTTCGATTAATATTTAAATATTTAAGAATCTTTAAACTTTTCATTGAAGAAATTAAAAAATATTCCAAATTTTCCCCTTTTTAACACAAAATAAATGTTTGTTTACATTTAATTTTTCTACTTTAACCGCCAGTCTTCACTCTGTTGCTTCTAACACATTTGCCTCGCAAAACTTATAAAAAAATTTTCTCCCTCTAAATTGCCTGTCCTTTTATGTTATGAGCGTTTTTCAAATGTCAAAATATCACATATGTAAATTCATAAATTTGTAATTAATGCCATAAATTCTTTAAAAATTACAATTTGATTTTCTATTTTTTCCAAAAATGTTCTTGTTTGCTTGTTTGTTGTTTACCACAACAGCTGATCAAAACAAAAAACCAGTCGCATAAACGCATTGTGTGTAACTTGCTATAAAATCGGCATAGAAAGCAAGATTCGCAAGGCTGAAGCCGAAAGTCCATACCATCCTTTTCATGCGCCCTGCGTTACATGCGATTCTTGCATTATATGCCGTTTTTATTGCAAGTTACACACAATTCGTTTTCTGCGACTAGTTTTTGTTTTGATCAGCTATTGTGGTAAACAACAAACAAGCGAACAAGAACATTTTTGGGAAAAATAGAAAATCAAATTGTAATTTTAAAAGAATTTGTGGCATTAATAACAAATCTATGAGTTTACATATGTGATATTTTGTGCTGTTAAGGCCTACGAAAATCCTCAAAAGAACACAAGACGAGCGTTTTCAGTTAATTTATCCTCCATTTTTCTTGTTTACAAATTAATAAATTCAAAATAGGTGACAGACACTCAGTACATAAAAACAATCATAAATAATCATCATATACATATTTTGTTCATGAAAGAAATGTGTTAAAAAATGTATTTTAATGTATTTTCCTCTTAAATTAGGAATAAACTTAATTATGAAATAGGTTTTTATTAATATTTTTGTAATGCAAAAGAAAAATGCGAAACTAGTAGTGCACTATTTAAAGATATTTATAGAAACCATTCACAATAGTATATAAGTTGGCATGCCAAGTTTAAAAAACTGCTGACATTTTCCAACACTGCATGAGTCGCATAGAAAAGTAGAAAGTAAACCTACTTTCCATGCGTCTATGCATTCTATGCTTTTTCTTCTGTAACTTGTCACAATCAACTACACTGATTCTACTTTTTCGATATATGCATGTAACGCAAGGCAGCATGGAACGGATGGTATGGACTTTCGACTTTTCGATACTGTATGGCTGTGGGCCAAACGAGAAAGAGACAGCAAATATTACCAATAAGTATTTCTGTGCCTGTCTGTTTGTAACTCTGTTTTGTTTATTTATGTTTTTTAGTATTTGGGGTGGGTTTTTTATATTGGCGAGTTAATAAAAAATGTAATTTTCGTGTGAAGCTATTAATAAATAATAAGAACAACTAATCAGGGATGTCACAGAATCCAATAATGTCGGAATTGGATTTGAAAACGACACTAAAATCGAACTTGAATAAGTGTCGGTTTTAGGTGTCACAGAATGTCTTGTTATCGGTTTTGTTATTGAAAATAAACCAAGCAGATAACGCCTGTCTGTTTCTTATATGAAATAAAAACAACATTAATGTTACTTTATAAATAGCTTCTATTTTACTAGTTTTTTATAAGGTGTTGGTTATTTCGTCTCTGATTCTCTGACCTTCACTTTTCAGAAACGTGCTTGATGACAAAATAACATTGTCACTATCAGGTAATGATAAAGTCCGCTCATCCTCACTGGTTTGCACATTATAGCTCCTGCAAATGTTGTGCAGAGCACAGTAGGAATTTATAATTCTTACTGCATTTTCCGGATGGTAGTTTAATGTGCTCATTAAGCAACGGAATCGACTTTTCAGCACTCCTACACTCCTATTCATGTTCTTTTTCGATTAAAGTATAAATGCTCGTTAAAGCTGGGCTTTATTATCTTTATATGAGTCCCGTCTAAGCAACCAATTATTGAAGGGATTTTAAATTTATTAAAAAAAAAATTGTCCCTTGATCTTTGCTTATCGTTGGAGTTCATTTCTAATGCACCCATTGACGGCAAATGAACCGCTCCATAACTTTGAGCACATCGTCTAAAATTGTAGAAACTGCTTCTACCCAGAGATATACTAGAGTAATTTCCAACAGATGTTTGGTATAACCCTTCAGCTAAAAATCGCAACGTAGCTGCAAGTTGTAGCAATGGCGGGATCTAAGAACGAGAAAGGTGTTCTTTTACTGTGTCTAGGACCATACAAAAAGCGTATTTGTTCAACCGATAATATGCTATAAATCTGCAAAGCAGCTTTAGATATGAATGTACAGTATAACAAATACATACATATATGCCTTCGGCAACTCAAGTGGGTTGCTGCAATCTCGCAATATTCGTCTTTTCACCTTTTCTGAACGCTCTCCCTTTAACAACAAAAATGCGATAACAGCAGTACTCATTTTTTATTTATTTATTTAAGAAGATTTATTTTTATATTATTTTAATAAAAACAGCAATTTTTAATAAAAACAATTTATATTTTGTCAAAAAAAAATTAATAAAAATTGTAAATAAATACACAAATGTAAACAACAGCTGTTTCGAACATCGGTATTATTTCAATTCGAAAATAACAAAACCGACTGGGTTTTGTGACACCAAATGAATCCAATATTGGTTTTCAAAAACGACAAAAGGCAAAACCGACTTGGATTCTATGACACCCCTGAATATTTAAATATTTACGAATCTTTAAACTTTTCATTGAAGAAATTAAAAAATATTCCAAATGTTCCCTTTTTTAACACAAAATAAATGTTTATTTACATTTAGTTTTTCTACTTTAACCGCCAGTTTTCACTCTGTATATCTGTTGCTTCTAACACATTTGATTCGCAAAACATTATAACATTTTTTTTCTGCCTCTAAATTGGCCTGTCCTTTTATGTTACGAGCGTTATTCATCTGTCAAAATTATCGTATCTGTGATTAGAACCACAATGTAACATTAGAACAACAGGGTTATTCATTATTATTTTACTTTGTAGTATTTTTTTTTTGGTGTTAATATATCTGTAATACAGGCTGTGTATTTTACTAAATTAACTAGAAATCCTATTAAAATCATACGCAGAGTTCTCTTTTCATAAATTTTTAATACATATAATTTTTTAATATATTATTTTATTTTTGAATATACTTGGTATATTTTTATAACTATGTATGATAAATATAAATATTACTCTTGGATTTACATTGTAGAATTCATAAAGAGGTGTTTAATTGTACACATATGAATGTATGTAAGCATGCATGTACAGTAGCGAGCAAAAAAGTGCAACGCTAAGCCAATTGATCTTTATGTACGCCTCCTTCAAAAAAACAGTACGGAAATTAAATACTTCTTTTTTATTTTTATGATCCACAAACTTAGTTAACAAATACAGGTTACAATATCAAAATTTTTCTATCAACTTATTTTTATTTAAACATTTAAGAAAAAAGTGACAAATTTCAGCGAGCAAAAAAATGCAAAGCAGTAAATTATTAGTGGAAGTAAGTGGACAAACTTTATTTATACCAAATTTTCGTTAATAATTTTTACAATATTTATTAACCATTGGAAACAGTTATCAACTGATAGCAAGGTAGCCATTATTAAGGCTCTGGAAGAGGGTAAAAACAAGCGAGAAATTGGACAAATATTCGGCGTAAACAAACCAACGGTGTGCCGAATTGCGTCTAAATTTCGAACAACAAATAGGGTGGAAAGTCTGGTAGCGGTTGCCCGCTAAAGCTGATCCAAGAATGACAGCTGTGGACGTTACTAAATTTGCTAATGAGCAAATGGGTATTTTTATTGGAATGCATACTGTTCGCCGCAGACTGAATGATGGCAATTTATTTGCCAGACGTCCCGCAAAGAAACCGCTAATAACTAAATTTAATGTTTTTGGTTCTGATGGGATAAAATATATTCGAAGACCACCTCAGCAGAGATATTCTCTCAGATACTATCTAACAGTAAAACATGGCTAATGGTGTGGGGTAAGTTACCTTTGTTTTTCAGCGAAATTCTCTATTTTAAATAATTTATGGGTAGGTGCGTTTTCTCGTGAGGGAGTTGGCCCGTAGGTGAAAATCGATGGTATTATGAATGCCACTAAATACTGTGAGATCCTAGAAGAAAATATGCTCCCACATCTTCTGCAAAGAATGCCCCCAAACAGCATATTCCAACAAGACTATCACCCGAAGCACTCTAGTCGCTTGGTTCGTAACTACCTAAGCGACCATGATGTGCAACTTTTGGATTAGCCGTCACAATCTGCCGATCTAAGTCACATAGAAAACCTATGGGAGATTTTAGATCTGGAAGTTAAGAAGAAAAATCCTTCAAATTTTGCATTCTATGCCCTCCAGACCGCAAGCGGTAATAGAAAATAAAGGCTACGCAATCAAGTATTAGTTTTAAGTATATTTTTAACCAACATTGTGTAAGAATTTACATTTAATTTAAATAAAGTTATTGAATAACATAGCGTTGCATTTCTTTCGCTAGCTGAAATTTGTCACTTTTTTTCTTAACTATTAAAATAAAAATAAGTGGATTGAAAAATTTTGATATTGTAACCTCTGTATTTGTTAACTAAGTTTGTGGAGCATAAAAATAATAAAGAAGTATTTAATTTCCGTACTGTTTTTTTGAAAGAGGCGTACATAAAGATCAATCGGCTTAGCGTTGGAATTTTTTTGTTCGCTACTGTATGTAGTTGTTTTATTTTTTGTTTTTTTATTGAAAATTTTTAAATAATAATCAAGTGAATTTCTTAAGCGGTTTTCTTTTCACTTCCATTCGCATCAATATTGCCATTATTCAGTTTTAAATCGTCCATTTCTCTCTTACTGACATCATCTATATTGCCACTTTCGTCACGAATTAGGGATTGCGTAATTGAAATGGTGTTGTTTTGCACGTTACTGTGAGATGATAAGACTCCCACTGCAGCAGCCAATAATTGATCTTCCGGTTGTGAGAAGTTTGTTTGCAATTGTCCTTTATCAACACGTTCAGTGGGTGTATTACTACTTTCAAATTTCTCTGTTGTCATGGTTGTAATAGTTTGGCCATCATCACTACAAAAATGTTTTGAAATTTTAAAATGGCAGTAATTAATGTGTCATAATTCCATGTGTTGTAAATTACCTTGTTTTTATGACGACATTAGACTCCTTAATGTTGGAACATTTCCTTTCATCGCTAACTGGTACTTTGGTATGTTGTTTTTGTATCATATCTAAAATACAACACGACAAAAAATAGTTGTATAACTCATTAATAGTTATTAATGGGTATTCAAAAGTGTTGCATTTGTACTTATTCAAATGAAAATATTTTAATATTAGACCCGAAGCAGTTAAACCTTGAATCTATCTCAATCAAATTTATTGCCTTACTTTGTATTTATGCAAAAGTTTACTAAAGTTTTCGTTCTAAAAATTGTACCAGTCAATTGGTATTAATTTTCTTAAACAATATTTGTAGGATTTGCGTCAAAATGATGTCACTAATAAATCGTTTATTTGATTAAAACGATATTTATGTTAGATCATTATCAATCGTCTATTACAGCTACTATCTAATAATAATATCGCTATTTAATAAAATATAACTTACAAAAATATAAATTTCCTATATATAGTTCATACTATACATTTTTGCAGAACTTTTATTTAGTTTAAATAATAATAAGCAGATAAATTTGTTCATTCTTACCATTGTTTTCTATATTCTGCTGGGCTTCCTCCAATACTTGGAGAGTGTGTTGTTCAGCAATGCGTCGAATTTTATCTATATCGTAGTTTTTAATTTGTTGTACTGCTTCATTTACATCTTCTCTAGTCCTAGTTATATCGCTTACAATATTAGTTCTAGGAGATGTTTTTACAAAGTTGTCATCTTCTTTAACTGGAAAAAAACATTTGAATAAATATTATAATTAATTACCATAAAACCAAGACATCAAAAATTACACAATAATATTTTAAATACCATATTATTCAAGATCATATTTTTAACTGCAGAATAAAAACTAAACTACGAAAAGGAAATTACTAATGAAATGAAATGACTGAAAATAGAAATATTGTGCATACATTGATTGATGAGATTATCGAGAAAAAGCGAAACAAGTGATTTTATAGACATTGTAAATAAATTTGCAATAAAATTTAAAGAGAAAATCAAAAATAGAATTTATGGCCTACACGCATATAATAAAACGTGAAAACGCATCGCGCTTAGAGTATATAAACAAAGAGGAAATTTACAATATTTTGAAATTATTAAATACAAGTTCACAGTTAAGTACAGTTCACAATCTTGGGCAAATGGTCTGGCATCATGGCATTTGCAAATGTTGGGTATTTCTTTTACCATACACTAACAAAATACACAGAGATACCCTTGCCACGGTTTGGCAAATATCCCACACTCAAAACCGTATTTTATATTTGCCATACTTAAGCAAATGAACAGCTGATCATATAAAAGAAAAACATTGAAAAAGAGAGTCAAACAAAACTGGAAACGTACAATATATAAATCGAATTAAAAGAGAAAAGCCGAATAAAAAATGGACAGAGGACGAAATAAATAAAATTATTATTATTTTTTATATTATTTGTTCTTTTGCACAACTGCACTTTTTAAGGAATAAAGTAGAAATATTTTTTGTTGATAGTCAGCTGTGTGTTGAGAAGTTTGCAATAAGTGTTGCAAAGTGAAATAAAAAAAGACCGTTCACAATTAACGGCAAATATTTACAATGGTATAAATTTACCATTTAAATGCCCCAGATTGTGAACTGGGCTAATAAAAACTGCTGAAGAGGATGGCATAAGGAAAGTAGATTTGAACACTGATGCTGTATAACATTTATGATATCACTCTTATATAAAAAGGAATGTAAAAGAAATATAATTACTATGTGTATATACATATGTATTTATGTAAGTCATTAAAGCAAAATATAGCACTCAACATCAATGCATGCTGTAACTCTGATTAAGGTGTTGTAACGGTCAATAAGTACATATGTATGTATGTACGCATACATCAATTTTAATCCTTTAAGTCGTCGAAAAAAAATCAGTCTTGGTTGGTATACTTTTGAAAACGTCAGACAAAAAAGTAAATAAAAGTCAAAAATAGTAATAGGTAATAAAAAAATAAATTAAAAATTATTTGAGTGTAAGGGAAATAATTACATCAAATCTTAACTTGAGTTTAATCGTACCAAACTTAAATAAGTGCGAAGACCCGTAATGTATCACACTAGCGTAAAGGTCTCCCTCAGTAACTGTGGCAAAAACCTTACGAATAACTATCGTGGTTGCAAAGTGTTTCTGTGACTAAAATATAAGGCAATATTACGGCGACTCAAATTTCAAAATTTACTAAAACATCTAAAGTTCTACCCAAATCTCAATAAAATTTTCAGAATCTTTAAGTATGCACACGCACTAAAAGAAGGCGTACCTACTCCTAACGGAAATTAATAAAATTCAATTCAATAAAACAATGAATAATTTTACGGCCAACATGCAGAATATGTTACAAGATTGAATGCAAAATATGCTCAAGCAAATTTTTATAAACAAAAAATAATTTAGTTTTGGATTGCGAACAACTTAAGCCGACATAAAAACGAAATTCTCATCTAATTCGTGTGCTACTGGTTTCTGAAGCTCATTTTTTTATTTTTTTTTTTTTTTTGATATTAAGTAGTATTAATAATACTTTTAAATTACATTTAAATTAATAAAGATATGGTATGAATACATATGCTCTAATTAATGCTCCTTATAAAAATTACAATTTTTTCCTATAAACATTAGTATTAGTTTCATTTTTAACATCAAATGACAACATATTGTACAGATGTAATCCCTTAAAAAATAGCGATGTCCATGACGTTTCTCAAACTGTATGGTTGAACCTCCCAACGTACCGTATTTGTTCTGTTAGGTAATCTGGCGCATCGCCTATCTTCATTTTTTTAATAAAATATATGGTGTTAACTTGCAGTCTTTCTTTTACATTCAACCATTTCAGAGTATCTAGCATCCATTTTGTTGATGTTAATATATTTACTTTAAGTATTGCACGCATTGCCCTATTTTGTAATTTTTATAGTCTTATCATTTGTTGATCTGAACAGCATGAATATAGTATTGTTGATCCAAATACGAAATGTGGTTTAATTGTATTGTAAATATTTATTGATGTTATAATTGACATTTTATTTCTTATGCGTTTGAAAAATCCGATTTTTTTCCGATTTTCTTACAAATAAACTCAATATGGTCTCCATACTTATTTTCTATTGGGCTAGATTCAGTGTTGTTAATTTTTGTAATTTGTTTACGGTTCGTTAAATATGACCCAAACCACATCAGCTCTTCATTCTCTATCCCATACCTCAATAGTTTTTGCAGTAGGATGTCTCTATCTATCGTTTCGAATGCTCGTCTAAAGTCCAGAAAAATTGCCAGAATCTTATTATTTTTCGTATTCTTCCATTGACTTGCGACATAATTAACAGCAGTTTCACATGAAAATTTCTTTCTGAAACCTGACTGATATTTTGACAATAGTTTGTTTTCGTCCATGTATTTTGCGAACAAAAAATATTTCAGGAGTAATGGCTACCAAACATACCACCCAAATGGTAGTGCGTGCATGCGTAGGGTTAGCTAAATACAGATATCACTCCAACTGGTACAAAACAGGGGTTAAGTTCCAAAAAAATATTTTAATGCCACAGTAGAAAATGTATTTCCATTAAAAATAACAAAATAAATATAAATCCACGTAAGTACATAAAAAACAAACAAAAATCGGCATAAATATATATGAATGTATATTAAGAATTTAGTTTAGTAATTTTCTTCATCATCGCTGCTCAATTCAATTAAATGGGCTTGATAATATTCTTCACTTTCTGAACTTGCATTTATATTTTGTTCACCTGCTTTAAAAAATCTTCAAAAAATCCGTAATCTTGCTTTGTTTTTTGTCCGTTCAAGGTTATTATAAATTTCTTGATATGGTGGTATGTAATTTTGTAATTCCCTTTTGATTTTTCGGCTTCTTTCAGCGCAAGGGTCTGCATCCAAGAACAATAATTCCAATTTTTTGGCCAAGTCTAATCCTTCCTGTAATTTCAAATTATAGTGTCAAATTATTATCTCCATTATCTTCATCAGAGCTAGAATCGATTTCATTCACTTGGGGTTCGGATGCAATTTCTACCAAATCTGCTTCCCCAATTTATTGTTCCACTAATAAGTCTTGCACATCTTCAATAGCCATATCCACAAACCCTTCTCCTCCGATCGACCTAGCAAGTTCTAATATGCCACCAATTTCATTTTCTCCTGATTCATGCGCGTTTTCTATCTCAACTACTGCTGGCCATATCTTTTTCCAACATCGATTTAATGTTGTTCAGTTCTTTCAGCGATAAGGATATGATATCGATGCAGTCTTTAATTGAAAATTGCTTCCAAGCTTCCTTTACATCTATAGATTTTGAATCAGTTATGTGGGAATGTAGTCGCGGTGTAAGAGAGAGGCGAGTCAGTTGACGAGAAGACGTAGTGAGCGAAAGACGTGTGCGGTGACGATAAAACATTAGTGACGATAAAACATTGAATTCTTTTAATTTCTACCTTTGCATTGTAAATTGAATTTATTGTTATTATTTAAAAATAAAATTGGGGTAATATTGGTTTTCCACAGTTGGGGACTCAACCAAAATTGCATTTAAGTGTAAAAATATATAATACAAAAAGTTTGAAGAGGAAGGTAGCGGTTTAAAAAAAAAGAGAGAAAAAATTTTTTGAGAATAAGAGTAAGAAAAGAGAAACGAAACAACCCCTGCAAAACAAGCAAGTGCAGAACGCAGTTTGGTATATAAGAACTAACGGGAATATAACGCCTATCGGTAGAACAAAAAAGAAGGAAAAAGAAATAAGTGAAGAGAGTAAATAGAAACATGTCGCGTCTGCGTGAATTTGAGAATGTGTTTGTGGCACTACGCAATAGTAAAAAAGATGCAGTAGCCGCACTGCACAAGTTTGTATATGAAAATGAAGGAGACAGAATGAACCGACACTGGCTGCGAGATTTTGCTGGCTTTGAATACACCGACGAAGATGGTGCATATGTAAAGAAGGCAGAATACATCGAAAAGATTTTGAACGTATAATTTGAACGCATTAGTTACAAAAAAGACGATTTGATGAAACACATATTTAAAAATTTGCAGAAAGGTAAGCTGTTGGCTTTCGATGACGACGACGATAATGATGTAGATGACGACGACGATGACGCTGAACGTTATTCTACAAAAGACGAGGAGCCAAATAATCAGCAGAGTGTGTGTGAGGTACCTGCTGCAAGAGGTTTCGGTATAAACAACGACGTGAGAAGAGGTGATAGAGAACAATCTGCAAATACGATGGGTGTAGAAGCTGTTGCACCGAATTATATGACGAAATTCGCTTTAAGTTTTAGAGACATTGAAGACTCGTTAAGAGCTTAACGAATTTGAAGAAACAGCCGCAGTGTTGCACTGGGATGATTTTCAGAAATTTGTCTTCGCAAAGAAATCGTTAAAAGGCTTAGCTAAACTGTTTATAGCCAGTAAAAAGGCATAACAAATTATAATAAATTGAAACAAGTCTTAATAGAAGAGTTTGACTCAGCAACAAGTAGCGCACAGCTTCATAAAATGTTATCCGGTTGTAAAATGGGTAAGGACGAAAACGTTCAAGAGTACTATCTTAAAATGAAAGAATTAGCTGCTCGAGGTAATATTGACGAAGCTTCTTTAATTCAGTACATAATCGATGGAATAAATGATTTGGATATACATAAAATGATGCTATACGGTGATAGAAATTTGAAGCAATTTAAAGAGAAATTAAAATACTATGAAACGATGGCCAAGAATAACAAAAGAAAAACTGAATTTAAAAGAAACGAAAAGGTTACACATAAGGCTGAAAAAACAACAGATTTGAAGTGTTTTAATTGCGGTACTAATGGACACAAGTCGGCTAATTGAAAAGATAAGTCAAGAGGCACTAAATGTTTTCAATGTGATAAATTTGGCCACATTGCAAAGGACTGTCCGTTAAAGAAAAACGAATCTAATGTTAGATGCCTATTTAAAAAAGAAAATGATATGATGGAATTGAAAATAAATATTGCTGGTACGAACACATTAGCTTTTCTCGATACTGGATGTGCTGTCAACGCCGTAACTGAGAAAATCTACTCGATTCTTCCCAACAAACCCGATCTGTCAGAGTCTAAATTTTACATGATTGGTTTTGGTAAAAATAGGTATGAAAATAAGGTAAAACCAATTGGAAACTTTAACTACTTGGTGAACGTAGAGGGTGAGTCATTCAATTTAACATTTCATGTTGTACCTAACGATAGTGTAGATGTTGATGTTGTATTGGGCAAACAGTTTTGTTTATCAGCTGATATTAGAATTACTCCTATGGGCGTCGAAATAAGAAAGTTTGATGAATCGGTTCCTATGTTGAAGATAAATGTTATTGGCGACCATGATGATGATATTGATGAAACTGCAAGTCCACAAGTGAAGAAGTCTGTTGCTGAAATGATTAATAACTACAAACCACTAAACATAAAGACAACCAACGTCGAGATGAAGATAATTTTGAAAGAAGATTCTCCAATATTCTGTACACCTCGTCGATTACCTATTCAGGAACGTACAGTGGTTGATCAGCAAGTTGAGCAATGGCTAAAGGACGTTATAGTCGAACATTCCCAGTCTGAATTTTGCAGTCCCGTCGTTTTAGTAAAGAAACGAGATGGTACACCAAGACTTTGTATAGACTACCGCAAAATAAACCGAGTTATTGTTAAGGATCGGTTTCCTTTACCTTTAATAGAAGACCAACTAGATCGCCTACAAGGGGCTAAAATTTTTACAACAATAGATCTCAAAAATGGATTCTTCCATGTGCCCGTAGAGAAGTCCAGCAGAAAATACACATCATTTGTGACCCATAGCGGTCAATATCAATTTCTGAAGGTTCCATTTGGTCTATCCAATTCTCCCAGCGTATTTCAGCGGCACGTCAACGCTATATTTAGAGACTTAACTAGACAGGGAATTGCATTACCATACATTATACCGGCAAGAGACGAAAATGAAGCTTTGGAATACTTACGAATTGTTTTGAGACAATGTCAAGAATACGGTTTAGAGCTAAATCTGAAGAAATGCATGTTTTTAAAGAAACGTATACAGTTTTTGGGTTATGTAATTGAAAACGAGTCTATCTTTTCATCACCAAATAAAATAGAGGCTTTGGCAAAATATCCTGTTCCACGCAATATTAAGCAAGTAGAAAGTTTTCTGGGATTGGCCGGATACTTTCGAAAGTTTATACCTAACTTCTCCATTATTGCAAAACCGCTTACTGATTTAAAGAAGAAGAACCAGAAATTCGAAATGAATGAACAACAAATTTCAGCGTTTGCTAGACTTAAAGATGTAATGTGTCAGCAGCCAGTTTTAAAAATTTACAACCCAAAGTATGAAACAGAGGTCCATACGGATGCTTCCATTGAAGGATATGGCGCCGTGTTGCTTCAGAAATCACCTGATGATAATTGCCTACACCCGATCTACTACATGAGCCGGAAAACAAGTGACCAAGAGAAGAGGTATAGTAGTTACGAGCTCGAAATTTTGGCAGTCATCGCCGCCCTTAAAAAGTTTAAAGTTTACCTACTTGGAACCCACTTTAAGCTCGTCACGGATTGCAATGTTTTCACCAAAACTCTAGAGAAGAGAGATCTTTGTACTCGAGTCGCTCGCTGGATTTTATTTCTAGAAGAATTCGATTATACGGTTGAACACCGCCCAGGCGCACGGATGAAACATGTCGATGCCTTATCACGCTATCCGATGATGACAATAACGACCGAAGACAGCATCATAGAGAAAATAAAGCGATTGCAGGCGCAAGAAGAAGATCTACAAACAATAAAAGACATTTTAAAGACCCAGCATGACTACAATAATTATTTTTTAAAAGGCGATATTCTTTATAAAATTATTGACGACCGAGAATTGCTTGTAGTCCCGAAAGCTATTCAGCGAGAAGTCATCCGTTCAGCCCACGACAGAGGTCATTTTTCAACTAAAAAGGTCAAAGAACTCATACGACGTGAATACTATATACCAAAACTGGAAGAGAAAATTGAGCAACATATAGCAAATTGTATAGCCTGCATTATCAACAATAGGAAACGTGGAAAGCAAGAAGGCGTATTGCACCCCATTCCTAAGAAAGACGAACCTCTTCACACATACCACATTGATCATCTAGTACCCTTAGAATCCACATCAAACCAATATAAGCACATACTTGCGATAATCGACGCCTTCACGAAATTTTGCTGGCTGTATCCAACTAAATCAACAACAACGAATGAGGTCATCAATAGACTAAAAGATCAGAGCATTGTTTTTGGTAATCCTGTTCAAATAATTACGGACCGAGGAACCGCATTTTCCTCTGAAGATTTTAAAATTTATTGTAAAGGTGAAAATATCAAACACCACATGATTACAACTGGTCTGCCTAGGTCCAACGGCCAGGTCGAAAGGCTGAACTCTACTATCATTTCAGTTTTGGCAAAGTTAAGCGTAGACGACCCGACAAAATGGTATAAGCACGTCGGAAAAGTACAGCAAGCCATCAATTCGACGCATACTCGAAGTATCAACACCACTCCGTTTGACTTGCTATTTGGCACCAAGATGCGTATCCCTGACCAGTGTGACGTTCATGAGCTAATTCGAGAAGAAATTGTAGCAGCTTTTAACGATGGTAGAGAGGAAATTAGACGAAATGCCAAAGACCAGCTAGCCAAGGTTCAAGATGAAAATCGTAAGTCGTACAATCTAAGGCGTAAGAAAGCTACAATATATAAAACTGGTGACTTAGTTGCGATAAAAAGAACCCAATTTGTCCCAGGCCTAAAGTTAAAACCTAAGTATCTGGGGCCGTACCAAGTTGTGAACGAAAAGGCCAATGATACATATGACGTGGTACGAGTTGGAAACACCGAGGCACACCAGCTTTGATGATGACGAATTCGAGACGAATCCGAGTCAGGACGGCCGAAATGTGGGAATGTAGTCGCGGTGTAAGAGAGCGGCGAGTCAGTTGACGAGAAGACGTAGTGAGCGAAAGACGTGTGCGGTGACGATAAAACAATAGTGACGATAAAACATTGAATTCTTGTAATTTCTACCTTTGCATTGTAAATTGAATTTATTATTATTATTTAAAAATAAAATTGGGGTAATATTGGTTTTCCACAGTTATGTCTAAAATCCATTGTAATGATCTTCTTATGTAATAAGTCTTAAATGTATAAATAATACCTTGATCCAAAGGCTGTAGCAATGAAGTGGTATTAGCAGGTAGAAACACTATTTGGACGTTAGGATGACATAAGTCTTGCGGATGACCTGGCGCATTATCTACTAGTAATAGCGCCTTGAAATCTAAATTATTCCGCTTTAAGTAAGTTCCTACCTCTGGAACAAAACAATTTAAAAACCAATTAAATAAATCAGCAGTTACCCAAGCTTTTGAATTTGCTTTCCAATATCCAGTAAAGCGTTTTTATTTATGCCTTTAAGTGCACGGGGATTCAAAGATCTGTAAATTAGCATGGGTTTTGTCATATAATCTCCCGAGGCATTACTGCACAAAAGGAACGTTACACGATCTTTTGATACCTTAAATCCAGGTGCAATTTTTTCATTTTTTGATATAAATGTTCTATTGGGCATTTTTTTCCACCAAAGCCCAGTTTCATCAGCATTAAAAACTTGTTTTGATGTGTATCCTTGCTCTTCAATTATTTTTTTTAACTTTTCTGGATATGACCTGGCAGCATATATGGCATATATGTTATTACAAATTTATATATTACAAAAAGAATTCATAACTATTGTATAAAAAGACACCTGCATAGAATTTTTAAATTTGGGAATCCCGCCAGCATACTGAGATTTTTTATGTAACGGCGAATTTGTGTACATACACAAAAAATAAATTAAGACTTGCATTCTTGAAATAATAAAATAAATAATAATTTTCTTAAAAAAAATAGTGTTGTAGAAGTACCGTGTTATAAGAGGTTTTCGGAATTTTTTTTAATCGTGTTAGAGTGAAATCGTGTTGTGGGATACCGTGTTGTAGGAGGGACACCTGTATATCAGTTTAAAAGGACATCAATCACTTTCCGATGCCAGAGCTCTGCACAGATTAGATTGCCCTACAAGACAACATTAATAAGGATCAATTCCTGGATTGCTTTAATTCTAGGGTGGAAATTTATTACAGCTGTTGATTCTGATGCAAAAAACACACTTTCTAGGGATCACGTCTAATTAGTCCGAGATGAAGACAATTTTTAGATGCATTATATCCATTAAATATAGACGCCTTATCTGCAGGATATCCCACTGGATTTGTCTTCAGTTCACTCATCCACATTTCTTAACCCTGCTGTTAGGTTAAAAAGACTTTCGAATCTTAGGTAAAGGATCATTTTGGTCCACTTTGTATTTTTCATAAATAATTCGATATAAAACTCTTTTGACCAAACATTTTAAATAATTTAAATTGTTACAAAAGTTCTGGGATTCCAAATTTCTATACAGATATGTATACCACGAGTATAAGTTTTACTTCAGTTCGTGTTCAGCGTTTGATGTGTTTACATTTTCGAAGAAAAAAAAAATGGAAAATTGACGAAAATTGGACAGCAGTGCTATTGCTGAAATTCTAAATGAAACTGATTCAGATACTTTAATTTGTTCCATATTAGATGAAAATATTGAAAGTGAAAGTGATATTGATACATGTGAATATGAAATGGAAAATGATGAGAAAAATGAAGGAGCTTGTGGTGTAGATGCATTATGCATTGCGAAGAACAAAATGCAATGGAGTGCAAATCCCTTACTACGTCACATTGGGGCTTCAGCGGAGAATATTATATCATTACCACCAGGTCGAACACGTTTCGCGGTGTCCAGGTGCCGCTACGGAAAATACAACCGTACCTTGGAAAACCAAAATATGATAAGCCTGATAAAAATCAAGGAGAGCGTGTCGTGTTGGAGTTGACAGAAGGATTGAAAGGGCAAAATATTACAGCTGATAACTTTTTTCATCTTTTGAGTTGGGGAAAAAACTTTTACAAGGGAAACTGACATATGTATGTGGGAACAGTTAGAAAAAACAAAATTTTATCCCACCGAAATGTTCCAAAAAGTTCCTTTATATACATCCACATTTGCTTTCAGTGAAATCGCAACACTTGTTTCGTATACCGGCCATAAAAATAAAGGTACTATATTGATGAGCAATATGCACAAAACAGATGAACCCCATTTGAGTAATCATAAGAAAAACCTGCAATCGTTTCTTATTATAACTCTACTAAAGGTTTGTTATATTTTATCATTATTTATAGTTTCTGTTGACCAACTGATTAGCTACTACAAAAAGAAAAACAAACAGATGGCCAAATGTTGTGTTTTCAAATATAGTAGATATATCCGCATTGAATGCGTTTATTTTATATTCACAAATTGATTCTTCGTGGGCTGCAAATGATTCAAATCGCAGAAGACCTGAGTTTTTACGTCAACCAGCTATGTGCCTTGTAGCATGATTTTACAGTTGTCAATACTGGCACAACATTTCATATGCATAAACAAAAGAATATCCAATTGCATACGAGCGGCGACCACTTGACTCAATGTTATTGACCGTCGCGCACATGCGACGATCATTTGACACTTTGTTGTCAGGCCGCTGACTGCATTGGTTTGCATATAATATGTAGTATGTGTGTTGTTGTTGTATGGCATTGCTGGTGATCGTGTGTGTCTCTCTTTACACTTCACCGTGGGAATTATTGTGGATAATAGGCGCGTGTCATATAACATCCACTTGTCCCATAATTATTACACACACAAACAAATATAATATAGTTAAACATATAATATACACACAAACATATGTTATAGTATTAAGTCAATACAAAATTGTATTAGAATTAAGGGTTTGATTTGGAATTGTCAAATCAGCCAAAATTTAGTATAAAAGAAGGGACATTTTCCCTCAAGAATTCAATCAATAAAATTTAACCAAATAGTGCGGTTCAGCTGCACTTAGTTAAAATTATTGGTCTTTTATTTGATAGTGCGCCTTGAGTGCACTTTATTAAATAAATAAATAAATACGTTACATGGCGATCCTGCCAAACTCTGAAGTGCTACAATAGCTAGCACTCAGAGAATAATATAACAAAAAATCTAAGAGTGCTTAAGAACAAGAGTCCTGCACTCAGAAAATAAAATCCTGGAGTGCTATAGATTTTTATTTGCACACAGGATAAATAAATAAATAAAAGCCTGGTGGATCAACCAAATATATCCACCAGTCGCGTTGATGGAAGAACCGCCTGGCTAAGAGGCGTGAGGGACCTTGTACTTATGAAGCACACGATGACCGATGACCGATGAAGCAATATGACCAAGGACCTGAGAGGCACCAAGGACCTCAAGAATCAAGGACGAAAGAACAAAAACATGAAGAAGACAACCCGCATGTGGTTTAAGGTCTAACAGAACCTCTACCGCCGCTGCAGAATAACAACAAAAAAAAATTTATTTAAACCAACGTGCTCCTCAAGGGTTGCACTGGCAGGGCCTATAAGCGTAAACCGCTCGAGGCAACTTAGAAATTAAAAAAAAAATAATATAAATATAAATAACAGTATGTATATAAGTAAATTAACAAAAATTCAGATTAAATTAAAAATTAAATATGGTATTAAATTAAAATTAAATAAAATACATATAAAGAAAATAAAATAAATTGGATACCTCTAGTATGAATAGGGTAAAAATTAGGCCTAAAAATCCCATTGCGGATAGTCCACAGATAAAAACAAAAATTTCAAGTGAAGAATATTTGGTATGGTTGACCAAATATTGGAAGTCAATAGGAATGAATAGAGCTCCAACTATGGAGGACGTAATTAATAAAAATTCCATAGAAGAAGAAACAATTAGGATGTTAAGACATTTTAAAATTTAATAATTTCTTTTCTCTTCCTTTTTCTTTGAATATGTGCAAGACACAAACTAAGTTAGATAGGCCAACGGCCAATGTTATAAATGAGGTAGAAGTACTTCAAAATAAAATAAACTTAGATAAGATTGAAATTTGTTTGATTATAGTAACAATTTTGTTAGGATTGAATTTTGTATTAAAGGTATACAGTATGCATACTAGAAGACTTAGAAAAAGATATTCAAGTAGAGCCAATGAATTGGACAGGATCTAAATGGACTGGCAGGAAATAATTAAAAGGTTAAGACTGTTAAAAGACGATTTTGACAAATCATATAAATGTTTAAATTTAGAAAGAAATATAAAGGACGAAACGGTAGTAAAGCATCTGAGGACTTTGTTTGACAGATTCGAAAGAATCAGAGTAGTTGTTAATGTAAATTTCAGTAAGCTTACAACACCCCACAAAGCAGCAGCCGAATGTTTCTTTTCTGATGTAAGGAGTAGGCTAATAAGCATTTTATCAAAAAAAGGTTTATATATTGAATTACCAACTACATTCCAGGAAGTATCTTACAAACTAACGACAGACCAAAAATCTAACGAAACATTGGTTCTATTGTATAATCAGGAAACAAAACCTGAAATAATTTCAACAAACATGACCCAGACAATAGTAGAATTTCTAAACACAGCATCAAAGCTCGTAATCGACTTTGATGGCAGGTCAGAAAACCTGAGAGCATTTATAGACTCCTTGCAATTGCTGAACACAATTAAAGGTGACAATGAAGCGATAGCAGTGTCTTTAATAAAGACTAAATTGAAAGGAACCGCTAGGAATCTGATTGAAAATGAAGGTACAATATTGGAAATAATCAGTAAATTGCGCGCTACGGTCAAGGGCGAGTCGGTAGAAGTACTGACAGCTAAAATTATGAATACTAGACAAAATAATAAAACTGCAAACAATTACTGCAGTGAAATAGAAAACTTAACAAAATCATTGGAAAGCGCATATACAGTGCTTGACAAAACAATGGAAACTTTTTCAAAAATGTACTTAATCGGACGAAAATTTAACATGTTTTTTAAAAATCGGCAAAACATTTGTGGAGTTTATTAATATGCACTGTTATTAACGTTTCTGTATATTAAAATTATGTATAAAAATGAATTATATAATTCAAAACTTAAAAAAGTTTCCAAAGTTTCCATTGTTTTGTCAACATCAAATATGTGAATAGAATTATTTTTTTTTTAATTACTGAATTATATAGTCTTTTTATATATTTTTTAAAATACAGAAATGTTAATAACAGTGCATATTAATAAAAGGCATTAATATTTTGCCGATTTCTTAAAAAGATTTTTAAATTTTCGTCCGATTGTAACACATAAATAAATTTTTGAAAAAGTTTCCATTGTTTTGTCATGCACTGTATATCAGACGGTTTGTCATGTGAATTAGCAAACAAGTATTCAACGCAAGTTGCCGTTAAGGCATTAACGAAAAATTGTACCATAGATAGGGTAAAACTTATTATGGAGGCAGGCCAATTCAACAACATGAATGAGGCAATTACTAAATTTGTTAACAGTTGCACAGAAGCAACTGGCCAGCAAAATGCGTTGCTATATTTGGGTAGGAAATATAATCGACCTATTAACAGAGGAAATAATAATCAGTATCGAAGAAAATATAATAATTTTCCCAATAACAACATTAATAACAATTTTAGACCTCCACAAAGACCAGGAAATAACAGAAATAGGCAAGGTTTCAACAATAGACGTAGAAATGGAAACTACGTAAGAGCAACTGACTCATATGAAAACGGTTCGGAAAACTCCGACAACCCCCTAAGATAAGCTCAACACATAATAAAATATACAACCTTAATCTCAACTTGAGTTTTTTTGTGCATATGGAAATTAATAATACTAACCACATAGTAACGTTGTTGGTGGACACAGGAGCAGATATTTCAATCGTAAAAAATAATTTTTTCAAACCCCAACAAATAAATAAAAACATTACTACAACAATAACTGGAATAGGACAGGGATACCTGAAATCCATAGGAAAAATATTCTTGGAAATGAAATTTAAAAACTTTTTAATACCACATTACTTTCAGGTGGTTCAGAACAATTTTCCCATACCTTGTGATGGAATTATTGGTTTGGACTTCTTGAAAAGATATAATTGTGTGTTGGATTTCAATGAAGAACATGACTATCTTGTTCTAAGACCCTCTAATCTGCAACATACAATAGACATACCAATAACAAATAATTATAATGAGATAACACTACCACCAAGGTCAGAAGTAATAAGACAAATTAAATTTGAGAATCTTAAAAATGAAATATTGATACCAAATCAGGAAGTAACAACAGGGGTTTTTATACCAAATATTCTAGTTAAATCCAACAAAGCTTTTATTCGTTTTTTAAATACTAATGACAGTATAATTTCAATCAAACAGAATAGCATTAAAACCGAAAACATCTCTAACTATGATGTAATTACACAAAGATTAAACAAAATTGAAAATAGACAATCAAAGGTTATGGATATTGTAAAGAAAAACTTCCCAGAACAATTTAAACTAACACTAACGAAAATTTGCAAAGAATATAGTGACATTTTTGGTTTGGAAACAGAAACAATATCTACTAACAATTTCTATGAGCAGCAAAAGTTGAGATTGAATGACAAACAGCCGGTATACATAAAAAACTATCGTATACTACATTCGCATAAGGATGAAATTAACAAACAGGTTAGAAAACTGATAGATGATAAAATAGTTGAACCATCATTTTCGGAATACAATAGTCCAATTTTATTGGTTCCAAAGAAATCACTTCCGGGTTCGGGTGAGAAAAGATGGCGACTTGTGATAGACTACAGGCAAATAAATAAAAAATTGTTGTCGGATAAATTCCCATTGCCTAGAATTGATGATATTCTAGACCAACTTGGCAGAGCAAAGTATTTTTCTTGTTTAGACTTGATGTCGGGATTTCACCAGATAGGATTAGAGAAAAACTCCAGAGATTTGACATCATTCTCTACGAGCAATGGTTCCTACAGATTTACTAGACTACCCTACGGCTTAAAGATAGCACCAAATTCCTTCCAAAGAATGATGACAATTGCTTTCAGTGGTCTGAAGCCGGATCAAGCATTTCTATATATGGATGACTTGGTCGTATTGGGATGCTCAGAAAAGCATATGCTT
Source organism: Sarcophaga subvicina (assembly GCA_936449025.2). Classification (NCBI taxonomy): domain Eukaryota; kingdom Metazoa; phylum Arthropoda; class Insecta; order Diptera; family Sarcophagidae; genus Sarcophaga; species Sarcophaga subvicina. The sequence continues at coordinate 20,268,276 of OW388085.2, read as the reverse complement.
TCAAATTTGAAGGATGTTTTTAATCTCTGTCGTAAATACAATCTTAAGCTAAACCCAGAAAAGTGTTCATTTTTTATGAGAGAGGCAACCTACCTTGGACATAAGTGTACTGATAAGGGAATACTACCAGATGATAGTAAATACTCGGTAATCGAAAACTATCCGACACCCAAGGACGCGGATAGCGCAAAAAGGTTCATCGCTTTTTGTAATTATTACCGAAGGTTTATCAAAAATTTATCCGAATATTCTAGACATCTTACACGATTGTCCAGAAAAGGGGTGCCATTTGAATGGACAGAGAATTGCGAATTTGCATTTAAATACTTAAAGAAAGCATTAATTAGTCCAACATTGCTTCAGTACCCCGACTTTACTAAGGAATTTTGTATAACAACGGACGCAAGCAAGCATGCATGCGGTGCTGTTTTAACTCAAGAACATCAGGGTAAACAACTTCCTATAGCTTACGCTTCAAAGACATTTACAAAGGGTGAAAGTAATAAATCAACCATTAAACAGGAATTAACTGCCATACACTGGGCTATCACACATTTCAGGCCATATATCTATGGAACACACTTTTTAGTTCGTACTGACCATAGACCTCTTTCTTATCTGTTCTCAATGAAAAACCCAAGTTCCAAATTAACGAGAATGAGACTGGATCTGGAAGAATATGATTTTACAGTTGAATACCTTAGGGGGAAGGACAATTATATCGCGGATGCGTTATCGCGAATTACTATAGAAGATTTTAAGGAAATGAATAGAAAGGTATCACGCGTGTTGAGAGTCACGACAAGGTCGGTGACTAAGCAAAAAGACAGTAGTAGGATAAATAATCAGCATAGAGCAAATAAAACAGATGTATTAAATGAGCCCAAAATATATGTACCAATTAAGAATAGTGACGTCAGAAAGTATTACAAATTAAAGATTTATCCCAATAAATGCTATATAAAGAAGGGAAAATCAATATTAGCTAGCATAAATATAAATGATATATTTACTAAAGACAAACTTGACTTAGGACAATTTTTCTCTAGGCTCGAGAAAGCGGCCAGTAAATTAAATATCAATAAACTACAAGTAGCACCTAGTGAGAAAATTTTCGAATTTGTCTCAAAGTATGAATTTAGAAATATGGGCAATAAGGTACTAAATAGAATTAAAATAGCGCTTTTAAATGAAATAAAGATACTTGATATAAAGAATTCTAAGGAAATTCTAGAAGTCATGCTGAAATATCATGATGACCCTATCGAAGGAGGTCATTGCGGCATATATAGAACCGCAGAAAAAATAAAAAGATACTACTACTGGAAAAATATGACAAAGGACATAGCTAAATATGTAAAAGCATGTCACAAATGTCAAATAACGAAAACTACCAAGCACGTTAAAGGCCCGATGATAATAACAGAAACACCTAACAAACCGTTTGATACAGTGTATGTAGACACAATTGGACCATTTCCAAGATCAATACATGGAAATGAGTACGCAATCACATTAATATGCGACTTAACTAAATACCTGGTAACAATACCTATACCAAATAAATCGGCTAAGACGATCGCAAAAGCGATATTCGAAAATTTTATACTTACCTATGGCCCAATGAAGACGTTCATTTCGGACATGGGTACAGAATATAAGAATTCTATATTAAACGAATTGTGCACTTTGTTGAAAATCGAGAAACTAACATCAACAGCACATCATCACCAGACCTTAGGTACAATAGAAAGAAGTCACAGAACTTTTAATGAATACGTACGTTCTTACATATCTGTAGAAAAAGATGACTGGGATGAATGGATTAGGTATTTCACATATTGTTTTAATACAACACCATCAACTGTACATAATTATTGTCCTTTTGAATTGATTTTTAGCAAAGTACCAAACAGTTTCAAAGATTTCAATGAGGTAGACACAGTTACTCCACTATACAATATTGACGATTATGCCAAAGAGGCAAAATTTAGATTAGAAATTGCACTTAAGAGAGCAAAACATTTATTAGAAATAAATAAAATCAAACAGAAGAATAACTATGATAAGGATATATTAGATTATAATTTTAACATAGGAGATTTAGTTTTACTTAGGAATAATACAGGACATAAACTAGAGGAATCATATAAAGGTCCATACAAAATTAAAAATATAGATTTAAGAAATAATGTAACTATAGTTGATAAGAAAAATAATAAAGAGCAAGTAGTTCATAAAAATAGACTTAAGCTATATAACATATAAGTTCTAATTATAACACTAAACTGGCCAGAAAAGTGAAATAATAATCTTTAAGATAAGATTTTTTTAATTACATAAGTAAACTTATCACTAAACATTTATTAAAAACAAAATAAATATTAAAATTAAATAAGAAATAATATTAAGATTGGATTATGTTAAATTAAGATTAATATGTAAAACATTATTAGTCATTTAAATAAATACTTTACATTTTAAATTCACTAATAAAATATAATTTGAAATAGACGTAAAATCATTGTACTGTGTTGTGTAAAAGAATGTCCATAGAACAAAAGTTATATGAACATTCTTGTAAAGGGTGGAGGTGTAGCATGATTTTACAGTTGTCAATACTGGCACAACATTTCATATGCATAAACAAAAGAATATCCAATTGCATACGAGCGGCGACCACTTGACTCAATGTTATTGACCGTCGCGCACATGCGACGATCATTTGACACTTTGTTGTCAGGCCGCTGACTGCATTGGTTTGCATATAATATGTAGTATGTGTGTTGTTGTTGTATGGCATTGCTGGTGATCGTGTGTGTCTCTCTTTACACTTCACCGTGGGAATTATTGTGGATAATAGGCGCGTGTCATATAACATCCACTTGTCCCATAATTATTACACACACAAACAAATATAATATAGTTAAACATATAATATACACACAAACATATGTTATAGTATTAAGTCAATACAAAATTGTATTAGAATTAAGGGTTTGATTTGGAATTGTCAAATCAGCCAAAATTTAGTATAAAAGAAGGGACATTTTCCCTCAAGAATTCAATCAATAAAATTTAACCAAATAGTGCGGTTCAGCTGCACTTAGTTAAAATTATTGGTCTTTTATTTGATAGTGCTCCTTGAGTGCACTTTATTAAATAAATAAATAAATACGTTACAGCCTATCAGAAGAACATATGTTGAAAAGGACAGTCAAACATAAAAATCCATTTGCGGCAGAGCTATTGACTGAACTACAAGCATATTCATCAAATAGTGTACCATCTACAAGTGGTGATACACGAAAGTCAGCTCCTAGAAAACGGGGAATTTGCAATTGCTGTAAGTCCAAATGTGATGCCAAATGCATTATATGCAATAAATTTGTATGCAAATTGAAGTGAAAAACAATTTGTTCATCTTGCTGCGAAAATAGCAATAAGCCATAATTATTTTTACTTACTTTTACTGATACACAGAATAAAATAAATTGCATGGACCAAATTGGTCCATAACCTAAGATTTGTAACTTTTAATTTAGTTCTGTTCGATTTTATACTAGATAGCTAAAAACTAACTAAAACCATTAAAATATAAAAAAATTACCTGATCTGACGTTTTAAGTTGATACGATAGCCATTGCAAACTTAAATAAAAATTAAAAAAAATTTGACCAAAATGGTCCAAACCTAACAGCAGGGTTAAGCTTACTCCAGAGCAGAGCAGTTAATTTTATTCAAATACGTAAATTATTTGGCTAAAGTATAAAATGTTTCTTAGTCTACACCTGCCACAGAACATTTCATTGAATTGTGAGTAAGAAATCGCATCAGGAGTTAGTCGGTTTATAAAGCTGCTAAAATATCAACATAATCTGTCTCTTTACCAATTGAAGAAAATCTAACACTCCTAGTAAATAGAAGCATTAAGGCAAAAAGAAACTTAAAACGCTAATGACAAGATCTTCGCTCGCCAACTCTAAGATCTCAAGTTAACGAGCGCCGAAGACTTCTAAGTGCAGCAAGAACCTCTCTTACGATAACAGAACGATGAATGAGCAAAAAGTGCAAATGAAAATGTCGAGGCATTTGCCAACCTATATTGCTTTTGTTGACATTGGTAATGTTGTATAATGTTCTATACCGTTCAGTCTGCCTGCAGTGACTGTAGCCAGAAATCATCTGGCAGTGATAAAATTACAATCACAACTATTTAAGGTCGTTACATGAATTAATGCAATGAGTCTGAGTATCTTAAAAGTATTGAGAATATGGCATCGCAGAAAGAATATATTGGCCAAGCATAGTATTTATGATTTTATGTTTTTGTCAGTTAATTTTTAGTGAAATTTGTTTTTAAAAAGAGTAAATTTTAGTTTAAATTTTAACACAACATAGGTATCTGTGTAAGTAAAATAGCTTATATTATCATTAAGTGATTTGTATGGGTATATAAAAATTAACAAAAATAATTGTTAACAGCACCAGTGAGGAAGAAGAAGACTTACGCGTACCGGGTACCAGTAATGTTCGAAAAATAAAATAAGAAGGTGATTAGAAAAATATATTCTTCGCTATTTAGGAAAATATTCCCAAAAATTGGTTTAAATATAATGGATTTTCGAATTGGCTTATTCAAGTAAACGAGAAAGAAGTAGGGTGCAAATATTGCAATTGTATATTAAAATCCAAATTAACCCTTTCATGCCCGAATTTTTTGGGCCAGAGCTAAAAGTTTTATAAGGACATGTGTTTGTTAGTCATTGCCTAAATATGAAGTGATATTAAATTCAGAGTCCTACGTATTCTGGTTTTACACGCTTTTAACCAAGCTTGTTTGCAAAAAATATCTTTTAAAAAAATTAAAAATTACAGAATTTATGAACAAAAATGTATAATGTTGCCTATAGGCAACATCGGGCATGAAAGGGTTAAACAACTTACTGGCGCATGGGATATCCAGTTAAAAATAGCAATTAAAAAACTATAGAATTTCCAATAGTAAGTACCAATAACAAAAACAAAGGAGCTAAATTATTCGAAGCACTATACGTAGCGGCGCCTACTTCGATTAGATCTATAGATCACTTAATAAAAGAGCAAAAAAAATTTTAACGACAGCAAAACAGCTGTAGGAATCTCTTTAGGCCGAACAAAATGTACAGCAATTATCTCGCTTTATTTTAAACAAATTCTTTCAGGCGACATAAGAGGAAGTCATTATAGCCTCCTTATTGATAAATCAACTGCTATTACCGTCGAAACACAATTATATAGGAATTAATATAAAAATTTAATTTAACATCTCACAATCTCATTTTTTATTCTAATACATATTTCAATATGTATATCATAAATTCTTTTTAATGTAAATGGTATTCAACTAAAGGAAATATTTTGTTGGAGAACAGAAAAGTGGTTTAGATTAATTTTTTAACACAAAATTTATATTTTTAGCTTCTTTTGTAATGCGATTTAGTTTGCCGTCATTTCAAAACCTCGCCACAATGTTTGTAATAATTATCCATATCAAATTAAAATTTAACAACAAATAATCATCACAGTAGCAAGGAAAAAATCTACAATGACATTTTTAATATTTTGCTATTAAACCGTGATACAAACAAAATAAGAAATCAAAACATAAACGAAATAAAATATCTAAAATGCATAACAACAACAGCGACAATAACATAAACAATATCAGTGCAGAAAACCAAACCGGTTTAATTAACAACAACGAAAACACTATTAAGCTATAAACGCAACGCAGCAATCTCTCAAAAGTACAATACAAAGGTGTATACGGATGTGATTATTTTAAAGACATCGCCACAAAAAAACAACGATTCTGCTGCCTTGCATTTGGGTAATGCTATAAACACAATAAACTTAACACATCAAGCACAACAATTTTGCAATTGCAGCCTAAAGTAAGCTGCATGACTATTAACACTAGATTTACCGCGCCAGTCAAAATGACTGGTTTTGCCTTATTATCCTTAAATATTGACTTTGTATGAATATTTTTTTCCGAAACTATTATATGACTTTTATAACGACAACTAAATACAATTAATTTGATAACTTATTTTGATCTTGTGTCCACAATAAAAAAAATAATTTTTGTTTTTGGTACTTATACCGGTAGCAGTCCTTTTGACTGGTATGTTTTTCTATGGCAGAAGACAGTGTTCCTTTGCATAATATACAAAAACGAATGTGTATGCGGTTTCCTTCTAGCTCTGAAGAAGATAATGAAAACGGGGAAGCTACACAATTTGAGGTTTCTGCAAGTGGAACAATGTGGAAAAAAAATAAAAGAAGGAGGTGTTGCTGGAAGGTTACCAACTCATTGCAAATTCAAAGATTTATCTATGCCTACAGCATATGCTAGAAGAAATATTATGGAAGAGAAGCCAAGCAGTGCCTTTTTACTATTGGTTGACCACCATCTATTAGAGCATATCAAAACTTGCACCGAATTAGAAGCCTCTACAGTTTTAGGGAAGAAATGGACACTTTCACAGGATAAATTGAAAGCTTTCATTGGAATACTGTTTGCACGAGGTACATACAGTGGTGCATACAGTATTCAAAGGATTGCAGCTGTCGTATTTATGGAACAAAAAATGGTGCCCTGAATTTTTCTAAAACTATGAGTAGGCATGACTTTACAGAAATTTTACTTTTCATTCGTATCGATAAAAGAAATGAAAGGAGTCAACGCTTGCAAACTGATAAATTTGCGTTAGTGTCAACTGTTTGGAACAAATTTATTGTCAACGGCCAAAACTGTTTCAAACCAGGAGCAAATATTACATTAGATGAACAATTGTTTCCAACGAAAGCCAGATGTACGTTTACACAGTATATGCCAAACAAAGCAGACAAGTTTACGTTCGAACAAACGTAACCTTCCAAAAATTTTCAACATACTATATGCAACAAATGAATGTACACTTACAGTTTATAAGAGTAAGCCCAACAAAAAAGTTGTTATATTGCGTGCTATACACAAAGGCGTCAAAATTGACCAAATACCGACAGCAAGAAACTAATTGAAACTGTGTCTTTTTATAATAAAACCCAATTGGTTCGACGTCATAGATCAAATGGCACGATATGGCTAATGACATATAGTGTGAAATCAGGATATATGAGATGGCCACTTCAAGTATTTTTTAATATTTTAGATTTTGTCTGAATAAATTCCTGGATTTTGTATAAAAACACAACTGTAAAGAATATTTCAAGAAAGGATTTTTTGTTTCGTTTGGCTGAAGAACTCACTTTTGATCATCAGTCATCAGGTCAAGAGATAGGAAGTGAAGCTGACTGTCCAACAACTCCTCTTCCAAAACATTTTATTATTACTTTATCAATACTGGTTATTAATTCTATAAAACATTATAGCACATACAAAATTTACACACTCAAAACGTTATTTTTGAACACCAGTCATTTTGACTGGTGTTGGTAAAAATGGTTATGAAAATTTCTTGGTAAATCTAGTGTTAATTATAATAAGGACAGCAGCAGCAAAACAAATAAAAAATAAACAGTGGAGGGTGAAATAATAGGCCTTCGAGATGAAGTCAAATGTTATAAGTCCAAACACAACAGCAGGAGAACACAATGATTCATCTGATCTGCGCATAAATGGTACACCATATACAAATGATGCAAATGTCTTGAGCATTTTTGAAATTATTTGTGGTGTTTTGAATATAAATACCACTGTTTATTAAACTTTTTATTGTCTTCAAAAAACTGTTTATTGCCTTCAAAGCAATAAGAGGAGAGAATGTGTTCTTATGGTTAAGTTATTTTCACCATGAAGTTTCCGTAGTCTCGTAGGTATTTTGTATTTGTATGTGTGTTGGATTATTAGATTTGAAGCTGCGGTTCAAATCCCAGGGCAGACATCTCCAACAAAACGAAATATAAACGAAATTCTGATAAAAACTCTGAAAACAAATATAAGTGCCATGTAAAGTTTCCCAAAAATCTTTCGTTCGGAGTCGACTTTAAACTGTAGATCCCGCTACTCATGTACAAAATTAACACACACAACGTTAGTGGTATGAGAAGCCGGTCGTAATCCTGCCAGAAGGGTTGTAATGACGAATTATGTGTGTATGTATTCTCACCATACGATAAGAATTTTCTCTTAGTCTCTTGGAAATCTTCTTAAGCCAAATAATAAAATTCAGTGTTGAAAAATTCAGAACTTTTGTACTTTTTTCAGTACTTTTCCATTTCAAAAATACCGCAATACCCCCGCGACGCTTTCAGTACTTTTTTATTTTACATATTTTATGTCTTGCGCTTTTCATCTATTAATACATTAGCAACATGTTGAACATAATGCTAAAGGTAGAATTAGGCTTTAGGCCCGGTTACCCAAACGTCACGAAACGTACGTTCGTCGGCGTTTGACTAAACGGAGTTTTTACGTTTTGTTACGTTCCGAATCAGCTGTTTTTGTCCTGTATGTGTCTTAAATATAAATAAATAAATAGTCTAATAGATAGTGTGCTGGCTTACTAGACGAGAGCCCACGGTTCAAACCCCATGTCAGGCATCTCCATCAAAACGAAATATGAAAAAATATTTCTCCGACGACTACCTTCTGGCAAAAACCCTGAGAGTAAATAAAATTGCAACGATAAAGTTTCTCAAAAATCTGTCGTTCGGAGTCGACTTTAAACAGTAGGTCCCGCCACTCATGTATAAAAATTAACGCACACAAAATAAGTGCTGTGAGGAAGTTAGGTCGTAATCCTGATTGAAGGGTTATAAGGACCAATTATTTTTTGCAAAAAAGTACTTTTTCAGTTATAGCAATTTCAGTTTTGCAACACTGATTAAATCCCTTTGAAGCTAAATTCTACAGAGTTTGATAGTTATATACCTTTTATATTAATAAGAATTTGACTTCAAATAATCATAAAATATTAAAACTTGGTCTATCTGAAATCCCACAGTAATAATAGGCCTATACGAATTGACTCAATGGAAGATTTAGACAAACTTTTTCAAGAGCACTATTATTATTTCTTCTATTAGGTTTCTTAAATTTGTTTCTATTACTGTTTTTATTATTATTCGTATTATATCTTTCTTTATTACAATTAGTTTTTAAATCTATAACCTTTCTGTACACGATGAACCATTTGTACATGATGATATTTAAATTTCGAAATAATTTCGTTGAGATTTTTAAAATCTTTTCCTCATTTTATTTACATGTTTTTAATCAAAAGCATTGCTTAGTGACTTTGTTTATCCAAATGGCTTTGTTAATAATTCCAAGGATAATCTTTATGATATGATTCGTATTTTGTGTAAACATAGGTTTAATTGTAAAATATGCAACCTAAATGACAGAGTTGTAAGAACAAAATGGATGAATTAAGTTTCCTTTTTGAAAACTCTGGTGTTGATATTATATGTGTTTCTGAGACATGGTTTGATCCCATTGTTCTAAGCTCACTTTTTAATGCATATCCTATCTGGAGTATGGTTCTATTATATGGGATCCTTGTTATGCAATTCGTATAAATAGTATTGAATCAGAGCAAAGGCAATTTTTGACTTCCTGTTTTCGTGGTCTAGACTGGAACTCCTACGACTTACCATCGTATCATATTATACTTGCCTTGAATAAATTTCCAACACCTGAAAATTGTCGATCAATGCTGTAGTGTACTCAGTTTCTGGGTTTAATACGAGGTGATGTTGATTTTCGTTAGTAATATACGAAAAGTTTTACTCTATGACCAACTCACTGATCCACTAATATCATTTGAGTTTCAGTTTAAAAAATATTAACTACAATACTGTTAAAAGAATGTAATATTTTATACAGCACTGCATTTTATGCAGTTTAATGCAATTCTGTAGGCTATATGCATTGTCAAAAGAATCTTCAATAAATTTTTCTCTCTTCCGTTTGAACATTGTAGAAGGTAACACGTCTTTTTATTTCTCGCAACCTGTTCCACTTCACTGGCTATTTTTTCTGCTTAATAGGTTATGGGCCGCTAATCACGCTAAGCTGAATATAGTTTGTTTTACGAAAAATAAATTTTCTTTTACGTGAGTAGTATGTTTATGTACCTTCGGGACCACTTACTCCATACAAAATTTGGCTCATGCATAGCTGTAAAAGAGTAAAAACATTGCAGAATTGTTAAATGAATTGTGTGCGATCGGTCTTTAGGTTTGTAACATGTATTATGAAAAGGTAATGCTTTTTAATGTGTATATATGTGTGTGTGTGTATTAAAATTTGGGAGCATGCATATCTGGAAAAGAATCATTATAATTTTCAATTTTTCCCTACAAATTTGGAATCATACCTGTTTATTCTTGTTCATTTTATTTGTATTGCTTTTCAAACGAATGGTTGGACGGACAGAATGAGTGTGTGCACGTTTCCTCATCTACATCCCAGAGTACAAGTAGACTGTAATGTGAAAATGTATATACGTATGTACGAATGTTTGGACGGACAGAATGAGTGTGTGCGTAACATGTAATGTGTATGATCGTTTTTTTTTTAATAGTAAATTCTTGGCACGTATTGCTTATGATCACAGGTAGAAGAAATAGAAATATAAACTAATAAGAAAGGGTAGGTTGGTTGTGCGGTTGTTTTTAATTTGATGAGAAAGAAATGTATAGTTGTGCCTGTGGGTTTTTTTCACGCATAAGTATAAGTAATATCTGTTTTCACATAATTGAATTTACTGATTGATCTACAACACCCCAGAGTATAAATAGACTTGTTTTTAAGGATTTAGAATTTTTTAATTTTACTGTTTTAAATAAATGAAATTATAGAATAAAGGGATTAATTAAAACAAATTAGTTTTTTATTTTTTGAAAATTTTATTACATATTTCTTTGTTCAGATTTTTACAGATTCGAATTTAAAAATACGTTTATACAGATTAAATAACTTAAGTGTTAACAAATATTGTGTATAGAATGTTTGACATCGACAAATGTTGAAGGATTGTGAATAAGTATTTTCACAATAATACAAACGTATAACATATTAATACATAAAAATGGATTACTTATTTTACTAATGTTACATATTCTTAGTTCATTTATAAGTTTCATAAATAAATCTATATGCTCTTTATCAATCTGATTACTATGTTTTGTTAATAAATAGTTCTTCCAATTCAGCTGATGTTATCATTTTTTGTTCCCCTTCTTTAAAAATTTAATAGTAGGTTGTGTTAGTGCGGGACGATGTACTCTGATTTATTTCATTTTTAATTTATATTTATTGAATAAAAATTTTAAACACAAGTGCCCACAATTAAATGTATTAAATTTTTGTTTTCGTTCATAATTATATTCAACAGGAAATTTTAAGTAGTTGACAATCTCAAGTGGTGGTTGTAAGTTTACAAAGCTATCAAAGTATTCTTTATAGTTGTGGTTTTTATAATATGCTACCCAATGTGTTCCCATACCATTTGAATCATCTAAGTTAACAATGCCGCATTCTTGTTTGAATGGTTTTTCAGGTAAAGAATCACGCATGAAAACACCCCTAAAATGTTTGAGATGTCTTCCATATTTATTCAAATCCAAATCTGTTAATGGGCGATTGGGTAGGTTATCTAATAGTTTTTTGGAGCAGGACTATAGTAGAGACCATATCCAGTTTTATATGGTTTGAGGTACAACCCTTTACCCATTGCAATTGATTCCATATATCTATTATGACGGTTAGCTTCAGCCAATTGTTCTTTTCCATTTTTGATAGCATTTATTGCTTTGACAATAGCGGATCCTCCACTTGCCAAACCACCAAGCGCTGACAATGCTGTTAGTACGGGAATAAGTGGAAGAAATCCTCCAATTTTCGGTACAGGTATAACTCTCGGTATTATAATGTCTGCTCGCTTTTTCCCTTTAAAATTTGAATGAATAGCCTTTTGAGCTATTTTAACAGCATCATTTATATCAAGGGGTTTCTGTTCTTTCAATTGTTTTAAAGTTTTTCTCACAGTAGCTGTGAATAATTTCTTATTACACTTATTCATTTTTCATTTTCTTTTCTTATGTCTCTGCTCCTTCAAGCCTAATCCAAATTTCACTTTAGCTTTCATAGCGTTTGTCACAAACCACGCGTTAGCACGTTCTTTAATATCACTATCTTTAGCTTTTACTCTTTGGCAGGCTTTTTCTGCTTGATGTCTTGTGTCTATATCTTTTGATTGTGAATATGCAATATCGTGCTCCCTACAAGCTGCGTCTAATAAATTTATACCCTTATCTCCTCTTGCTAAACGTTTTTCAAGTTTTGTACCAGGTCCACAAAACTGATAACCAGGTAGATGTAATTCAACAGGTACTTTATTTATTAAGTTGTTTACAAATCCTCTTCTCATCTTACACTGGCTGAGGTTTTGTTTTGACCCTAGATTATAACAAAATTTTTTTTTTCATTACTTTTATACCTCTTCGCAAAAATAGCTGAAATCAAGACGATCTCCTATATATACAGCAATTTATATGATTTCAGTATGTTAATTTTTTGATATTGATTTTGATCTGCTTTGTATCTGATCACGATCTACTTTACATCTGATCACGATCTGCTTTGTATCTGCTCACGATCTACTTTATATCTGATAACGATCTACATTTTTGGTTTTTTTTTGTCTATTTTAATTTAATTTTTTTATAATTTTTTTGTCATTACCAGGTTTTAGATAAACATGTTCTACCTCAATGTTTAAATTGTTTATTTGATCAGCTAGATCATCATGTATTTGTGTTATATATTTTTCGATTACAATATTTTTGTTTTTATGGTTATATTTATTAAAACCTTCTCCAAATTTATTAATATAAGACATTTCTTTCACTCTTCTAATAAATTATATTAGCTTCTTTAAGTTCTTCGATAATAGAGATTATTTCGTTTTGATGATTGTTGTGACCAGAACCTTCCGATGAAAGAAGTAAACGTAGTCTGTCAACTAGTTCATTAGGATCATCCCAATGTATGTAATTTGATTTCAGATTATTTTGTAATGTTATCATTAAACCACTGCCTTTTGTTAAAATGTTTGTTTTTGTTTCGAATAAATGTTTAATTATTCGTATATATTTGAAGGCTCGTGTTCCTTTCACTTGTTCATTAGGTTCATAGCGACGTTTATGTGCATTGGTATTAATTAAAATCTCTTTATATTTTTTCAAATCATTTTTAGAATAATGGAGAGGTGTTTTATGAAATACTAGTTCAAATAATCCAGGCGTCATTTTCAATTTCATATTCCCTATCTGCATAGTATTATCTCTATTAAATATTAATTTTTCCTTGCCATATCTCCAACTACCGTCTACATCTTGATTAAAACCATAAATTTTATCCAATTGATTATTATTAATAAGTGTTTGTATATTTTCAAATAATGGAGAGCTTTTCGTCAGCTTTAAACATTGTTTTCTTTCCAAGTTCTTGATACATGTACTTGATACAGGTCTATTATGGTCATAGTTTTTTTCACCATCATTATCATCAGTTGAAATATTTTCATACTGAAAATCGTTATTATCACCGTTTACATCATCGTAATCATCGTCATCATCAATAGTGTTGTCTATATCCTTATGCTTATCTTCAAGTTTTCCGATGATTTCATTATCACCATTTACGTCATAATAATCGTCATCATCATCAATAGTGTTGTCTGTATCCTTATGCTTATCTTCGAGTTTTCCAATGATTTCATTATCACCATTTACGTCATAATAATCTTCCTCATCAATATAGTGTTGTCTACATACTTATGCTTATATTCAAGTTTTGGGATGTTTTCATTATCATCATTTACATCATCATAATCATCGTCATCATTAATATTGTTGTCTATATCCTTATATTTATCTTTAAGTTTTCCAATGATTTTTTAAGTGGTTTTGTTATTGGTTGAAAGGTATCTTCTAATAAATTAATTCTATCTATTTGATTCAGTTTAATATTTTTTAACTTTTTCTTTAGAACAGCCCTTGTCTTTACAAGATCTTCCAACACTTTGTTATGGTAATTTTTAGACATTATAATAATTTTTTTATTGAATTTGATCTGGTTATGATCTGCTCGCTATCTGATTATGATCTGCTTTGTATCTGATTACGATCTGCTTTATATCTGATCACGAACTGCTTGCTATCTGGTCACGATCTGATTTATACCTGATCACGATCTGCTTGACGGCTTGTGTCTATATCCATTGATTTTGAGTACGCTATATCGTGCTTTCTACAATCTGCATCCAATAAATTATTCCTTTATTTCCTTTATTCTTGCTATTCGTTTTGAAGTTTTGTATCAGGTCCACAAAACTGATAACCAGGTGGATGTAATTCAACATATAATTTGTTTATTAAGTTGTCTACAAATCTTCTTCCAATCTTACACTGATTAGGTGTTTTTCTTTTGACTGTAGTTTATAACCATTTTTTTCATTACTTTCATACCTCTTCGCATGAAACACTACACCAGCTATACTAGCAAGCTATACCAGCTATACCTGCTATACCAGCTATACCAGCTATATCAGCTATACCAGCTATACTAGCAAGCTGTACTAGCTATACTAGCAAGCTATACAATCTGTACTAGCTATACTAGCAAGCTGTACTAGCTATACTAGCAAGCTATACAATCTGTACTAGCTATACTAGCAAGCTGTACCAGCTTTAGCAAGCTGTACCAGCTATATCAGCTATATCAGCTATACCAGCTGTACCAGCTATATCAGCTACACCAGCTATACCAACTATACCAGCTATACTAGCTGTACCAGCTATATCAGCTATACCTGCTATACCAACTATACCAGCTATACCAGCTATACCTGCTATACCAACTATACCAGCTGTACCAGCTATATCAGCTATACCTGTTATACCAACTATACCAGCTATACCTGCTATACCAGCTATACCTGCTATACCAGCTATATCAGCTATACTAGCTATAGCTGCTATACCTGCTATACCAGCTATACCTGCTATATCAGCTATACCTGCTATAGCTGGTACAGCTTGCTATAGCTGGCACAGCTTGCTATAGCTGGCACAGCTTGCTATAGCTGGCATAGCTGATATAGCAGGTATAGCTGGTATAGCAGGTATAGCAGCTATAGCTAGTATAGCTGATATAGCTGGTATAGCAGGTATAGCTGGTATAGTTGGTATAACAGGTATAGCTGATATAGCTGGTATAGTTGGTATAGCAGGTGTAGCTGGTATAGTTGGTATAGCAGGTATAGCTGATATAGCTGGTACAGCTGGTATAGCTGGTATAGCTGGTATAGCTGATATAGCTGGTACAGCTGGTATAGCTGGTATAGCTGATATAGCAGGTATAGCTGATATAGCTGGTACAGCTTGCTAGTATAGCTAGTACAGATTGTATAGCTTGCTAGTATAGCTAGTACAGCTTGCTAGTATAGCTGGTATAGCTGATATAGCTGGTATAGCTGGTATAGCTGGTATAGCAGGTATAGCTGGTATAGCTTGCTAGTATAGCTGGTGTAGTGTTTCATGCGAAGAGGTATGAAAGTAATGAAAAAAATGGTTATAAACTACAGTCAAAAGAAAAACACCTAATCAGTGTAAGATTGGAAGAAGATTTGTAGACAACTTAATAAACAAATTATATGTTGAATTACATCCACCTGGTTATCAGTTTTGTGGACCTGATACAAAACTTCAAAACGAATAGCAAGAATAAAGGAAATAAAGGAATAATTTATTGGATGCAGATTGTAGAAAGCACGATGTAGCGTACTCAAAATCAATGGATATAGACACAAGCCGTCAAGCAGATTGTGATCAGGTATAAATCAGATCGTGACCAGATAGCAAGCAGTTCGTGATCAGATATAAAGCAGATCGTAATCAGATACAAAGCAGATCATAATCAGATAGCGAGCAGATCATAACCAGATCAAATTCAATAAAAAAATTATTATAATGTCTAAAAATTACCATAACAAAGTGTTGGAAGATCTTGTAAAGACAAGGGCTGTTCTAAAGAAAAAGTTAAAAAATATTAAACTGAATCAAATAGATAGAGTTAATTTATTAGAAGATACCTTTCAACCAATAACAAAACCACTTAAAAAAATCATTGGAAAACTTAAAGATAAATATAAGGATATAGACAACAATATTAATGATGACGATGATTATGATGATGTAAATGATGATAATGAAAACATCCCAAAACTTGAATATAAGCATAAGGATGTAGACAACACTATAGATGATGAGGAAGATTATTATGACGTAAATGGTGATAATGAAATCATTGGAAAACTCGAAGATAAGCATAAGGATACAGACAACACTATTGATGATGATGACGATTATTATGACGTAAATGGTGATAATGAAATCATTGGAAAACTTGAAGATAAACATAAGGATATAGACAACACTATTGATGATTACGATGATGTAAACGGTGATAATAACGATTTTCAGTATGAAAATATTTCAACTGATGATAATGATGGTGAAAAAAACTATGACCATAATAGACCTGTATCAAGTACATGTATCAAGAACTTGGAAAGAAAACAATGTTTAAAGCTGACGAAAAGCTCTCCATTATTTGAAAATATACAAACACTTATTAATAATAAGCAATTGGATAAAATTTATGGTTTTAATCAAGATGTAGACGGTAGTTGGAGATATGGCAAGGAAAAATTAATATTTAATAGAGATAATACTATGCAGATAGGGAATATGAAATTGAAAATGACGCGTGGATTATTTGAACTAGTATTTCATAAAAAACCTCTCCATTATTCTAAAAATGATTTGAAAAAATATAAAGAGATTTTAATTAATACCAATGCACATAAACGTCGCTATGAACCTAATGAACAAGTGAAAGGAACACGAGCCTTCAAATATATACGAATAATTAAACATTTATTCGAAACAACAACAAACATTTTAACAAAAGGCAGTGGTTTAATGCTAAAATTACAAAATAATCTGAAATCAAATTACATACATTGGGATGATCCTAATGAACTAGTTGACAGACTACGTTTACTTCTTTCATCGGAAGGTTCTGGTCACAACAATCATCAAAACGAAATAATCTCTATTATCGAAGAACTTAAAGAAGCTAATATAATTTATTAGAAGAGTGAAAGAAATGTCTTATATTAATAAATTTGGAGAAGGTTTTAATAAATATAACCATAAAAACAAAAATATTGTAATCGAAAAATATATAACACAAATACATGATGATCTAGCTGATCAAATAAACAATTTAAACATTGAGGTAGAACATGTATACCTAAAACATGGTAATGTCAAAAAAAAAATAAAAAAAATTAAAATAAAATAGACAAAACCAAAAAAGTAGATCGTTATCAGATATAAAGTAGATCGTGATCAGATACAAAGCAGATCAAAATCAATATCAAAAAATTAACATACTGAAATCATATAAATTGCTGTATATATAGGAGATCGTCTTGATTTCAGCTATTTTTGCGAAGAGGTATAAAAGTAACGAAAAAAAAATTTTGTTATAATCTAGGGTCAAAACAAAACCTCAGCCAGTGTAAGATGAGAAGAGGATTTGTAAACAACTTAATAAATAAAGTACCTGTTGAATTACATCTACCTGGTTATCAGTTTTGTGGACCTGGTACAAAACTTGAAAAACGTTTAGCAAGAGGAGATAAGGGTATAAATTTATTAGACGCAGCTTGTAGAGAGCACGATATTGCATATTCACAATCAAAAGATATAGACACAAGACATCAAGCAGATCAAATATTAGCTGAAAAAGCCTGCCAAAGAGTAAAAGCTAAAGATAGTGATATTAAAGAACGTGCTAACGCGTGGTTTGTGACAAACGCTATGAAAGCTAAAGTGAAATTTGGATTAGGCTTGAAGGAGCAGAGACATAAGAAAAGAAAAGGAAAAATGAATAAGTGTAATAAGAAATTATTCACAGCTACTGTGAGAAAAACTTTAAAACAATTGAAAGAACAGAAACCCCTTGATATAAATGATGCTGTTAAAATAGCTCAAAAGGCTATTCATTCAAATTTTAAAGGGAAAAAGCGAGCAGACATTATAATACCGAGAGTTATACCTGTACCGAAAATTGGAGGATTTCTTCCACTTATTCCCGTACTAACAGCATTGTCAGCGCTTGGTGGTTTGGCAAGTGGAGGATCCGCTATTGTCAAAGCAATAAATGCTATCAAAAATGGAAAAGAACAATTGGCTGAAGCTAACCGTCATAATAGATATATGGAATCAATTGCAATGGGTAAAGGGTTGTACCTCAAACCATATAAAACTGGATATGGTCTCTACTATAGTCCTGCTCCAAAAAACTATTAGATAACCTACCCAATCGCCCATTAACAGATTTGGATTTGAATAAATATGGAAGACATCTCAAACATTTTAGGGGTGTTTTCATGCGTGATTCTTTACCTGAAAAACCATTCAAACAAGAATGCGGCATTGTTAACTTAGATGATTCAAATGGTATGGGAACACATTGGGTAGCATATTATAAAAACCACAACTATAAAGAATACTTTGATAGCTTTGGAAACTTACAACCACCACTTGAGATTGTCAACTACTTAAAATTTCCTGTTGAATATAATTATGAACGAAAACAAAAATTTAATACATTTAATTGTGGGCACTTGTGTTTAAAATTTTTATTCAATAAATATAAATTAAAAATGAAATAAATCAGAGTACATCGTCCCGCACTAACACAACCTACTATTAAATTTTTAAAGAAGGGGAACAAAAAATGATAACATCAGCTGAATTGGAAGAACTATTTATTAACAAAACATAGTAATCAGATTGATAAAGAGCATATAGATTTATTTATGAAACTTATAAATGAACTAAGAATATGTAACATTAGTAAAATAAGTAATCCATTTTTATGTATTAATATGTTATACGTTTGTATTATTGTGAAAATACTTATTCACAATCCTTCAACATTTGTCGATGTCAAACATTCTATACACAATATTTGTTAACACTTAAGTTATTTAATCTGTATAAACGTATTTTTAAATTCGAATCTGTAAAAATCTGAACAAAGAAATATGTAATAAAATTTTCAAAAAATAAAAAACTAATTTGTTTTAATTAATCCCTTTATTCTATAATTTCATTTATTTAAAACAGTAAAACTAAAAATTCTAAATCCTTAAAAACAAGTCTATTTATACTCTGGGGTGTTGTAGATCAATCAGTAAATTCAATTATGTGAAAACAGATATTACTTATACTTATGCGTGAAAAAAACCCACAGGCACAACTATACATTTCTTTCTCATCAAATTAAAAACAACCGCACAACCAACCTACCCTTTCTTATTAGTTTATATTTCTATTTCTTCTACCTGTGATCATAAGCAATACGTGCCAAGAATTTACTATTAAAAAAAAAACGATCATACACATTACATGTTACGCACACACTCATTCTGTCCGTCCAAACATTCGTACATACGTATATACATTTTCACATTACAGTCTACTTGTACTCTGGGATGTAGATGAGGAAACGTGCACACACTCATTCTGTCCGTCCAACCATTCGTTTGAAAAGCAATACAAATAAAATGGACAAGAATAAACAGGTATGATTCCAAATTTGTAGGGAAAAATTGAAAATTATAATGATTTAATTCTTTTCCAGATATGCATGCTCCCAAATTTTAATACACACACACACATATACACATTAAAAAGCATTACCTTTTCATAATACATGTTACAAACCTAAAGACCGATCGCACACAATTCATTTAACAATTCTGCAATGTTTTTACTCTTTTACAGCTATGCATGAGCCAAATTTTGTATGGAGTAAGTGGTCCCGAAGGTACATAAACATACTACTTACGTGCTGCTAATTTGTTCAAGAAGATTTTGCTACAAAATGTCTTCGAGCGCTTTGTGTTTTCCATTCGAAAAATTACGAGGTAGAGAGAATTTCGACATATGGACACAACAAGCAAAATCGTACATGATAATCAAAGCATTGTGGAAAACAGTTGAAGAGGGTCTACCAGACGGCGCTACGCAAGCCAATAAAGACGCTGACAGACGCGCATCCGCTGAAATATATTTGATGGTAGATCCAAGCAACTATGGTATACTCGCCGAGAAGACTACAGCAAAAGGAGCCTGGGATAGCTTAATGGAAGCTTATGAGGATAAAGGCCTAATTAGGAAGGTTGGATTGCTCAAGCAGCTTGTTCAACTAAAGTTGGCGGATTTCCCATCGATGCAACAATATATTAATGCTATGATACTAACCTCAGTCAAAGTCAAAACCGCTGGACTCAAACTAGATGAAGAGCTTATCGCATCGTTGTTGTTGGCAGGTTTGCCTAATGAGTATATGCCGTTGGTGTTAGCAGTAGAGAATTCAAAGAATCGACTCAGTGAAGTCGCTTTTATTGCAAGACGTCAAATTCGACGCAAGAAGCAATACCGAAAATGCATTATACACAGCGAGAACAAGAACGCAAAAAGCAAAAAAAAATTCGTTGCCATAAATGCAAAGAGCGTGGGCACTTTGCTAGAGACTGCAAGAAAAAAGAGAAAAAGGAATCACTTAATCAACTTCTACTTGCGTCGCTGTGTATAAATGCAAAAACATCGCCTGCTGACTATTACCAAAGAAAATAAAGTATAAAGAATGTGCATTTTAACATATTCTGCAATATTTTTCAAAAATATTTCATGACGCGGGGGGAAAGATAGAAGAAAAGGATACAGAAACCAAGAGCGTAACAATGCGTTGTTCTCATCGTGCGTTTTTGTTGTTTGACCACTTTTTTATTTATTTTTCTGGTGCTAAAAACAGACGTCGGCACCAATGTCACTCAGGGGAAGAACATCTTCGGCTTTTTACACACATAGGACACGAACATCAAGAATGTTCGTTAAAAAGAGCGTGAAAATCTTGTCAGCTTTTAAAGAAGAAGGTTCATGTCGCTTTTTTCAGACTTCAATTATACACCCAAAGAAATATCACAGTAGCATTCACTAATATCAATGAGAAATGATTTCGATTTTTGGAAGAATACTTGCCAAGTTAAATACGGTGTCTTTAGGGATTTAGTGCAGCACAATTTTTCTATATTTTCCGATCACATATACATATCATTGGGTTAATAAGTAGACTTGAAATTATTACTAACAATTTTCCTCTAGGTTAACACATGCCTATGGTTATGGATTAGTGAGTGAGAGAGAGAAAATAAGTTGAGAGAATTTATTTATTTACAGCCATATAAAAGTGTTAGTAATGAACTCTATTTTTATTTTCATTTCATCAACGTACATATGTAAAGCTGTCTATCTTTGGCTTAATAATTTTAGATAAATAAAAATATAAAATAAAAATAAATAAAATAAAAAATCGATTTTATTATTAAAAGAACATAAAGCTATCCATCTTTGGCTTAAAAATTAGGCCATGTTTTTTAGATAAATAAAAATAAAAAGAATAAAAAAAAACATTTTTTATTAAAAGAAAAAAAACGAGCATTCCAAATCATTTAAAAAAATTATACTATGGGACAAAATAAAATACGCCCAGCTAATGACATAGAACATTTTTAACACAAAATATTCTTTGAGTGTTTTTCTGAAATAAAATGATAAAGCATTCGCAGCACATGTATTCTTGTCGCAGTCTGCACCGTATAACCAGTATAAAAAACTTTGACGTTTGAAATGCTCATAGCAGCAAATTACTAGCCAATTTAGAGGGAGAAAAAAATGTTATAATGTTTTACGAATCAAATGTGTTAGAAGCAACAGATATACAGAGTGAAAACTGGCGGATAAAGCAGAAAAATTAAATGTAAACAAACATTTATTTTGTGTTAAAAAAGGGAAAATTTTGAATATTTTTTAATTTCTTCAATGAAAAGTTTAAAGATTCTTAAATATTTAATTATTAATCGAAATGTGTGTAGTTTTTTTGTCACAATGAATATAGTTTCTTGTGCAAAAGGTAAGTAAGAAGCTGAATATATCAATTTCAAAATGAGACGTACTGCTCATAAAAAATTTTTCTTGCTGAAAGTTGCCAATATTTTTTAATTTCTTAAAAGGAAAATTAAAAATTTGTTATTGTTATTAGTTATTTTATAATTTATTAATAGTTTTACACAAAAATTACATTTTTTATTAACTCTCGCCCAAATAAAAAACCCACCCCAAAACCTAAAAAAACATAAATAAACAAAACAGACAGACAATCAGAGAGGGACGGAAATACTTTTTGGTAATATTTGCTGTCCCTTTCATAATTCGCTGGTAAACGTCAAAATTGCGTTTCTATACTGGTTATACGCTGGCAGCACAGGCATACAGATACGAAAGGTTTGACAGATGAAAAACCTTCATAACATAAAAGCATAGGTAAACTTAGAGGGAGAAAAAAATGTTATAATCGTTAGCGAATCAAATGTGTTAGCAGCAACAGATATACAGACTGAAAACTGGCGGTTAAAGTAGAAAAACTAAATGTAAATAAACATTTATTTTGTGTTAAAAAGGGGAAAATTTGGAATATTTTTTAAGGACGATACTGTCTGGCCTAGAGACAGTGAACTACTCCCATGGCCGAAGGACCTAGGCCAATCACCATAAGAGGAGTATAGAAGGAAGACATTATGGCAATAACGTTAATTATGCCAACAATATGAATTACCATCATTGTCGCCGCCAGCTCACTCCAACATGTCTTCGGCATCGCAACAGCAAATGCCAACGCCAACAAATCCTCAAAACAATTAAAGAACTAAAACAAGGGTAAAAAAAATCAAAATCAAAATAGTTTAGCTTACAAAAAGTGGGGCGTTCAGCCGCCTCACAGGCCGGAAAGCGTTAACCGCTCTTGGCAAGATTTTTTTTAAATAAAAATATTTTAATTATATGTTATAAAAAAAATAAGAATTAATTATGTACGAATTTTTTTTAAATAAATTAGTTGTAATTGTCTTATGGTTTTATTAGAAACCTAAAAATTTTATTGTTATTATAAAAAAAAAGAAAAAATTATAATAAAACAATTTTGTTAGTAAAATGTAAGATATTTTAAGAATTATGGACCTTTATGGTAGGGAAATAGATAATAGCTTTGCTTATGCCTTATGAAAAATATTATGAAAAGAAAGAATAATAAGACATTAAAGATATATAGAACTTTAACAGACCAGAATTTTAGATAGATAATCAAGCCAGAGCATTACTAAAGTAGAGGTTAAAGCGTGTGGTCACAGTAAAAATTTGTTTAATCACAACAAAATGGTTTATACTGTCAGGAACAAGTCCGATTTCAATCAGCAATTGGAAAATGCTGGTGATAAGTTGGTTGTGGTCAATTTCTGTACCACCTGGTGTGGCCCTTGCAAAGTGATGGTCCCCAGGTTGGAGGAACTCTCCAGTGACTATGCTGACAGAGTTGTCTTTGTCAGGGTTGATATTGATGACTGCGAGGATGTTGCCATAGAATACAACATCTCCAGCATGTCCACTTTCATGTTCAAAAAGAACAAACAAAGAATTTAAGAATTTGATGGAGCCAATACCAACGTCACCCAGCCTAATTTTTTATATAAATCTAGCCACTATACTTTGAAGTAGAAATTGTTTTCAATATGTATGTGATTATAAAAAAGAATTAGCCATGTTAAAAAAAAGAAGAAAAAAATATAGAACAAAGCATTCACTAAATTCGTAAATAGTGACAAGACGCTGTATTAGACTTTGGACAGAAACAATTAACGATTTTAGAGAAATAAATAACAAAAATAAAAATGTATGACAAATAAGGCACTGGAAAGGATAACTATGTCGCGGATGCATTATCGCGAATTACAATTGATGACTTTAAAAACATAAATAAAAAGGTATCGTGCGTATTAAGAGTCTCGACAAGATCGATGACTAAACCAAAAACCAGTAGTGCAATAAATAATCAGCATAAAAAAGATAAAATAGAGAAGCCCAAAATTTATATACCAATTAAGAATAGTGACGTCAGAAAGTTTTATAAATTAAAGATTTTTCCTAACAAATGCTACATAAAGAAAGGAAAATCAATATTAGCTAGCATAAAAATAAATGATACGTTTACTTCAGAGAGATTTGACTTAGGACAAAAAGTGACCGGTAAACTAAATATCAATAAATTACAAGTAGCACCTAGTGAGAAGATTTTCGAATTTACCTCAATAAATGATTTTAAAGATACGGGCAATAAAATATTGAAGAAGATTGGCATAGCGCTATTGAACAAAGTAACTGTAATTGAAAAGAAGAATGCCAAGGCAATTCTTGATATTATGCTGAAATATCATGATGATCCCATTGAAGGAGGTCATTGCGGGATATACAGAACCGCTGAAAAGATAAAAAGATATTACTACTGGAAAAATATGACAAAAGACATAGCTAAATACGTTAAAGCATGTCACAAATGTCAATTAGCAAAAACAAATAAACACATTAAATGTCCAATGATTATCACAGAGACACCCAATAAACCATTTGATATGGTTTATGTGGACACAATTGGACCATTTCCAAAATCACTTCATGGAAATGAATACGCAGTCACGCTAATATGTGACCTAACAAAATATTTAGTAACGATACCAATACCAGATAAATCGGCAAAAACTGTCGCAAAAGCGATATTTGAGAACTTTGTACTTACCTATGGTCCGATGAAGACGTTCATTTCGGACATGGTTACAGAATACAAAAATTCTATACTGACTGAACTTTGCAACTTATTCAAGATTGAAAAGCTAACATCAACAGCACATCATCACCAGACTTTAGGTACGATAGAAAGAAGTCATAGAACTTTTAATGAATACGTACGCTCATATATATCAGTAGATAAAGACGACTGGGATGAATGGCTTAAGTATTTTACATATTGTTTTAATACAACACCATCAACTGTGCACAATTACTGTCCTTTTGAGTTGATCTTCAGTAAAATACCAAATAGTTTTAAAGATTTTGGTGAAATAGATAGAGTTGCACCACTATACAATGTGGATAACTATGCCAAAGAGGCAAAATTTAGGTTAGAAATAGCACGTAAGAGAGCAAAACAATTATTAGATGTAAATAAAATTAAGCAGAAAATCAATAACGATAAGGATATATTAGACTACAATTTTAAAATAGGTGACTTAGTTTTACTCAAAAATGACAATGGACATAACCTAGAACAATCTTATAAAGGTCCGTATAAAATTAAGAAATTAGAATTAAAAAAAAATAATGTAACCATAGTAGATAAGATAACTAATAAGGAACAAATAGTACATAAGAATAGATAGTAATAAATTTAGTTTAAGAATTAATTTTTATTATTGTAAAAGAATGTCCATAGAACCCTCAGGTTATATGAACATTCTTCCGAAAAAGAGAGGTGTAGCACGACCCTACTGCCGTTTATGCCAACACAATGTTCTGTATAAGCTAATGATCATTAACAGCACAACATGTATAAACAAATGAATATCAAATAACATAAGCGAGTGTGTCATTAACATAATTCTGGACATTGACTCTCGCTGCTTTTGACGCGTGCTCAAGTCGTCAATACATTATGTGCATGTTGTTGTTGTTGTGTATTCTCCGCTGGCTAGCGTGGGAATTATGCTTTGTTTGCATTACTGGTGTTGGGCTGAAGGCTTGGATCGTGTTGCATACACACAAACACATGTATTATTAATTGATAGAATATAGGTCACTAGAACATTTAAGCAAACATATGTAATAAGTATAGAACTATATAGAATTAAGGGAGTTGATTCGAAATTGTCGGATCAGCTAAAAAACTGTATAAAAGAGGAAATAAATCCCATATCGAAATCAATTGGATTGAATAGAATAAAGAGAACAGAGGTCTTCAATTGAGCTCTTTAAAAAACTAAAAACTTTTAAAATCTTTACCATCAATCCTACACATTTTTATGTTTCAAGATGGCTCGATATCCTGGGCAACCAAGCGGCAGCCTACTGTAGCACTTTCTTCGACTGAAGCCGAGCTAATGTCAGTTGTGTGTGCTATCAAAGAATCCGTGTGGCTTAAACGGCTGCAACATGAACCAATTGCGAGCACACCAAAGAAGATAGTGTTATTTTCCGACAACAAAAGCGCTATGTTTATAGCATCACACAACTCGTTTTCGGCTCGCACCAAGCATGTAGACATAAAGGCCAAATTTGTTTAGGAGAAAATTGCAAATGGAGAAGTTGTGGTGGAATATATCAAGTCTGAGAACATCTTAGCTGACAACCTGACCAAAGCTGTAGACGCAAACAAAATGCAGTTTTTCACGAACAAAGTTGTCTTAAATTAGTTTTTTTTATTATTATTATTTTTGTTTTGCATTTGGTTAAAGTTAATCTTTTGAATTACATTGAATTTTATAGTTTGTTTTTTGCTGAACAAATGCTCTATGTACATATTTGTATAAAATAAATATTCCGGAAGGGTGTTAAAAGAATGTAATATTTTATACAGCACTGCATTTTATGCAGTCTAATGCAACTGTAGTTTAATGCAATAAATTTTTCTCTCTTCCGTTTGAACATTGTGGAAGGTAATACGTCTTTTTATTTCTCGCAAACTGTTCCACTTCGCTGGCTATTTTTTCATCAGGAAATTCCAAGAATTAATTTGAATTTGATTTACTTTATGCCGTCAGTTGAACGCCAATTAGATTTCTATGAAAATAATTTTAACAACATTTTTGAAACTTGTGTTCCCGTAAAGACTGTTACTAACAATCACAGGCGTAATGCATGAGGAATACTGTCTTGTCAGAAAAATTGTGAATACAAAGATTAAAAGTGTAAAATCAACTTTTATTTTTCTGTCTATCCATCTGCTATAGGATCAAAGAAAACATAGGGAACCATAGGGAATATAATAAAAACCGTAATATTCAGACAGATGAAATTGTCTTTAATGTTCTCCATGAAAAATTTACACTACCTAGTGTATAAATGGATCAAAATTTCTACATAAACGAGTCAGATTCAATATGTTCTAACTTATTTGTTAATCAGCCAAATGTATTGTCATAGTTGTTTGGCTATTAAGTCTAATGCAGTTGGTACTGACAAAATTCATCCTAAATTTTAAAAAATTTTGCTCCCTTTCCTGTTGCCGTATATTACCTTTATTTCCAACACAATAATAACTAAAATGTTTATCAAAAAAAAAAACTGGAAATTTGCAAAAAAAAGAACATACCTATTTCGAAATCTAACAATGATTCTCGCCTAACAGCTATACTGCCTTACTTATTGAAAGCATTTGAAAAACTAATTCACTTGCATATGTACAAATTTGTAAATGAGAACGGTCTTCTTACCAAAAGCAGTCAGGTTTCCGACAAAAACGCATTTGTACAACTGCTCTGTTGGAAGTGTTCGAGCAAATACGTAGCTACATCGATCAAGGAGATATAATATTTTTCGTTCTGCTTGATCATTCGAAAGCATTCAATATGGTTGGCCATAATACCCTTCGTACTAAGTAGAAAACTGTTCAATTTTTCCTATACAACAACTAGACTTTTATCCTCATATTTAGCCGATCGCCAACAATCAGTTTTCTTCAAAGACCACTTCTCTTGTCCTTTACATGTCTCAAAATAAATATCACAGAGCTCTATTCTCGGTCCTCTTCATTTAGCATTACACATTGAAGATTTAATCAAATATCTGAATTTTAGTATGGCACACTTATAAGCCGATGATGTACAAATGTATATAAGAACAGACAAAAATAAAATAAGCGAAGTTGTGCCTAAACTAAACGACGA
This sequence comes from Sarcophaga subvicina, assembly GCA_936449025.2. NCBI lineage: Eukaryota > Metazoa > Arthropoda > Insecta > Diptera > Sarcophagidae > Sarcophaga > Sarcophaga subvicina. The sequence goes on along the minus strand of OW388085.2, from coordinate 20,240,308 downwards.
TCTTAAACGTCTGGGCAAGTGCAAATGGTCTTTGCATTCACCCATATAAATAAAAATGTTTGGCTATAACTTTCAGATACATACATACATAATACATAATTGGCCATTACAACCCTTCAGTCAGGATTACGGACTAGCTTCTCACACCACTCATGTTGTGTGCGTTAATTTTATACGTGAGTGGCGGGACCTACAGTTTAACGTCGACTCCGAACGACAGATTTTTGAGAAACTTTTCATGGCAATTTTATTTACTCTCAGAGTTTTTGCCAGAAATCTGCTGAGAGGAAGTCGCCGAAGAAATATTTTTTTTTTCATATTTCATTTTTGATGTCTGACCTGGGATACGAACCCGGGCTTTACGAATAGTAAGCCAACACACTACCTACTACACCACGGCGACTAACTTTGAGATATTAAACTGAATACACGATAGTTTTAAATAATCATATAATAGATACATGAACAAATATTTCTTCGGTGACTGCCTCTCAGCAGATTTCTAGCTAAAACTTTGAGTATAAATTGCCATGAAAAAATTTCTCAAAAATCTTTCGTTCGGAGTCAAGAGTTATATGATCTGTTTAAGGGCCATTATTACAATCTGCCTTTAACTAAAGGCAGGATTTTAACTGGTAGATAATTTGTTTTTCATTATTACAAGTACACAATAAGGTAGAAGTGAACGTTAAAGGGAAGATCATCCTACCTATAATTTTTAAAATGAAGTTTATGTTTGAATTTGCAATATATATATACAGCCAACTCTTTTTTTACACGGTAGATACGTTCCTCAGAAATCCGTGTAAAAAAACGTGTAAAAAAAGGGGCGTTTCCTATAGTAAAATGGGGGATACGTTCCATGTCATCTGAAAACCGTGTAAGATGAAATAAAGAACTATATTTACTTCGAAAAACCGTGCAAAAAAATGTTGAAAACTATAAAATTTCAGAAATGCATACAAATTGTATGTTCATATAGCATTTTATTGAGCATTAAAACTTAAAATACATAATTCATACAGGTGAAAAATTGGTGGAGCAAGAAAAAAAACAAAAGAAAACTGTTAATCCAGAATTAAGAACAGAAAAATTAGGATAGAGATAAAGAAAAAATAATTATATAGCTACATAATTATTCGTCGCTACTTGATAACAAGCGCAATTGTTTGCGACGAACTGGACTAACGTCGGTATCATCACTGGAGATATCCATCAAATTATCCAATGGTGATTTGCGCCGTCGACTTTTTTATTAAAAAATCTTTTATAGAAAGTTGAACTTTTGGGTTTTTAAGTTCTTTATACAACTCTTTATACCCAGCAATACAATTATTAATATCTCGTTCGAATTTCAGGGCACGTTCCATATTAGAATCATTTTTTTTTTCAACCGTGTAACTTCAAATCCGTGTAAAAAGAAACCGTGTAAAAAAAGAGTTGGGTATATATACAGTGGCGACATTTCAAATAGCACGTTTAGTGTAAAAATTTTCATACACATTTTTTCTCTTTTATTTCTTCAATTATTTAAATTCTTTTTACAGTTATTTGTTTAATAACATGTTGTTGTTAATTTGTAAAAAAAAAATTTGCAAAAAAGAAGTGTATTTTTAGAAACTGAAAGTTATTGTTTCTTTCTCGCTATATTCGCCGATATTTTAAATAGCACACGTCTTAAGATATTTAAAAAAAATTATATTTATTTATATAAACACTTTGATTAAGAAAAAAAGGTATAAAGTTGATAATTATTATCTAATTTATTATTTAAAATATAAAGTATTACTATTATCATAGAATGGGGCGTGGCCAACACGCTAATCCAAGCTTTCGAAGATTTGTCCTTCAATACCGCAAGGACGGCCTGACATTTACCGAAATATCACAGAAACTGGATTGTTCGAGAAAAAAAGTGTATAACGCAATCAAACAATATGAAAAAACTCAATCTTTTGAAAGCATCACACGAAAAAGATCCAGAATAACGTCTCAAAGGACAGATAAATTAATAGTTAAAATGAGCAAAAGTGATCCTTTTTTAACTGCACCAAGAATACGGGAAAAAATTCAACAACAGTTGGGACTAAACATATCCACAAGTACAATAAAAAACAGATTACGAGAAAATAACTTGTTTGGGCGCATTGCCTGGCGTAAACCACATGTGTCAAAAAAAATCGAATAAACCGAATTAATTTTGCCAAGGCCCATTTGGAAAAACCACTTTCTTACTGGAATAATGTACTTTTCACGGACGAATCTAAGTTTAACCGCTTTGGTTCGGATGGAAGGTCATACATAAGGCGAAATATAAACACAGAATTTGATCCAAGGTACACAACAAAAACCATTAAACACGGGGGTGGAAGCGTGCTTGTTTGGGGAAGCTTCTCATGGTACGGTGTGGGTCCTATAACACGAATAGAGGGTATAATGGACCAAGTAGTTTACAAAAACATTTTAATGAATATACTGTTGCCATACGTTGAGGAAGAAATGCCTCTAAAGTGGAAGCTTGTACAGGATAATGATCCTAAACACACGGCTAAGTCCGTTAAAAAATGGTTTTCTGATAATAAAATTGATGTACCTTGGCCAGCTAAATCTCCGGATTTAAATCCGATTGAGAATCTATGGCACGATGTTGAAAAAAGAATAGATCGTTCTAATGCTACAAATTTTAACATTTTATGGACTGAAATTCAAAAAGCATGGTATTCCATCCCATTAGAAAGATGCCAATCGCTGATTCAATCAATGCATCGTCGATGCACAGCCGTTGTTAAAAATAATGGGTTTCCTACAAAGTACTGATAGTATTAACAAATTTAAATTTATTTAACATAATAAAAATTTTGAATTAATCTTAAGTTTTAAATGAATTTTGGTTGCATTCTCATGTGTGCTATTTAATTTGTCGTCAAAAAAAACTTTTTTTGTTAAAAAATTATGTAAAAAATATATCAACAAAAAATAAAAATAGAATCATTATTAATTAATTAGCAACAATATAGGTGGTTTAAATATAATAAAAGTTTTTAACTTTTTCGCAGCAATTGAAGGAAAATTATCACTAATTTCTCCATTTATGATACGTGCTATTTGAGATGTCGCCACTGTATATATATATATATATATATATGTCAAGTTAGGGCAACTATAGTAGAACTCTATTAATAAGGCAACACCGTCCGTGCTTGACGGAAGGATTAACGGGGTTCTTTTTGAAATCATTCCCTAACGATCAAGCGCCGCGACCGCACCCTTTTTCTAAGAGAAACGAGCATTTTACATTTTTGATAAATAATTTTGTACTTATTTTTGAAATAATAAAAACGAACGTTAATTAAATTTCGGCTATCCTTTTGTGACATCTCAGAAGTGGAATAAAGAATTCTTCCGCATTTTTTTTTAATAATTTTGTTTACTATGGAAAACTTACGCTCACTCACGGTGAAATAGCTGCAAGCGAAATGTAAGGAGATGGGTATATCGAGTTCTGGCAATAAGAAGCAATAATTGTCAGATAGTAAATCCATATGGCCAAGTAAGAGAGATTGTCTCGCTTTTACCAGATTTTGATCCTTCCATAGATGAGTCTCTTAACTCGATGCAATTCGTTAAGAGAGTTGAGCTTCTTAAATCGGCTTATGGATGAGACAACCGTTCTGTTATATTTGGTGTACAGCAGAAAATGAAAGGCCCGGCTAAATATTGGATCGATTCATTAGGGGAAGTATTTATGAATTGGTCAGAATTTACTTAAAAGTTTCTTTTAGATTTCCCATACGTTGATAATGCAACCGATACTCACAAAAAGAAGACAGCAATGATTCGTCGTATACACGAGACTTCCCAGGAGTACTACTATAAGATGTACGCTATTGGTAAAAAGAGAAATCTGAGCTATGCAGCCGTAACAAGACATATCGTCAATGGAATCAACGATTATAATTTGAAGAGAAAAATATCCAATGAATACGTATCTTGCAACTAGCTTCTCAACGATATTATCAGTTATTGCAACTATAATGAAATTAAAACACCCTCAACCAATAACAGCGTTGATATAGAGGGGGCCTTCAATAATGTCACCACTTCCTCTATTGAGAATTCACTAAGGGATATACATGCCCCAGTTTTTCTGGTGCGGTTTATCACCCACATACTGGGTAATAGACTAATCCGATCGAATCTGGATGGATGTTCTATCGTCAAGCGTGCGACCAGGGGTACACCGCAGGGGGGTGTCCTATCCCCTCTCTTGTGGCTCTTGGTGGCTTTAGGGTTGTGGCATATGCCGATGATGTGGCTATTCTAGTGGGTGGAAAATTTTTGCCGACGCTGGGGGAACTGATGGAGTCTGCTCTTGGAATTTTATCCTCTTGGGCTACGAAATGTGGTCTGAGTATAAATCCAAATAAGACGGACCTCGTTTTGTTCTCGCGTCGGTACAAGATTGAAACCATCAGATTGCCGAGGTTAGGTGGTAGGGAGCTTCCGTTGTCCTCTGAGGTCAAGTACTTGGGTGTTGTCCTGGACAGCAAGCTGAACTGGAAACGAAACACCGAGGAAAGAATGAAGAAGAGACTGAATGCTTTCTACCAGTGTAGGAACTCCATAGGTAAGAGCTGGGGTCTTCCGCCTATGGCCATTCGCTGGATATATACGGCGATTGTTAGATCGGTTATTACTTATGGCTGCGTTGTTTGGTGGAGTGCCTTGGATAAGAGTTTTCAACGGAAAATCTTAGATAAGGTTCAGCGGATTGTCTCCTTGAGTATCACTGGAGTGAGGAAGAGTTGCCATCAGGCTGCTCTTAACACTATGCTCTGCCTGACCCCGCTTGACTTATATGTCAAGCGGTGTGCAGCGCGTAGTGCCATAAGCCTGAGGGAATCGGGCTGCTAGAAACAGCGTTCGATAGGTCACTCCAGAGTTCTGAATGTCGTCTTTCCTGATGGAAAATATGCGCTTTCAGAAAAAGCCACTGATTATATTGTGCCTGAGGCTATGTTCCTGCCTGGTTTAAGAATACTTATACCGGATAGGGCACAATGGAATGGTGGGGTTCTCCAGGGGCAGAGTGGTATACCCATCCTCACAGATGGGTCTAAGTTAGGTGGACGTACAGGTGCTGGGGTTTTCTGTAAAGAACTCGGTCTTGAACTCCACTTCAGGCTGAATGATGACTGTAGCGCTTTTCAGGCGGAGATTTTCGCAATCTTGAAGGCTATTGGGGCGATAGCTGGTGGCCCAGCTTCGGATTCCGAATCTTACATGATCTTCGTTGACAGTCAGGCTCTCCACAGATTCATTAGTTGCTTAGGTTGGTTGAGAGGTGCTAGGACTTCATCGGTATAGTCGCGCTCTCCCACCCTTTTGTTGTGTCTGGTCTGTGTGATTCCTCCGCTTCCCACTCCCCCCCTTTCCCATATACCCTCCTATCCCCTATACTATCCTTCCCCCCTTTAGGACGTTGTACAATGGGTCAATCCGACCTCCGGGTACTGTACTTGTCTTGACTGACAGGTACACGTCCTCTAACCTAACCTAACCAATAGCAGCAAAATGAAAAGCAACAACAACGAAGCTACAGTCAACGTCGCAAAAGCAAAGAAGGATAACGGAGCCTCCATTAATAAAATCAAGTGCTATAATTGTTCCAATTACGGTCATTACTCGATCAAGTCCGGAACCTCGGAAAAAGCCTCGCTGTGTGGCAGTGACGATCGAAACAAGATAAGCCCGTAAACGTAAACAAGATTACATATGAAACACAAGAATCGATGGAGAGTCTTTCTAAGGTCGTCAAGATAAACAATATCGCCACCGAAGCTTTTATAGATTCTGGTAGTCATCGCTGTTTGGTGAGAAAAACTTTTTCTACCCAATTTGGTCCGGCCGTAGAATGTGAAATCATCTTAAAGGGATTTGCAGGTGGTACATATATCTGTAAATCTAGTCATTGAAAGCGTTCTAATGGATGACACTACGAGTAATAGAGTTTTTTATTGTTGATGATAAGATGATACCGGCAAATGTACTAATCGGTCGGGACCTGCTGTGCCGCAAGGGAATGCGAACAATTATTGAAGGCGATCAATGTTGGGTACAAAACATTAATGCGATAGAATCGCAGGGTATCTCTACACGTAACGAAACCGAACAGTTGAAAATGGTACTACACAAACATAAAAAAAGTTTGGCTAAGGATATAAAGGAATTGGGAAAATGCAATTTAGTGCAGATGGAGATAAAATTAGCCACCGCTGTACCGGTATGCACGAAACCATACAGGAACTTCTCGAAAATCGTATCATCCGTAAATCTGACTTACCTTATGCCTCCGGAATAGTCCTTGTGTAGAAGAGGAATGGTGAACATCGTTTATGTGTGGACTACCGACAATTAAATAAAATAACTATCAAGACGCCATACTCTATCTCAGTGATGGACGAACAATTTGCTCAACTTTATGGAAATTGTTATTTCACTACGTTAGATTTAAGAATGGGTTACCACCAAATTCAGATGAAAGAGTCATCTAAAAAGTTTACTGCTTTCGTTTATGGATCCGGGTGAGGTATTGGCGTATTTGGATGACGTTGTCATCCCCATCCAAAGGGTAGAGGAGGGCACACAGCGTCTCGATAATTTTTGGGAGTACTTGAGCATTGTGGGCTTACCTTACGTTTAGACAAGTGCAAATTTCTGGCGAAAGAGGTCTCATATTTGGGTCACTTGGTAAATTGGAACGGAACTACACCTGGAGTCGAGAAGATCAACCCTATTAGAAATTTCAACGAATGTCACCGAGGTGCGACGATTTTTGGGTCTGACCGGATTTTTCCGTAAATTTGTAGCTACTCCATTATCTCAAGACCACTTACGGAGCTATTACGTAAGAGTGAGTCCGATAGATTTAAGTGGGGCGATCCTCAAGATCAATCGTTTAAGGAACTAATTGAAATCCTATGTAATTAACCTGTACTGGCTATATATAGCTTATCTGCGCAACACGAGGTACATACCGACGCAAGTAGTTTAGGATTGGCTGGTGTTCTTCTGCAAAACTCAGGTGATAGCAAGTGACACTCGGTATTTTATTTTAGCAGACATTGCTCCGACACTGAGTCACGGTATCATAGCTACGAACTGGAAGTATTAGCCGTTGTGGAAACTTTGGAGCGTTTTCGTATATACCTATTGGGCAAAAATTTTCGGATAGTCACAGATTGTGCAGCAATAACGAGAACTAAGGCAAAGAAGGAGCTTCAACCGAGAGTTGCACGATGCTTGCTGAAGTTGTTAGAATTTGATTGTGAGTTCGTGCATCGCGAGGGGTCTCGAATGGCTCATGTTGACGCTTTGAGCAGAGCACCTGACTTGCCAGCCACTGAACCCGAACCCGCTGGTTTCATTATGAATGTAAAGGTGGGTAGTGATGGATGGGTGTTGACAATGCAGCTTAAGGACGAAAAACTTATGGATATCACCAGAATACTGCGTGGAGAAGGAGGATCCGGTCCTCAGATTAAAACGGAGTACGTATTGAAGAACAACCGTCTATATCGTAGTAAAGGTGGGTAGTGATGGCTGGGTGTTGACAATGCAGCTTAAGGACGAAAAACTTATGGATATCACCAGAATACTGCGTGGAGAAGGAGGATCCGGTCCTCAGATTAAAACGGAGTACGTATTGAAGAACAACCGTCTATATCGTAAAACACAACAAGGAACGAAACTCGCTATCCCCAGAGCATTAAGGTGGCAATTGCAAAATACTGCCACGATGATGTCGGCCACTACGGATTGGAGAAAAGTTTGGAACGAGTGCAGCAGAATTTTTGGTTTTCTCGTATGCGAAAGTATATGCGGGAATATATAGCTGCCTGTGTCAAGTGCCAGTGAAGTGTAAGCGAGAGGGTAACTTGCATTATGGTGATCTGGAGCCATTGCCTTTTCGTCAAATCCATCTGGATCATTTGGATCCATTCATCAGGAGTAAGAGAGGTAACACGCACATCTTAGCTATATCTGATGCTTTCACGAAATATGCATTTATCAGGGCGGTCCGAAATACAAAATCTGTTCCTGTAATAAATTGTTTAAATGAGTTGGAGAGCTATTTTGGTTTACCTAAACGAGTGATCTCAGACCGTGGCACAGCTTTCACCTCCAAGATTTTCCCACAATATTGCGACGACAACTGTATTCAACATATCAAAAATGCTGTACGTACGCCAAGAGCCAACGGGCAAGTTGAGCGAGTCAACCAAACCATTTTGTCATATTTACGTACCACCACGGAGGATCCAAGGGACTGGGACCTAACATTGCAACAATTGGCTATCGACAACATTGAACGAGAAAGGCAACGATGGAGGAAAAGATTTGACGAGAAACATAGCCGTCCTACCACATATGACGAAGGTGATTTGGTGCTGATTGAGAACGATAACCAAGCAACCGGTGAATCACGAAAGCTGTTACCCAAATATCGCAGTCCCTATATTGTGAAGCGTGTAATTGGAAAGGACCGATACTTAATTGAGGACATACCTGGAGTTCAGATAATGGCGCGCAAGTTCTGTTCAGTGTTTTGTTCGGACAGGATGAAAAGATGGTGCAACGGTTGGCCCGAACTTGATGACGACGATGGGGAAGTCGAGGACGACTTCAATTCAGGAGTGGCCGAACTTTCAAGTTAGGGCAACTATAGTAGAACTCTATTTATAAGGCAACACTGTCCGTGCTTGACGTAAGAATTAACGGGATTCTTTTGAAATCATTCCCTAACGATCAAGCGACGCGACCGCACCCTTTTTTTAAGAGAAGCGATCATTTTACATTTTTGATAAATAATTTTGAACTTATTTATTTTTGAAATAATAAAAACGAATGTTAATTAAATTTCGGCTATCCTTTTGTGACATATATATATATATATATGTATATGCGAGGTGTGATCAAAAAATAATCGTTATTTTCCAATTTCGTGAGTTACGTATGTTCGATTTTCGCATTTTTTTTCTGTTATGTTGGTACACATGTCTGTTATATATGTTGATAATATCAGCCATTTTGGATTGTCAGTTTGTTTTTGACATATAAAAAGGTTGATCGAAATTTGAAAATAACGGTTATTTTTTGATCACACCTCGTATATATGTATATATTATTTTCAATATGTCAACTTCAAATATAAATAAAATGAACAAGCGTGATAAAAAAGGAAGACGTCGTTACCACTGCATTTTTAAAGAACTTGTTTAATTTGGTAAAAATTATCGATATTACTCCAGCACTGCCATATTTTTAAAAAAGTTCACTTTAGCTAAGTTACCATTTACTAAACCCAACATTAATGGCAATTTGTAATAATGGTAGTTAGAAGAATTGTGGATACTTGTGCAAAAGGTCATAGTAAATGGAGGTGTTGTGACTTGGCCACTGAGATCTTACGATTTGACCTCGTTAGACTTTTTCGTCTGGAATTTTCATAAGTTGAAGGCGTATGCGAATAAACCAAAAACCACAGCAGTCCTTAAAATCAACATAAAACATGCCATTGGTCAAATTCAACCTGACTTCTGCACCGGAGTATTGAAAAATTAGACATTTCAAATGTGCTCATATTGACATATATCTGACATATATGCTTTTTACTATAACCGTATTTATTTATATAAACAAGAAAACAAGTAAAAGTAAAACTGCGCAATAGTCGATATGTCGGCAGTTCGCGATCTAAGGGTTAAATGTGACTCGTGAACTTATTGTCAAACTAACAGATGTTTCTATTGAAATGTTTCCTAATAATAACTAACTTCGCGGAGCTCCGCAGTTTAGTACACACTTTTTAATTTGTTCTTTATTAACAAATTTTCAATAATTATTAAAGTTTTATTCGTAGAAATTGTCCTTTGAAAATGTTAAACCGTTATAATACAGCTCTATTGTGCTTTCAAATTATTCAATACGATTACATGCAAAATCTTACCTCTTTCCTCATGAATTTGATGATGAAAGACATGGGAGAAGCTTCATCAGTTTTGGGCATGCGAGTTAAACGTGAAGATTGCGGCAATAAAATCGATCAGTCAAGGTACATCGCTAAAGTCTTAAAACGTTTTGGGATGGAAACTTGTCATCCCATATCAACTCCAATCGACGTAAATCAAAAGCTGACATCGGAAATGTGTCCTAAGACTGATATTGAACGAGCGGAAATGGCTAAAGTGTTGTATATGGAAGCAATAGGATGTCTGTTGTACGCTGCATAGATTACTAGACCAGACATCTGTTACGCAGTTAACAAATTGAGCCGTTTTTCAACAAATCGTGGCAAGGCGCACTGGATTGCGCTGAAACGAATTATGAGGTATTTGCAAGGTACCATAAATAAATGTATATTTTTCAGAAACAGTCCTGGTTACTGATTACTGGCTATTGTGATGCCGACTGGGCTGGTGATATTGACAGTAGGCGTTCCACCACTGGGTACATTTTTATGTTTCAAGATGGCTCGATATCCTGGACAACCAAGCGGCAGCCTACTGTAGCACTTTCTTCGACTGAAGCCGAGCTAATGTCAGTTGTGTGTGCTATCAAAGAATCCGTGTGGCTTAAACGGCTGCAACATGAACCAATTGCGAGCACACCAAAGAAGATAGTGTTATTTTGCGACAACAAAAGCGCTATGTTTATAGCATCACACAACTCGTTTTCGGCTCGCACCAAGCATGTAGACATAAAGGCCAAATTTGTTTAGGAGAAAATTGCAAATGGAGAAGTTGTGGTGGAATATATCAAGTCTGAGAACATCTTAGCTGACAACCTGACCAAAGCTGTAGACGCAAACAAAATGCAGTTTTTCACGAACAAAGTTGTCTTAAATTAGTTTTTTTTATTATTATTATTTTTGTTTTGCATTTGGTTAAAGTTAATCTTTTGAATTACATTGAATTTTATAGTTTGTTTTTTGCTGAACAAATGCTCTATGTACATATTTGTATAAAATAAATATTCCGGAAGGGTGTTAAAAGAATGTAATATTTTATACAGCACTGCATTTTATGCAGTCTAATGCAACTGTAGTTTAATGCAATAAATTTTTCTCTCTTCCGTTTGAACATTGTAGAAGGTAACACGTCTTTTTATTTCTCGCAAACTGTTCCACTTCGCTGGCTATTTTTTCATCAGGAAATTCAAAGAATTAATTTGAATTTGATTTACTTTATGCCGTCAGTTGAACGCCAATTAGATTTCTATGAAAATAATTTTAACAACATTTTTGAAACTTGTGTTCCCGTAAAGACTGTTACTAACAATCACAGGCGTAATGCATAAGGAATACTGTCTTGTCAGAAAAATTGTGAATACAAAGATTAAAAGTGTAAAATCAACTTTTATTTTTCTGTCTATTCATCTGCTATAGGATCAAAGAAAACATAGGGAACCATAGGGAATATAATAAAAACCGTAATATTCAGACAGATGAAATTGTCTTTAATGTTCTCCATGAAAAATTTACACTACCTAGTGTATAAATGGATCAAAATTTCTACATAAACGAGTCAGATTCAATATGTTCTAACATATTTGTTAATCAGCCAAATGTATTGTCATAGTTGTTTGGCTATTAAGTCTAATGCAGTTGGTACTGACAAAATTCATCCTAAATTTTAAAAAATTTTGCTCCCTTTCCTGTTGCCGTATATTACCTTTATTTCCAACACAATAATAACTAAAATGTTTATCAAAAAAAAACTGGAAATTTGCAAAAAAAGAACATACCTATTTCGAAATCTAACAATGATTCTCGCCTAACAGCTATACTGCCTTACTTATTGAAAGCATTTGAAAAACTAATTCACTTGCATATGTACAAATTTGTAAATGAGAACGGTCTTCTTACCAAAAGCAGTCAGGTTTCCGACAAAAACGCATTTGTACAACTGCTCTGATATATACAATATAATAATATAATATATAATATTTTTCGTTCTGCTTGATCATTCGAAAGCATTCAATATGGTTGGCCATAATACCCTTCGTACTAAGTAGAAAACTGTTCAATTTTTCCTATACAACAACTAGACTTTTATCCTCATATTTAGCCGATCGCCAACAATCAGTTTTCTTCAAAGACCACTTCTCTTGTCCTTTACATGTCTCAAAATGAATATCACAGAGCTCTATTCTCGGTCCTCTTCATTTAGCATTACACATTGAAGATTTAATCAAATATCTGAATTTTAGTATGGCACACTTATAAGCCGATGATGTACAAATGTATATAAGAACAGACAAAAATAAAATAAGCAAATTTGTGCCTAAACTAAACGACGATCTTAAACGTCTGGGCAAGTGCAAATGGTCTTTGCATTCACCCATATAAATCCAAATGCTTGGCTATAACTTTCAGATATAAAACTGAATACACGATAGTTTTAAATAATCATATAATAGATACATGAAAAAATATTTCTTCGGCGACTGCCTCTCAGCAGATTTCTAGCTAAAACTTTGAGTATAAATTGCCATGAAAAAATTTCTCAAAAATCTTTCGTTCGGAGTCAAGAGTTATATGATCTGTTTAAGGGCCATTATTACAATCTGCCTTTAACTAAAGGCAGGATTTTAACTGGTAGATAATTTGTTTTTCATTATTACAAGTACACAATAAGGTAGAAGTGAACGTTAAAGGGAAGATCATCCTACCTATAATTTTTAAAATGAAGTTTATGTTTGAATTTGCAATATATATATACACCCAACTCTTTTTTTACACGGTAGATACGTTCCTCAGAAATCCCTGTAAAAAAACGTGTAAAAAAGGGGCGTTTCCTATAGTAAAATGGGGGATACGTTCCATGTCATCTGAAAACCGTGTAAGATGAAATAAAGAACTATATTTACTTCGAAAAACCGTGTAAAAAATGTTGAAAACTATAAAATTTCAGAAATGCATACAAATTGTATGTTCATATAGCATTTTATTGAGCATTAAAACTTAAAATACATAATTCATACAGGTGAAAAATTGGTGGAGCAAGAAAAAAACAAAAGAAAACTGTTAATCCAGAATTAAGAACAGAAAAATTAGGATAGAGATAAAGAAAAAATAATTATATAGCTACATAATTATTCGTCGCTACTTGATAACAAGCGCAATTGTTTGCGACGAACTGGACTAACGTCGGTATCATCACTGGAGATATCCATCAAATTATCCAATGGTGATTTGCGCCGTTGACTTTTTATTAAAAAATCTTTTATAGAAAGTTGAACTTTTGGGTTTTTAAGTTCTTTATACAACTCTTTATACCCAGCAATACAATTATTAATACCTCGTTCGAATTTCAGGGCACGTTCCATATTAGAATCATTTTTTTTCAACCGTGTAACTTCAAATCCGTGTAAAAAGAAACCGTGTAAAAAAAGAGTTGGGTATATATATATATATATATATATATATATATATGTCAAGTTAGGGCAACTATAGTAGAACTCTATTAATAAGGCAACACCGTCCGTGCTTGACGGAAGGATTAACGGGGTTCTTTTTGAAATCATTCCCTAACGATCAAGCGCCGCGACCGCACCCTTTTTCTAAGAGAAACGAGCATTTTACATTTTTGATAAATAATTTTGTACTTATTTTTGAAATAATAAAAACGAACGTTAATTAAATTTCGGCTATCCTTTTGTGACATCTCAGAAGTGGAATAAAGAATTCTTCCGCATTTTTTTTTTAATAATTTTGTTTACTATGGAAAACTTACGCTCACTCACGGTGAAAAAGCTGCAAGCGAAATGTATGGAGATGGGTATATCGAGTTCTGGCAATAAGAAGCAATAATTGTCAGATAGTAAATCCATATGGCCAAGTAAGAGAGATTGTCTCGCTTTTACCAGATTTTGATCCTTCCATAGATGAGTCTCTTAACTCGATGCAATTCGCTAAGAGAGTTGAGCTTCTTAAATCGGCTTATGGATGAGACAACCGTTCTGTTATATTTGGTGTACAGCAGAAAATGAAAGGCCCGGCTAAATATTGGGTCGATTCATTATATATATGTTATAATACAGCTCTATTGTGCTTTCAAATTATTCAATACGATTACATGCAAAATCTTACCTCTTTCCTCATGAATTTGATGATGAAAGACATGGGAGAAGCTTCATCAGTTTTGGGCATGCGAGTTAAACGTGAAGATTGCGGCAATAAAATCGATCAGTCAAGGTACATCGCTAAAGTCTTAAAACGTTTTGGGATGGAAACTTGTCATCCCATATCAACTCCAATCGACGTAAATCAAAAGCTGACATCGGAAATGTGTCCTAAGACTGATATTGAACGAGCGGAAATGGCTAAAGTGTTGTATATGGAAGCAATAGGATGTCTGTTGTACGCTGCATAGATTACTAGACCAGACATCTGTTACGCAGTTAACAAATTGAGCCGTTTTTCAACAAATCGTGGCAAGGCGCACTGGATTGCGCTGAAACGAATTATGAGGTATTTGCAAGGTACCATAAATAAATGTATATTTTTCAGAAACAGTCCTGGTTACTGATTACTGGCTATTGTGATGCCGACTGGGCTGGTGATATTGACAGTAGGCGTTCCACCACTGGGTACATTTTTATGTTTCAAGATGGCTCGATATCCTGGACAACCAAGCGGCAGCCTACTGTAGCACTTTCTTCGACTGAAGCCGAGCTAATGTCAGTTGTGTGTGCTATCAAAGAATCCGTGTGGCTTAAACGGCTGCAACATGAACCAATTGCGAGCACACCAAAGAAGATAGTGTTATTTTGCGACAACAAAAGCGCTATGTTTATAGCATCACACAACTCGTTTTCGGCTCGCACCAAGCATGTAGACATAAAGGCCAAATTTGTTTAGGAGAAAATTGCAAATGGAGAAGTTGTGGTGGAATATATCAAGTCTGAGAACATCTTAGCTGACAACCTGACCAAAGCTGTAGACGCAAACAAAATGCAGTTTTTCACGAACAAAGTTGTCTTAAATTAGTTTTTTTTATTATTATTATTTTTGTTTTGCATTTGGTTAAAGTTAATCTTTTGAATTACATTGAATTTTATAGTTTGTTTTTTGCTGAACAAATGCTCTATGTACATATTTGTATAAAATAAATATTCCGGAAGGGTGTTAAAAGAATGTAATATTTTATACAGCACTGCATTTTATGCAGTCTAATGCAACTGTAGTTTAATGCAATAAATTTTTCTCTCTTCCGTTTGAACATTGTAGAAGGTAACACGTCTTTTTATTTCGCGCAAACTGTTCCACTTCGCTGGCTATTTTTTCATCAGGAAATTCAAAGAATTAATTTGAATTTGATTTACTTTATGCCGTCAGTTGAACGCCAATTAGATTTCTATGAAAATAATTTTAACAACATTTTTGAAACTTGTGTTCCCGTAAAGACTGTTACTAACAATCACAGGCGTAATGCATAAGGAATACTGTCTTGTCAGAAAAATTGTGAATACAAAGATTAAAAGTGTAAAATCAACTTTTATTTTTCTGTCTATTCATCTGCTATAGGATCAAAGAAAACATAGGGAACCATAGGGAATATAATAAAAACCGTAATATTCAGACAGATGAAATTGTCTTTAATGTTCTCCATGAAAAATTTACACTACCTAGTGTATAAATGGATCAAAATTTCTACATAAACGAGTCAGATTCAATATGTTCTAACATATTTGTTAATCAGCCAAATGTATTGTCATAGTTGTTTGGCTATTAAGTCTAATGCAGTTGGTACTGACAAAATTCATCCTAAATTTTAAAAAATTTTGCTCCCTTTCCTGTTGCCGTATATTACCTTTATTTCCAACACAATAATAACTAAAATGTTTATCAAAAAAAAACTGGAAATTTGCAAAAAAAGAACATACCTATTTCGAAATCTAACAATGATTCTCGCCTAACAGCTATACTGCCTTACTTATTGAAAGCATTTGAAAAACTAATTCACTTGCATATGTACAAATTTGTAAATGAGAACGGTCTTCTTACCAAAAGCAGTCAGGTTTCCGACAAAAACGCATTTGTACAACTGCTCTGATATATACAATATAATAATATAATATATAATATTTTTCGTTCTGCTTGATCATTCGAAAGCATTCAATATGGTTGGCCATAATACCCTTCGTACTAAGTAGAAAACTGTTCAATTTTTCCTATACAACAACTAGACTTTTATCCTCATATTTAGCCGATCGCCAACAATCAGTTTTCTTCAAAGACCACTTCTCTTGTCCTTTACATGTCTCAAAATGAATATCACAGAGCTCTATTCTCGGTCCTCTTCATTTAGCATTACACATTGAAGATTTAATCAAATATCTGAATTTTAGTATGGCACACTTATAAGCCGATGATGTACAAATGTATATAAGAACAGACAAAAATAAAATAAGCAAATTTGTGCCTAAACTAAACGACGATCTTAAACGTCTGGGCAAGTGCAAATGGTCTTTGTATTCACCCATATAAATCCAAATGCTTGGCTATAACTTTCAGATATAAAACTGAATACACGATAGTTTTAAATAATCATATAATAGATACATAAAAAATATTTCTTCGGCGACTGCCTCTCAGCAGATTTCTAGCTAAAACTTTGAGTAGAAATTGCCATGAAAAAATTTCTCAAAAATCTTTCGTTCGGAGTCAAGAGTTATATGATCTGTTTAAGGGCCATTATTACAATCTGCCTTTAACTAAAGGCAGGATTTTAACTGGTAGATAATTTGTTTTTCATTATTACAAGTACACAATAAGGTAGAAGTGAACGTTAAAGGGAAGATCATCCTACCTATAATTTTTAAAATGAAGTTTATGTTTGAATTTGCAATATATATATACACCCAACTCTTTTTTTACACGGTAGATACGTTCCTCAGAAATCCGTGTAAAAAAACGTGTAAAAAAGGGGCGTTTCCTATAGTAAAATGGGGGATACGTTCCATGTCATCTGAAAACCGTGTAAGATGAAATAAAGAACTACATTTACTTCGAAAAACCGTGTAAAAAATGTTGAAAACTATAAAATTTCAGAAATGCATACAAATTGTATGTTCATATAGCATTTTATTGAGCATTAAAACTTAAAATACATAATTCATACAGGTGAAAAATTGGTGGAGCAAGAAAAAAACAAAAGAAAACTGTTAATCCAGAATTAAGAACAGAAAAATTAGGATAGAGATAAAGAAAAAATAATTATATAGCTACATAATTATTCGTCGCTACTTGATAACAAGCGCAATTGTTTGCGACGAACTGGACTAACGTCGGTATCATCACTGGAGATATCCATCAAATTATCCAATGGTGATTTGCGCCGTTGACTTTTTTATTAAAAAATCTTTTATAGAAAGTTGAACTTTTGGGTTTTTAAGTTCTTTATACAACTCTTTATACCCAGCAATACAATTATTAATATCTCGTTCGAATTTCAGGGCACGTTCCATATTAGAATCATTTTTTTTCAACCGTGTAACTTCAAATCCGTGTAAAAAGAAACCGTGTAAAAAAAGAGTTGGGTATATATACAGTGGCGACATTTCAAATAGCACGTTTAGTGTAAAAATTTTCATACACATTTTTTCTCTTTTATTTCTTCAATTATTTAAATTCTTTTTACAGTTATTTGTTTAATAACATGTTGTTGTTAATTTGTAAAAAAAAAATTTGCAAAAAAGAAGTGTATTTTTAGAAACTGAAAGTTATTGTTTCTTTCTCGCTATATTCGCCGATATTTTAAATAGCACACGTCTTAAGATATTTAAAAAAAATTATATTTATTTATATAAACACTTTGATTAAGAAAAAAAGGTATAAAGTTGATAATTATTATCTAATTTATTATTTAAAATATAAAGTATTACTATTATTATTACGCTAATCCAAGCTTTCGAAGATTTGTCCTTCAATACCGCAAGGACGGCCTGACATTTACCGAAATATCACAGAAACTGGATTGTTCGAGAAAAAAAGTGTATAACGCAATCAAACAATATGAAAAAACTCAATCTTTTGAAAGCATCACACGAAAAAGATCCAGAATAACGTCTCAAAGGACAGATAAATTAATAGTTAAAATGAGCAAAAGTGATCCTTTTTTAACTGCACCAAGAATACGGGAAAAAATTCAACAACAGTTGGGACTAAACATATCCACAAGTACAATAAAAAACAGATTACGAGAAAATAACTTGTTTGGGCGCATTGCCTGGCGTAAACCACATGTGTCAAAAAAAATCGAATAAACCGAGTTAATTTTGCCAAGGCCCATTTGGAAAAACCACTTTCTTACTGGAATAATGTACTTTTCACGGACGAATCTAAGTTTAACCGCTTTGGTTCGGATGGAAGGTCATACATAAGGCGAAATATAAACACAGAATTTGATCCAAGGTACACAACAAAAACCATTAAACACGGGGGTGGAAGCGTGCTTGTTTGGGGAAGCTTCTCATGGTACGGTGTGGGTCCTATAACACGAATAGAGGGTATAATGGACCAAGTAGTTTACAAAAACATTTTAATGAATATACTGTTGCCATACGTTGAGGAAGAAATGCCTCTAAAGTGGAAGCTTGTACAGGATAATGATCCTAAACACACGGCTAAGTCCGTTAAAAAATGGTTTTCTGATAATAAAATTGATGTACCTTGGCCAGCTAAATCTCCGGATTTAAATCCGATTGAGAATCTATGGCACGATGTTGAAAAAAGAATAGATCGTTCTAATGCTACAAATTTTAACATTTTATGGACTGAAATTCAAAAAGCATGGTATTCCATCCCATTAGAAAGATGCCAATCGCTGATTCAATCAATGCATCGTCGATGCACAGCCGTTGTTAAAAATAATGGGTTTCCTACAAAGTACTGATAGTATTAACAAATTTAAATTTATTTAACATAATAAAAATTTTGAATTAATCTTAAGTTTTAAATGAATTTTGGTTGCATTCTCATGTGTGCTATTTAATTTGTCGTCAAAAAAAACTTTTTTTGTTAAAAAATTATGTAAAAAATATATCAACAAAAAATAAAAATAGAATCATTATTAATTAATTAGCAACAATATAGGTGGTTTAAATATAATAAAAGTTTTTAACTTTTTCGCAGCAATTGAAGGAAAATTATCACTAATTTCTCCATTTATGATACGTGCTATTTGAGATGTCGCCACTGTATATATATATATATATATATATGTCAAGTTAGGGCAACTATAGTAGAACTCTATTAATAAGGCAACACCGTCCGTGCTTGACGGAAGGATTAACGGGGTTCTTTTTGAAATCATTCCCTAACGATCAAGCGCCGCGACCGCACCCTTTTTCTAAGAGAAACGAGCATTTTACATTTTTGATAAATAATTTTGTACTTATTTTTGAAATAATAAAAACGAACGTTAATTAAATTTCGGCTATCCTTTTGTGACATCTCAGAAGTGGAATAAAGAATTCTTCCGCATTTTTTTTTAATAATTTTGTTTACTATGGAAAACTTACGCTCACTCACGGTGAAATAGCTGCAAGCGAAATGTAAGGAGATGGGTATATCGAGTTCTGGCAATAAGAAGCAATAATTGTCAGATAGTAAATCCATATGGCCAAGTAAGAGAGATTGTCTCGCTTTTACCAGATTTTGATCCTTCCATAGATGAGTCTCTTAACTCGATGCAATTCGTTAAGAGAGTTGAGCTTCTTAAATCGGCTTATGGATGAGACAACCGTTCTGTTATATTTGGTGTACAGCAGAAAATGAAAGGCCCGGCTAAATATTGGATCGATTCATTAGGGGAAGTATTTATGAATTGGTCAGAATTTACTTAAAAGTTTCTTTTAGATTTCCCATACGTTGATAATGCAACCGATACTCACAAAAAGAAGACAGCAATGATTCGTCGTATACACGAGACTTCCCAGGAGTACTACTATAAGATGTACGCTATTGGTAAAAAGAGAAATCTGAGCTATGCAGCCGTAACAAGACATATCGTCAATGGAATCAACGATTATAATTTGAAGAGAAAAATATCCAATGAATACGTATCTTGCAACTAGCTTCTCAACGATATTATCAGTTATTGCAACTATAATGAAATTAAAACACCCTCAACCAATAACAGCGTTGATATAGAGGGGGCCTTCAATAATGTCACCACTTCCTCTATTGAGAATTCACTAAGGGATATACATGCCCCAGTTTTTCTGGTGCGGTTTATCACCCACATACTGGGTAATAGACTAATCCGATCGAATCTGGATGGATGTTCTATCGTCAAGCGTGCGACCAGGGGTACACCGCAGGGGGGTGTCCTATCCCCTCTCTTGTGGCTCTTGGTGGCTTTAGGGTTGTGGCATATGCCGATGATGTGGCTATTCTAGTGGGTGGAAAATTTTTGCCGACGCTGGGGGAACTGATGGAGTCTGCTCTTGGAATTTTATCCTCTTGGGCTACGAAATGTGGTCTGAGTATAAATCCAAATAAGACGGACCTCGTTTTGTTCTCGCGTCGGTACAAGATTGAAACCATCAGATTGCCGAGGTTAGGTGGTAGGGAGCTTCCGTTGTCCTCTGAGGTCAAGTACTTGGGTGTTGTCCTGGACAGCAAGCTGAACTGGAAACGAAACACCGAGGAAAGAATGAAGAAGAGACTGAATGCTTTCTACCAGTGTAGGAACTCCATAGGTAAGAGCTGGGGTCTTCCGCCTATGGCCATTCGCTGGATATATACGGCGATTGTTAGATCGGTTATTACTTATGGCTGCGTTGTTTGGTGGAGTGCCTTGGATAAGAGTTTTCAACGGAAAATCTTAGATAAGGTTCAGCGGATTGTCTCCTTGAGTATCACTGGAGTGAGGAAGAGTTGCCATCAGGCTGCTCTTAACACTATGCTCTGCCTGACCCCGCTTGACTTATATGTCAAGCGGTGTGCAGCGCGTAGTGCCATAAGCCTGAGGGAATCGGGCTGCTAGAAACAGCGTTCGATAGGTCACTCCAGAGTTCTGAATGTCGTCTTTCCTGATGGAAAATATGCGCTTTCAGAAAAAGCCACTGATTATATTGTGCCTGAGGCTATGTTCCTGCCTGGTTTAAGAATACTTATACCGGATAGGGCACAATGGAATGGTGGGGTTCTCCAGGGGCAGAGTGGTATACCCATCCTCACAGATGGGTCTAAGTTAGGTGGACGTACAGGTGCTGGGGTTTTCTGTAAAGAACTCGGTCTTGAACTCCACTTCAGGCTGAATGATGACTGTAGCGCTTTTCAGGCGGAGATTTTCGCAATCTTGAAGGCTATTGGGGCGATAGCTGGTGGCCCAGCTTCGGATTCCGAATCTTACATGATCTTCGTTGACAGTCAGGCTCTCCACAGATTCATTAGTTGCTTAGGTTGGTTGAGAGGTGCTAGGACTTCATCGGTATAGTCGCGCTCTCCCACCCTTTTGTTGTGTCTGGTCTGTGTGATTCCTCCGCTTCCCACTCCCCCCCTTTCCCATATACCCTCCTATCCCCTATACTATCCTTCCCCCCTTTAGGACGTTGTACAATGGGTCAATCCGACCTCCGGGTACTGTACTTGTCTTGACTGACAGGTACACGTCCTCTAACCTAACCTAACCAATAGCAGCAAAATGAAAAGCAACAACAACGAAGCTACAGTCAACGTCGCAAAAGCAAAGAAGGATAACGGAGCCTCCATTAATAAAATCAAGTGCTATAATTGTTCCAATTACGGTCATTACTCGATCAAGTCCGGAACCTCGGAAAAAGCCTCGCTGTGTGGCAGTGACGATCGAAACAAGATAAGCCCGTAAACGTAAACAAGATTACATATGAAACACAAGAATCGATGGAGAGTCTTTCTAAGGTCGTCAAGATAAACAATATCGCCACCGAAGCTTTTATAGATTCTGGTAGTCATCGCTGTTTGGTGAGAAAAACTTTTTCTACCCAATTTGGTCCGGCCGTAGAATGTGAAATCATCTTAAAGGGATTTGCAGGTGGTACATATATCTGTAAATCTAGTCATTGAAAGCGTTCTAATGGATGACACTACGAGTAATAGAGTTTTTTATTGTTGATGATAAGATGATACCGGCAAATGTACTAATCGGTCGGGACCTGCTGTGCCGCAAGGGAATGCGAACAATTATTGAAGGCGATCAATGTTGGGTACAAAACATTAATGCGATAGAATCGCAGGGTATCTCTACACGTAACGAAACCGAACAGTTGAAAATGGTACTACACAAACATAAAAAAAGTTTGGCTAAGGATATAAAGGAATTGGGAAAATGCAATTTAGTGCAGATGGAGATAAAATTAGCCACCGCTGTACCGGTATGCACGAAACCATACAGGAACTTCTCGAAAATCGTATCATCCGTAAATCTGACTTACCTTATGCCTCCGGAATAGTCCTTGTGTAGAAGAGGAATGGTGAACATCGTTTATGTGTGGACTACCGACAATTAAATAAAATAACTATCAAGACGCCATACTCTATCTCAGTGATGGACGAACAATTTGCTCAACTTTATGGAAATTGTTATTTCACTACGTTAGATTTAAGAATGGGTTACCACCAAATTCAGATGAAAGAGTCATCTAAAAAGTTTACTGCTTTCGTTTATGGATCCGGGTGAGGTATTGGCGTATTTGGATGACGTTGTCATCCCCATCCAAAGGGTAGAGGAGGGCACACAGCGTCTCGATAATTTTTGGGAGTACTTGAGCATTGTGGGCTTACCTTACGTTTAGACAAGTGCAAATTTCTGGCGAAAGAGGTCTCATATTTGGGTCACTTGGTAAATTGGAACGGAACTACACCTGGAGTCGAGAAGATCAACCCTATTAGAAATTTCAACGAATGTCACCGAGGTGCGACGATTTTTGGGTCTGACCGGATTTTTCCGTAAATTTGTAGCTACTCCATTATCTCAAGACCACTTACGGAGCTATTACGTAAGAGTGAGTCCGATAGATTTAAGTGGGGCGATCCTCAAGATCAATCGTTTAAGGAACTAATTGAAATCCTATGTAATTAACCTGTACTGGCTATATATAGCTTATCTGCGCAACACGAGGTACATACCGACGCAAGTAGTTTAGGATTGGCTGGTGTTCTTCTGCAAAACTCAGGTGATAGCAAGTGACACTCGGTATTTTATTTTAGCAGACATTGCTCCGACACTGAGTCACGGTATCATAGCTACGAACTGGAAGTATTAGCCGTTGTGGAAACTTTGGAGCGTTTTCGTATATACCTATTGGGCAAAAATTTTCGGATAGTCACAGATTGTGCAGCAATAACGAGAACTAAGGCAAAGAAGGAGCTTCAACCGAGAGTTGCACGATGCTTGCTGAAGTTGTTAGAATTTGATTGTGAGTTCGTGCATCGCGAGGGGTCTCGAATGGCTCATGTTGACGCTTTGAGCAGAGCACCTGACTTGCCAGCCACTGAACCCGAACCCGCTGGTTTCATTATGAATGTAAAGGTAGGTAGTGATGGATGGGTGTTGACAATGCAGCTTAAGGACGAAAAACTTATGGATATCACCAGAATACTGCGTGGAGAAGGAGGATCCGGTCCTCAGATTAAAACGGAGTACGTATTGAAGAACAACCGTCTATATCGTAGTAAAGGTGGGTAGTGATGGCTGGGTGTTGACAATGCAGCTTAAGGACGAAAAACTTATGGATATCACCAGAATACTGCGTGGAGAAGGAGGATCCGGTCCTCAGATTAAAACGGAGTACGTATTGAAGAACAACCGTCTATATCGTAAAACACAACAAGGAACGAAACTCGCTATCCCCAGAGCATTAAGGTGGCAATTGCAAAATACTGCCACGATGATGTCGGCCACTACGGATTGGAGAAAAGTTTGGAACGAGTGCAGCAGAATTTTTGGTTTTCTCGTATGCGAAAGTATATGCGGGAATATATAGCTGCCTGTGTCAAGTGCCAGTGAAGTGTAAGCGAGAGGGTAACTTGCATTATGGTGATCTGGAGCCATTGCCTTTTCGTCAAATCCATCTGGATCATTTGGATCCATTCATCAGGAGTAAGAGAGGTAACACGCACATCTTAGCTATATCTGATGCTTTCACGAAATATGCATTTATCAGGGCGGTCCGAAATACAAAATCTGTTCCTGTAATAAATTGTTTAAATGAGTTGGAGAGCTATTTTGGTTTACCTAAACGAGTGATCTCAGACCGTGGCACAGCTTTCACCTCCAAGATTTTCCCACAATATTGCGACGACAACTGTATTCAACATATCAAAAATGCTGTACGTACGCCAAGAGCCAACGGGCAAGTTGAGCGAGTCAACCAAACCATTTTGTCATATTTACGTACCACCACGGAGGATCCAAGGGACTGGGACCTAACATTGCAACAATTGGCTATCGACAACATTGAACGAGAAAGGCAACGATGGAGGAAAAGATTTGACGAGAAACATAGCCGTCCTACCACATATGACGAAGGTGATTTGGTGCTGATTGAGAACGATAACCAAGCAACCGGTGAATCACGAAAGCTGTTACCCAAATATCGCAGTCCCTATATTGTGAAGCGTGTAATTGGAAAGGACCGATACTTAATTGAGGACATACCTGGAGTTCAGATAATGGCGCGCAAGTTCTGTTCAGTGTTTTGTTCGGACAGGATGAAAAGATGGTGCAACGGTTGGCCCGAACTTGATGACGACGATGGGGAAGTCGAGGACGACTTCAATTCAGGAGTGGCCGAACTTTCAAGTTAGGGCAACTATAGTAGAACTCTATTTATAAGGCAACACTGTCCGTGCTTGACGTAAGAATTAACGGGATTCTTTTGAAATCATTCCCTAACGATCAAGCGACGCGACCGCACCCTTTTTTTAAGAGAAGCGATCATTTTACATTTTTGATAAATAATTTTGAACTTATTTATTTTTGAAATAATAAAAACGAATGTTAATTAAATTTCGGCTATCCTTTTGTGACATATATATATATATATATGTATATGCGAGGTGTGATCAAAAAATAATCGTTATTTTCAAATTTCGTGAGTTACGTATGTTCGATTTTCGCATTTTTTTTCTGTTATGTTGGTACACATGTCTGTTATATATGTTGATAATATCAGCCATTTTGGATTGTCAGTTTGTTTTTGACAGATAAAAAGGTTGATCGAAATTTGAAAATAACGGTTATTTTTTGATCACAGCTCGTATATATGTATATATTATTTTCAATATGTCAACTTCAAATATAAATAAAATGAACAAGCGTGATAAAAAAGGAAGCACGTCGTTACCACTGCATTTTTAAAGAACTTGTTTAATTTGGTAAAAATTATCGATATTACTCCAGCACTGCCATATTTTTAAAAAAGTTCACTTTAGCTAAGTTACCATTCACTAAACCCAACATTAACGGCAATTTGTAATAATGGTAGTTAGAAGAATTGTGGATACTTGTGCAAAAGGTCATAGCAAATGGAGGTGTTGTGACTTGGCCACTGAGATCTTACGATTTGACCTCGTTAGACTTTTTCGTCTGGAATTTTCATAAGTTGAAGGCGTATGCGAATAAACCAAAAACCACAGCAGTCCTTAAAATCAACATAAAACATGCCATTGGTCAAATTCAACCTGACTTCTGCACCGGAGTATTGAAAAATTAGACATTTCAAATGTGCTCATATTGACATATATCTGACATATATGCTTTTTACTATAACCGTATTTATTTATATAAACAAGAAAACAAGTAAAAGTAAAACTGCGCAATAGTCGATATGTCGGCAGTTCGCGATCTAAGGGTTAAATGTGACTCGTGAACTTATTGCCAAACTAACAGATGTTTCTATTGAAATGTTTCCTAATAATAACTAACTTCGCGGAGCTCCGCAGTTTCGTACACACTTTTTAATTTGTTCTTTAACAAATTTTCAATTATTATTAAAGTTTTATTCGTAGAAATTGTCATTTGAAAATGTTAAACCGTTATAATACAGCTCTATTGTGCTTTCGAATTATTCAATACGATTACATGCAAAATCTTACCTCTTTCCTCATGAATTTGATGTTGTTGTTCGTTAGATTGAACATCTGGAATTGTAGTTGATTGTGTTTTTTTAATAACTTTTTCTCTAACAATTGGGGCTTCGACGACTTCAATTGGTGCAGCTTGGCTGACCGGTTGATGTGTTGATAACGCAAATTCATTGATAAAATTGCTAATTCCCTCTAAGCCGTCTTGGGAAAGTTGCTTTTCCGCTTTCGTTCTTTCCATATCATCTGTGACAGGCTCAACATTATCAATGCATGTATTAACAATGTCATTACGTCCGATTTTGATAAGAGATTGTTGTAGTTTATTGCCGGTAGCTTCATTGCCTTGCTGGCGTAGCCATAGCCGTAACATGACCATTGCACGCTGATTTTGATTCTTGTCGTCCGCATACTCAGCATTGATGAGCTCGATGTCGGTCTCGGGTACACCCAATTCTTTGGCCAATGGTATCCAATCATTCTTAAGCAGTTGACATATATCTGACAGATGCATATCGGCCTTGTGAATTGTTTCGCTAGCTGGAATTTGAGTTTCGCCATTCTGTTGCAGGATTTCACGTTCATTGTATTTATTTTTATATTCAGCATTGATTTGATCTCGCTGATTTAGACCTCGGTCTACAAAACTAATACTGTTAATGCTACGCTGGCTGCCAGCAGCTACGTTTCCCTTACTGGAAGTCAAGTTAAGGTCGGAGCCCTGTAGGGCAATATTGAGTGTGCAAATTGGTTGTTTTGGAGCTTCGCCTTGCCCAGTTTTAGGTTCGTTCATGAAACTTATGCATGCGAATGGTTCGTCGGGGTTTTTTACATGCACCATAAATGACAGACGATTTTCGCGGAAGGCTTGAAACTTAAGGCTAAGTTGTTCACCAGTTTTTAGTACAGGCACTAAGTTACCACCAAACTCCAAATAAATATCCTGGTCTTCTAAAACTTCCACATCCCGACTTTTCGCTACCTCGGTAAAATTATCTTGATGTTCTAGTGTTTTGTCCTCTTTGTCGTCGGTCATACAAAATATTGAAAGTTTGGCCTCATTTGAAGATATGCGCTTAGCGAAAACCACAAATTTGGCCATAAATGGTACCAGCGCCATATACGAATAGAGTTCCGATGCCATTCGACTGGCTTCGCTAATGTTACGACAATCCATTAGCCAGAACCGAGCCGATACAGTGGTTGTGAATGTCACACTATCCTTAACAAAAGCTAGAGGCGTTGAACCGGTAACATCCTCCCAAATTGCCCGATTCTGACCTCCGGTAATGGAGCATAGCAGACGTAATGTGGGTGCGTTACCAGTATAGGGTGAATTTACCATACCCTGGGTGCAGGCTTTCGGTGCTGGTATACTGAGAGTTATGGCCTTATGAAACTTGCGACGGCGCGGCTCTACCGTAACAACTGGCGATACAGCTACACCTTGGCCAAGCAACTTGCAACAGCCGTTCAAGTCAACTGGCTGTGCCTGAAGACCGACTCGAATTTTCTTCGTCAATGCATTTGGCGGAAATATTGCCTGAACCTGTGGTACGGCTTGTGATGATACTGTACCACCGTCAGAACCAATAGCATGAACTTCCTGGCGTATACGTGACACTACTGCAAAGAAGTATGGAAAATTGCGAGTAACAATACGTATGATACGATTTGTGCGTAAGTCCTCCAAAGGGCTTAGTTCTGCTTCCATACTTTCCTGCAGTACCTCGAGCACAGACTCCTCCTTATCATATAAAGTATGCTCACGCCAGCTTTCACCATTATCTGACCGTAAAATTATTATTTCACGTTCCTTATCACGCAAAGACCCAAAATGTGGTACCTCCAAAATAACCGGCCTGAAAAATTTTAGATGTTAATTTCAAATTAATAAATATATCCAAACTATATACATATGTAAATACAATAGAAAATCAGTCATTATAAAGCAAAATAATACAAGCTAAGGTTTCCCAGTTGATTTGGTGAAAAAATTAATTCTATGGTGTGAGCAACTGTGCCTCAATATAAATAAATCAAAGAAATTTTTATTTTCAATAATTTTAATGTTTATAGATTTTATTTAATAATAAAATATATTGATTTTAGTATTTTAATTTTAATTAAAACAGACTTGATGTCTAAGAAAATTCCATGCCGATATTTTGATCTGTTTTGTTTTATTATTGATTTAATTCTTATTAAAGAATGACCCGACCTAAATCGGAATTGATGTCTAAACAATATCTGTTTATCTTTACAGAATTTCAGTATCTTTTTTCTTGGTAACTTTCTATAGAACTTTGCTTAGAGAGGATAATAGCTGATTGCTCTATATTATAAGAGAGAGAATGCGACTTTATTTAGTTTACATATTACCATCACTTTTGGATTTTTCCAACTGTCAGAAAAAGGACTGTAAATGATGATATCTGTCCAACTTTATAACCCTTTTTTCAAAGGGTCTTTAATATTTTATTACTTATCCTATCAATATCGGGAGATTTTTTACATTAAAATTATTGATTATGGTTTTAATTTTTTCAGTTGATACATAATAATCATTATTAAAGGTCATGACCGACAATCAGATTTAGTCATTCAACCTGCCAAAAATTACATGTCTGTTCAAAAAGTATGATAGGGAGTACTAAAAAGTGAAAATGTGTTGCATTTTTTTGGTCTGTCCGATTTCATAATTTTTTGAAAAATGTTCTAAAATATTATTTTCCGCGCGATTAGAGTTATTTTATTTGGAACAGCTGTAAAAAAGTTGTTAGTCATTTGTTTATCGTATTGTATTTCTTTATCGTATAATAATACTGTTACGTTTTTACCCTTTTAAAAACTTTTAAAATATGAGTTCGTAGATTGCAAATAAAAATAAATTTGTGTGTAGTTTTAAATAAATTCTTTATTGTTCGCACAATTCCGTGTGCCACTGTTCGCAATTCGATTTAAACAACAACAATTTGCTTTGTTTGTTATTCTTCTTTACACTCTTCCACATACACATTAAGTTCATTAGATCTTTACAACGGAGATCTTCAAACCACGATTATTCTCTTCACACGCAACGCGTCGTCGCACAAGACTGACTGAATTTTTACTGATCCTGTTGCCTGCTTTGTCTTGCCTTTTATATCGCTGGGTAAACAGTCTGATGAATGATTTCGAAGGAGAATGGCTTTGCCTTCCCAAAATCTTTATAAATGTAAACATGTTGTTTACGTTATTGTTGTTTGTGTAGTTTGTTTACGTTTGTCGGAATGTGTTTGTCCCAGTCCTTCTGTTGCTCGCTCACTGCTTTCCTCAAGTATTCTTCCAGGGCTCGATTAAACCGTTCTATCATTCCGTCTGACTGTGGGTAAAGCGGCGTCGTTCGAGTCTTCTTAATACCGTATATCTCACACATCTCCTTGAATACAGCTGACTCGAAATTTCTGCCTTGATCGGAATGTAGCTCTATTGGAACCCCGTAGCGGCATACCCATTTGTTCACAAAAACATTTACTATTGTGTTCGCCTCTGGATTGGGTATGGCATCCACTTCCGGCCATTTGCTGAAATAGTCCATCACAACGAGAACATATCGGTTTCCGGCATTGCTGACTGGAATCCGCTATCCGCTCGAAAGGTGCGCCTGAGTTATATTGTTGCATCTGACATCGACTTCTTCTTACTGGACCCTTAGCTGCAATACACTGGGTTTGCTATCCAATCCGCCACTGCTTGTTGACATCCAACCCAATAAAAAACGTTGTTTTAGCCTTTCCTGTGTCTTTGTCACTCAAAGATGTCCTCCTCAAGCTCCATTATGGAATTCCTTTAACACTTCTTTCATTTTGTTTAAAAGGTTAGATGCGGTTTTGCCATCAGCACTTTCCCAATGTCTATATAAGGACCCGTTCATCAACCTTAAACTGTCCCATAGTGCCCAATATGCTTTTGTAAGAGAATCTTCTGTTGATATCTCATTTCTGGTAGGCCGTTTGTCCTCTTCCTTAACCGGATATCAACGATGGATTCCTTCTTCTCGGCTTTCACGCAATGTTTACACTCGAAATTACAAGATCGGCGTGAGAGGGCATCAGCATTCCCATATTTTAGGCTTCTTCTCACCGGTTCAATGCTGAAGTCGTAAGTCTGGAGGCGCTCAATCCAACGTGCTAACTGTCCTTCAGGGTTCTTAAATTGCAGCAGCCATCTCAGTGCGGAATGATCAGTCCTTAGCAGAAAATGTTGGTAATGTTTTATACACTCCAGCACTGCAAGTAGTTCACGTCGGGTCACACAATAGTTCCGTTCAGGCCTTGACGGTATGCGACTATAGTAGCCTATGACTTTCTCTGTACCACTGACCACTTGGGAAAGTACACCACCAATACCATATCCGCTAGCATCACTGTCCAAAATGAATTTTTCCCCTGGGACTGGATACGTCAAAACTGGTGCAGCAGACAATAGGTCTTTTAGTGTCTGGAACGCCTTTACTTGTGACTCACCCCATTGATATACTTTTGATTTCTTGGTGAGCTCATGCAAGCTTGCAGCCACGCTAGCAAAGTTAGGCACAAAGCGTCTGTAGTATGTGCATAGTCCCAAAAAGTTTCATAGATTATGAAGATTCTGGAGACGAGGCCAGTCCTTTACTGCTCGTATTTTATCTTCATCCGCTGTAACAAGATGCCCCAAATATTTCAATTGTTTGGAAAAATGCACATTGCTTTACGCTTAATTTTAGTCCAGCCATTGATTTTCGTTGCAAAACTTCTCCCAGGTTCTTGAGGTGTTCGTCGAAAGTTCTGCCCATCACTATTATGTCATAAAGGTACACCAGGCAAGTCTTCCAATGCAGTCCCTTTAGTACATGTTCCATAAGTCGCCCGAATGTGGCCGGAGCATTACAGAGCCCAAATGGCATAACTTTAAACTGCCATAAGCCGCCGTTCGCTCTGAATGCAGTTTTCTCCTTGTCCTTGTCTGCAATCTCCACCTGCCAATACCCGCTTTATAGGTCCAATCTGGAGAATCACTTCGTTCCGGCTAGCGTGTCGAGTGTGTCGTCAATTCTCGGTAGCGAGTTACTGTCCCTTTTAGTGACATCATTTAGCTTACTGTAGTCTACGCAGAATCTTGTACTGCCATCTTTCTTCTTGACTAAGACTACAGGTGAGTTTCACGGACCCGATGATGGCCTGTTCTTCCTTGTCTTTTATTGTTCGTGGCGAAAGCGCAAGCATACTTCTTAGCAGCTTTTTGGCTTTATTTCTCTCAGGAGCTGCTAAACCTGCTACCCATTCCCCACACTTACACTAAGTTCCTGTTGGTCCTTGGCTGGCATTTCGGCAGGTTCAGGTAATTGTTTGCTGTTTATTACCGCCTCTACTGGAGCACATTGGCCCACATCGGAGATTTTACAGACGACTTTTTCGTTGTCTGATAAATTTAGCACTCTCATTGGGACTATTCTCTGTTCGGTGGATTTGACGAGGGCCCACAAGCGGTTTTCCTCACAATCTCCTTCCACACGCGCCCATAGCAAGGACGCACTCTGAGGTGGTAATTTTTGTTGTTCGACAGCAACTATCCTTTTGGCGTGCACTTGACCTCGTCCACAATATCAGCAACAATAAAGATGTGATCTTTATTGCTGTCTAATGTTGGCTATAGTCACCTTCGCCTCTGTTATTCCGTGGACGGTGGCAGACTCTCCAGTAGCTGTCCGAAGTCTTAAATTACAAAATACGTCACACTTCCCCTTCACTACGTCTGGTCTGATGATAGGCTGCGTTGCACCGGTGTCTATAGTGAAGGTGTGTTGTCTGCCATTTATGTACCCGCACGCCGTAAGTTTGTTGTTTTGTTGCATCACTGATATGGAGATTGTGCGGCCCTTGCTTGTGGGAGACAGCACTTGGCCCTCAGTGCTAGCTCGTTTTAGTTTAAAGGGGAATCTTGTGAAGATGGTTGGTAGTTCGCCCGTTTATTATTCCTTGCTAGTGAAAAGGATCTTGATCTTTTGCGTGGCCCTTTGCAATTTCTTTGTAAATAACCGCCCTTTCCACAATTAAAACATTTAAGTTTGGCCTTCTGTCTATTTTCCTCCAAAACTTGCTTCATCATTTCTTTAAATTTATGTAAAAGGCATTCCTCTTCCTCC
This sequence comes from Sarcophaga subvicina, assembly GCA_936449025.2. Taxonomy (NCBI): domain Eukaryota; kingdom Metazoa; phylum Arthropoda; class Insecta; order Diptera; family Sarcophagidae; genus Sarcophaga; species Sarcophaga subvicina. The sequence continues at coordinate 20,208,005 of OW388085.2, read as the reverse complement.
ACGACTTCCATATTTCGCACTTTGCTTACTTGTGGTCTAGAAATCGTGCGAGCGGTCTCTTGGGCTAGTGCAAAGCCACGGTCTCTGCAAAGGTTGTCTTCTGTGTGGAACAATCTGCTAGTTTGATGTCTGGCTCGCGTATACCATTAATAAACGCCTCGGTTTTAAAGTTGTCTATCAACGGATAGCTTTCTCCTGGGTATGTAAGCTGCACTAATCTCTCGACCTCCATTGCAAAGGCTTGAAGTGACTCATTAGCCTTTTGCTATTTAAACAACAACAATTTGCCTTATTTGTTATTCTTCTTTCCTAATATAGATGCTTTTATGTAGGTATACCAGAGTACTGCATTTCAACAAATTTTCAAAAGATGTATTATAGATTTTATATGAGAACTCAGTTATTCTACTGTACCTTGTACGACCATAAACATATCTAGCAATATTGTTATAAGTGATTCTGAGTTTGTTCCTACTTACTGAGTCACAACTAGAAAATAGTTCACACCCGTACAGTAAAGTGGGGATGAGATATGTTTTCACGAGCAGCATACGAATATTAACCCATTAATGCCCGAATTACTTTTTTTTCTAACGGTTAACGTTTTGTTTTTTACACTCAATTTCCTCTCAGAGCATAAAAACTAAGGCAACCTCTGCTGGCAACTTAAGTTGCCACTGGGCACTAATGGGTTAAATGGAGTAAAATATTGCGTTAGCTATTGTTAAAGATAACTCCTAGTTTCTTAACGTTATGTACTGCCTCAATAGTAGTACTATTAATCTGTTTAAGCTGTGCTGTAGTCTACCTTGCCTATTTTCAAAGCTTTCGATTTCCTCGGATTGAGGCAAAGACCATTAATCGACGCGCATTGAAAAACATTATGCAGATCACAATTTATTTTTCCTATACAATTTGTAATATCAGACGGCAGGCAACTATTTTATAGCTGCACATGCATACATTGTATGGACATTGCAGGACTTTAACTTAGATGGCAGATCATTAGAATAAATTGAATATAAAAGTGAAACAAGAATCGAGCCCTGTGGTACACCTCTAGATATTAAAAACTTGTTTGATTTGTTAATATCAGGATACACAAATTGACTTCTATCCCGTAAATACGACGAGATTAGCAGAACAGCAGTATTGGGAAAATGACACATGTGTTTTAACTTTTGGCAGAGAATAGTATGATTAACGGTGTCAAATGCCTTAGAATGATCGAGTAAAACCAAAAATGATGTCATATTGTTATCCGCAACTCCTCTGAAACATCAATGAGAGCAGAAATGCAGCTGTGATTAGGTCTGAAACCAGACTGCCTCTCAGAAAGCACGCCATTGCCATACAAGTATATGCTTATAAATTAATTTCTCGAAAATTTTGTACAAGTATGACAATATTGCGATTGGGCGGTAACTTTTATCCTGTTTAGGCACAGGTATTATCTTGGCACAATTCCACATTGCAGGAAAACGTGCGAATTCACATTATTCTTGAGCAACAGGAAATTTTTAAAACAAATCTCTCAATAATATGAAAATGTGAAAAATTTTCCAAACTTACTTTTACAACTTGTTGTTTACTACGTTAGTGCAGGTGTTTCTTATAATTTTTGGTCTGGGAAATTTGAATCATATTTGTTAATGGTTCACACATCATCAACTAGAATTAATTGATTCGACAATTAATAAAAAATACGTCAACGCTAGGAAAAAACAAAGATATTTCCAGCATCGGAAAAACTACAACCAAGAAAAAGGAGCTCTGAAATCTGTATCCAACTCAAGAAAAAAATAAAAAAAATTAAGATGTACAATCAGATTCAGATTCGGTTTGTACACCTATTGCTGCTAAATGCTTTTATAAATAAACAACACAGCTCAACGAATAAAGGAGTCTAAAGGTGAGCTAAGGACATCAGAAATAATAAATCCATGTTCACATCTAATAAAAAGCACAGAAAATACAATAGAAACACTTGCTGTAATTTCGAATATGTTGGAGTTCAAGGATGCTTATTTAAAATTTAGCAACAAGATTCCAATAATATCGAACCAACTACGAAAATAAATGATTAATGGCTGATATAAAAAATAATGCAACGTACTGCTTTTGTTGCTTACTGTTTCTTACATCAAATTCCGCTACATATCTTTCTTAACATCTCCTTGCTTTAATATATGTTTTAATAAGTCAAAATCACAAAAAAAAACACTTACGGATTGAAAAGAAACGGAACTAAGATTAGTAAGCACTAGCACTTCAAGATGATACAAATGTAGAAAACCTATTAGCTTTCCTTAGATTTTATTTCAGTTTGACCCACTAATAGCAAATCTTGTTAAACATGATACCGAAACTCCAAAAACTGTCTCATATTTGCCACCACAGATTCAAAATGAATTCATTTATCTTCTGGCATCTACATCTATATACTGTACGGTGACCAGATGTTCTGTACTACACAGAACAGTACTGTATTTTAGAGCCCTGTTCTGTATAAATTATTTTTTGCTAGAAAACGTGAAAATGTTCTGTATTTTATTTAGTGTTCTGTATTTGTTCAGTATTATTTTATTCATTTTTTCAATTTTACATAAAAAACGCATAAAAAACACATAAGAAATACATAAACATACAAAATACATAAATATTAAAATTATAGCTTATATGTGCAGATAACACAAATTGTAGCTTTGGTAGTACACTCATCTACTGGAAATTTTCTTATTGGAGTCAATTGTGCTGCACATGTATTAAATAATTGTCTTCAAACGGCTACTGAATGCCTTCCGGTAGATATTGAAGTTATTGTTGTCAAAATTTATTCATATTTTTAAATTTATACCGTTCGTGTTGAACAATTTAAATTAATTTGTGATACAGTAGACGTAGAATATAAAAAATTACTTGGAAATAGCAAGACAAGGTGGCTTACTCTTAAACCGTCCATTGAAAGAATATTATAACTTTTTAAGCCCTTAAAGGAATATTTTTTTACTCAACCAAAGTGCCCATATATATTAAAAACATTTTTTGACAATCCTTCTTCTGAAGCCGTTCTTTTATTCACACATTGCCAAGCCACTTTATTTCACAATTATATAAAGCCGATTGAGTCGCAAAAAATTTGCATGTTGGAAGTTTCTCTTATTATAAATGAGCTTAAGTTTAAAGTTACACAACGAAGGGCAGAAATATTTTTACCTTTAGCAGTAAAAAAAATATTGAATGAGTTACATGTGAAATTTGTAATATTTTTTTGTAATATTAAAAATGGATTTTAAAACGCTCTTTTAAATATTGTCATATTTTGAAATACAAATAAATTTTTAGTGTATTTTATGTTATTTTGTTATGTTTATGTTTATTTGTTATGTTTTTTAGTATTTATTGCTGCGTCTTTTTGCATTTATTATTTGGTTTCTTTTTGTACTTTATTAAATTGAATTAATAAATTTTTATTTTTCTAACAATCAATATGTATAATAATGTTTAAAACTTTATTGACAATTGAAATTTTGACGTTTAAAAATAACCTGATTTAAAAAATGGTGGTTAGTGTATTTTATTTTCTCCTGTTCTGTATTTTGCTGAAAAAAATATGGTCACCGTAATCTACTGTGACTTTATTTATTTTAAATTATTTAAATATCAACTTACATAAAATATGCTAGGGTTTTCGAATGGGGGCACAATACCTTTTAATTATACGTCTTTCAGACATATCGTTATTTTTAACGTACAAAAAATAACGTTATCTTTCTTCGAAAACATTGCAACGAAACACGACACCCGACTTAGAGATCACGTAAATTTGGAGGCATCATCCCTTGCTGATCCCTTTGGTTTGGAACAAAGACCTAGAAGAAGGAAGCCATCCGACCTAATTAGAAACTCTCTTCCGGCTTGATGACGATATACCATCATAATAAAATATTAAAGTATTAAAGTTACTGTTTATTTATGAGAATTTAATTTTATTTTATTATTATAATGAGAATTTACCAGAAAAATTTTTTTCTATGATTGATTATTATTTATTAAATTAATTCTTAGTTCCGGAGAATCTTGTAATATTCGTAGAACTAAAAGCTCCCCGTATGTGTTGGTAAAAAAAATGTATTGGTATGGCACGAACAACTATGGCAGTACATGTATATATAAAAAAAATATTGATTTACTATTATTAAATAAAAAAGTATGCATTTTTTTATTATTACACAATTATTTCTAATTGATTTCACTGTTATACGCAATTCACTTACTTACTTATATTAACGATACAAATATGTTTCTATAAATATCTTGTTACGCTTTTACTATACATCGTACAGAATCTGTGGGAACGTGAAAAACTATTTCAATGCTGACTCCGCCAAATAATATTTGACACTATTTTAACTTACAGATTTTTGTAAAGTACCTCTTCTCGGGAAAAATAACAAAAGAAAATACTGTTACGCAAAGCGAAACGACCTAATATCGTTTAACAATAAAAACGATAAACAAAAGCCACACAATACAAATACACACTAACACTAAGAATACAATGAACGTGCTGATTATCTAAAGCTGCACACACACATGTGTACAACGAACCAGGTAGCAACAACAACATGGAATGAAGTAAACCAGCTACGACAAATATGTATCGAACCTGGTAGCGACTGGTACAAGGCGAATTCATTATCAGGTGGGTTTTGTTTACCAGCTGATGTAAGTAACAATGTCAAAAAAAATGTTTGTTTTTTGTGTATTTTGTTTCGATATTCAATTTCGTATTCATATTAGTCATAAACCCTCATATGTACCGCATGTATCCTTAACGATACGCACTCTGGAAATTCTTTAGGATTACTATTTTAAAGCCAATTATATATTAGAATTAAGTCGCCGTAGTAGGTAGTGTGTTGGCTTATTAGACGAAAAGCCAGGGTTCGAGCCCCAGGCCAGACATCAAATTGAAACACAAAAAGTATTTCTTCGGCGACTTCCTCTCAGCAGATTTCTGGCAAAAACTCTGAGAGTAAATAAAATTGCAATGAAAAGTTTCTCAAAAATCTGTCGCTCGGAGTCGACTTTAAACTGTAGGTCCCGCCACTCATATATAAAATTAACACGCACAACATAAGTGGTGTGAGGAACTAGATCATAATCCTGACTGAAGAGTATGTATATATTAAAATTGTTGCAAGATGATTAACAATATTTAAGCCTTTAACACTAAATACATATATTTATAGTTATTTAGGTAAGAGTGATGAATTACCAAAAAAAAAAATTCATGTCTCCAACTAGGTGCCTAAATTATGACTGAAATAACTTGTGTGTTATTTTTAAAACAAATTCTCTTTCTGAAGATTGGGATATAGGGATTAAAACAAATTGGACCAATCTTCTGTTGAAAATTTGTTATTATAGGAAATAACGTTTGCAGCTGATATTTTTTTAATTTACAGGTTACTGCAGCACCTTATGTAATGTAATAATAAAATTCATAAGAATTTTCAATATATAAAATTTATTTAGTTTTTTTTAAATTGCTTTAACTAATTTCCTATGGAGGTTTGAGGGTTAATTTTTTTGACAAGATGTGTACATTTTTACAAAAACAAAATCCCTGTTGTTTTTGTATTGTTGTACTTATTGTAATACTATTCCCACCTGATAATGAATTCGCCTTGGACTGGTACATAACATAAGCAAGTACACAAACAACAATGTACTAAGAATAGAGTTCTCGAGAAGGCGCGAGCGAGAACCTTCCACATCGAGAACGTTCATCGCACTGATTGATACGCGTGTGTGCGGACTATAAAAAGGGCTGGACAAAGCAAGCAGGAGTCAGAGTTAATTTAGTCAGCCTTGTGTGAAGTTGCGTGTGAACAAAATAAGTCGTGGTTGTAAAGATCTAGCGAATACTTGTGTGAACTAGTACAGTGAATAAACAGATTATTATTGTTGTATCGTTAAGTTCTATACGGTGGTACAAAAGTAGTGTAAATAATAAAGAGAGTTTAAGAAAAACTAAAGACATATTTGTTTTTACTTTGTTGCAATTAACGAACTCATATTTAAACGTTTTTAAAAAGGTAAAAACGTAACAATTGGTGTCAGAAGTGGGATTGCAAAATCCAAAAGTAAAAATAAATAAATAAAAAAAATTAAAATGAAGCTCACCGAACTAAGAGTGGAACGACTGAAACGAGAGTTGGGTAAACTAGAGCTGCCGACGACGGGAACGAAGAATGAACTCCAAAGGCGGTTAAGGGAACATCTGCAGCTTCAGGGCATTAACATCGATTCTCACGAGTTCGAGGAAGAAGAGGAACGAGAATTACAGGCCCCTGCAACTCCTAGCGTTGCTGACATAAATTTGTTCCTAGCAGCTATGATGGAGAAAATGCAAGTAGCAAACCAAAAGCTATTGGCGGAAGTACAAGAAGCTTCTAGAGCTGAGAATCAAAAGCTATTTGCTGAAGTACAAGAAGCTTCTAGAACCGAAAATCGCAAAATGCAAGAGGCGAACGAAAGGCTGTTTGCTGATGTACGTGAAGCTTCTAGAACCGAAAATCAAAAACTGCTAGCTGAAGTGCAAGAAGCTTCCCGAACCGAAAATCAAAAACTGCTAGCTGAAGTGCAAGAAGCTTCTAGAACCGAAAATCAAAAACTGCTAGCTGAAGTACGAGAAGCTTCTAGAGCTGAGAACCAGAAGCTATTTGAAGCTTCTAGAGCCGAAAACCAACGACTGCAAGCAGCAATTTTGTCAAAAATTGAAAAGGAGCTGGAAGCAACATCTGGAAAGCTGCAGGAAATCAATGAGTCGGTCAGCAAAAGGATCACTGGTGTCGAGGAAAGGGTGTCACATTTAGAAAAGGCCGTTGACACGAAGGTGGACAATCTGGAAAAGACCGTTGACACTAAAGTGAACAATTTGGAGAGGACCGTCGGCGGAAAAATCGTTATGATGGAGGAAAAGATCAACAACCTCCAAAGCCAGCGACCGGAACCAGTGCGAGTCGTTTCGGAAAGTACCGGCAGGATAAGAACACCTTGCTTTGATGGTAGCTCACCCCTATCCGTATTCAAATTCCAATTTGAGACGGTAGCCAGCAGAAACGGATGGGACGATGGAGAGAAGGCTCTAGAACTAATTCTGGCGTTAAAAGGTGTCGCAGCTGAGATTCTAGAGACCATGCCAGCCAGCAGTAGAAACAACTACAACGAATTAATGGTGCCATTGCAGCGTAAATTTGGCGATGAGCACAAACGGGAACTATACCGCATGGAGTTGAGATGCCGGGCGCAAAAGGCAAATGAGTCATTACAAGCCTTTGCAATGGAGGTTGAGAGATTAGTGCAGCTAACATACCCCGGAGAAAACCACCCGCTGATAGACAACATTAAGACCGAGGCGTTTGTCAATGGTATACGAGATCCTGACATTAAACTGGCGGTATGTTCCACACAGAAGACAACCTTTGCAGAGACCGTGGCCTTCGCACTAGCCCAGGAGACCGCGCGAGCTATTTCTAGACCACAAGTAAGCAAAGTGCGAAGAATGGAAATCGTGGAGGAAGATGAATGCCTTTTAACTAAAGTTAAGGAGATAGTGAAGCAAGCTTTGGAAGAAAATGGACAAAAGGCTAAACTTAAATGCTTCAATTGTGGAAAGGGCGGTCATTTCCAGAGAAACTGCAAAGCGCCACGCAAGAGATCAAGATCCGCCTCACCATCAAGGAATAAGAAACGGGCGAACTACCAACCATCTTCACAAGAGTCCCCGTTAAACTAAAACGAGCTAGCACTGAGGGGCAAGTGCTGGCTCCCACAAGCGAGGGCCCCACAATCTCAATATCAGTGATGCAACAGAACAACAACAATCTTACGGCGTGCGGAGACATAAATGGCAGACCACATACCTTCACAATAGACACCGGGGCGACGCAGTCTATCATCAGACCAGATGTAGCGAAGGGAAAATGCGAGGCACTTAGCAATGTAAGACTACGGACAGCTACTGGAGAGTGTGCCACCGTCCACGGAAAAATAGAGGCGAAGGTGACTATAGCCAACATTAGTGTAAGTCACATCTTTATTGTTGCCGATATTGTGGACGAGGTTATCATTGGTGCCGATTTTATGATAGCTCATGGCATCAATTTGAATATGGGGCAACAGATTATGAGTTGGCGAAATGTAGAGATACCTCTAGACGTGGGGTACAAGCACCAAGTGGACGCCAGAAGGATAGTTGCGGTCGAACAACTCAAATTGCCACCCCAGAGTGAATCACTGATATGGGCGCGTATGGAGGGAGATTGTGTGGAAAACCGCTTGTGGGTTGTTGAACCAGCAGAAATACAGACGGATTTAATATCAGCAAAGGCCCTCGTCAAATCCACAGAACAAAGAATAGTCCCGGTGAGAGTGCTAAATCTATCAGGCCATGAAAGAGTCGTCTATAAAAACTCAGAGGTTGGCCAATGTGTTCCAGTAGAGGCGATAATAAACAGCGAGCAAACGCTGCAACCTGCCGATATGTCAGCCAAGGATCAAAAGGGATTTGATGAAAATGTGGAGAAATGGATAGCAGGTTTAGCAGCTGCAGAGAAAAACAAAGCCAGAAAGCTGCTAAAGAGGTATGCTTTCGCTTTCGCCACGAACAACAAAAGTCAAGGAAGAACAGCCATGGTTAAACATGAAATTGATACTGGCGAAGCGAGACCGATAAAGCAGGCACCCAGAAGCATACCGCTGGCGAAGCGTAATGAGGTTAAGGAGTTAGTCGACGAAATGAGGAGGAGCGGTGTAATCGAACCATCATCGGGTCCGTGGAGCTCACCTGTAGTTTTAGTAAAGAAGAAAGATGGCAGTACAAGATTCTGCGTAGACTACAGGAAGCTGAATGATGTCACCAAAAAGGATAGTTACCCGCTACCAAGAATTGACGACACACTCGACACGCTAGCCGGAACAAAATGGTTCTCCACATTGGATCTACAAAGCGGGTATTGGCAGGTGGAGATTGCAGACAAGGACAAAGAGAAAACCGCATTCAGTGCGAACGGCGGCTTATGGCAGTTTAAGGTTATGCCATTTGGACTCTGTAATGCTCCGGCCACATTCGAGCGGCTTATGGAACGTGTGCTAAAGGGACTGCATTGGAAGACTTGCTTGGTATATCTCGACGACATAATAGTGATGGGCAGAACTTTCGACGAACACCTCAAGAACCTGGGAGAAGTTCTGCAACGGATATCAACGGCTGGACTAAAACTAAGCGTAAAGAAATGTGCATTTTTCCAAAAGCAGGTGAAATATTTGGGGCATCTTGTCACAGCAGATGGCATATCCACCGATGAAGATAAAATACGAGCAGTAAAGGACTGGCCTCGTCCCCAGAATCTTCATGAACTACGCAGCTTTTTGGGACTATGCACATACTACAGACGCTTTGTGCCTAACTTTGCCAGCGTGGCTACAAGTTTGCATGAGCTCACCAAGAAGTCAAAAATCTATCAATGGGGTGAGCCACAGGAGAAGGCGTTCCAGACACTAAAAGACCTTTTGTGTGCTGCACCAGTTTTGGCGTATCCAGTCCCAGGAGAAAAGTTCATCTTAGACAGTGATGCTAGCGGATATGGTATTGGTGGTGTACTTTCCCAAGTGATCAATGGAACAGAGAAAGTCGTAGGCTACTATAGTCGCACATTGTCAAAGCCTGAACGGAACTACTGTGTAACCCGACGAGAGCTACTGGCAGTGCTGGAGTGCATCAAACATTACCATAAATACCTGTATGGCCAGAATTTTCTGCTGAGGACTGATCACTCCGCATTGAGATGGCTGCTACAATTCAAGAACCCTGAAGGACAGTTAGCACGTTGGATTGAACGCCTCCAGACTTACGACTTCAGCATTGAACACCGAAGAGGCATAAAACATGGAAATGCTGACGCTCTTTCACGCCGACCTTGTAATTTGGAGTGTAAACATTGCGTGAAAGCTGAGAAAAATGAATCCATCGTCGATATCCGGCTAACGCGGATTGAAGCCAACGAAGACTGGTCCCAAGCACAAAGGAGTGACCCAATATTGGCGAAGTTAATAGCAGTGAAGGAGGAGGACAAACGACCTACAAGAAATGAGATATCCGCAGAAGGTCCTCTTACAAAAGCATATTGGGCACTATGGGACAGCTTAAAGATCATAAATGGGTGCCTATATCGACTTTGGGAAAGCGCTGATGGCAAGACCTCATCCAACCTATTGGTAGTGCCTTCCTCCAAAATGAAAGAAGTGTTAAAGGAGTTCCATAATGGAGCCAGCGGAGGACATCTTGGAGTGACAAAGACACTGGAAAGGCTAAAACAACGTTTTTATTGGGTTGGATGTCAACAAGCAGTGGCGGATTGGATAGCAAACTGCACCCAGTGTATTGAAGCTAAAGGTCCAACAAGAAGAAGTCGAGGTCAGATGCAGCAGTACAACTCAGGCGCACCTTTCGAGCGGATAGCCATGGACGTTGCAGGCCCTTTTCCAGTCAGCAATACCGGAAACCGATATGTTCTCGTTGTGATAGACTACTTCAGCAAATGGCCGGAAGTATATGCCATACCCAATCAAGAGGCGAACACAATAGTTAACGTTTTTGTGAACAACTGGGTATGCCGCTACGGGGTTCCAATAGAACTACATTCCGATCAAGGCAGAAATTTTGAGTCAGCTGTATTCAAGGAAATGTGCGAAGTATATGGCATTAAGAAGACTCGAACGACGCCTCTTCACCCACAGTCAGACGGAATGGTAGAGCGATTTAACCGAACCCTGGAGGAATACTTGCGAAAAGTAGTGAGCGAGCAACAGAAAGACTGGGACGAACACATTCCGAGGTTTTTACTGGCGTACCGATCGGCGGTCCATGATTCAACATCTAGATCACCCGCCAAGGTTATCTTTGGGACTGAGATAAAACTGCCCGGTGACTTAGAATTTGGTGTTAAGCCCGCCACAGAGAGGAACGAAACATACACGGGAAAAGAAGAAAGCCTGAATGAACTTCATGAGTTTGTACGCACCCGTATAAAAATGGTCAGTGATAGAATGAAATCCAGATATGATAGAGCAGCAAACACAGAGGGCTTCCATGAGGGACAAATGGTTCTGCTATACAACCCAAAGCGGAAGAAGGGATTATCTCCCAAGCTACAAACCAGCTGGGATGGACCGTATAAAATAATTAAACGGTTAAACGATGTCGTGTACAGGATACAGAAAGCTAGCAGCCCCCGAGCAAAAATGAAGGTCGTACACATAGAGCGACTGGCAAAATATGGGAAAGGAGATACTGAGCCTATTCGGGACGAACAGGCTTAAGTGGGCGGCAGTGTTACGCAAAGCGAAACGACCTAATATCGTTTAACAATAAAAACGATAAACAAAAGCCACACAATACAAATACACACTAACACTAAGAATACAATGAACGTGCTGATTATCTAAAGCTGCACACACACATGTGTACAACGAACCAGGTAGCAACAACAACATGGAATGAAGTAAACCAGCTACGACAAATATGTATCGAACCTGGTAGCGACTGGTACATAACATAAGCAAGTACACAAACAACAATGTACTAAGAATAGAGTTCTCGAGAAGGCGCGAGCGAGAACCTTCCACATCGAGAACGTTCATCGCACTGATTGATACGCGTGTGTGCGGACTATAAAAAGGGCTGGACAAAGCAAGCAGGAGTCAGAGTTAATTTAGTCAGCCTTGTGTGAAGTTGCGTGTGAACAAAATAAGTCGTGGTTGTAAAGATCTAGCGAATACTTGTGTGAACTAGTACAGTGAATAAACAGATTATTATTGTTGTATCGTTAAGTTCTATACGGTGGTACAAAAGTTGTGTAAATAATAAAGAGAGTTTAAGAAAAACTAAAGACATATTTGTTTTTACTTTGTTGCAATTAACGAACTCATATTTAAACGTTTTTAAAAAGGTAAAAACGTAACAATACGTTTATAAGTTTCTATTTAGGTAAAAATATGTGAGGAACTGGAAAAGAAAACCAGACATGTCCCGTTAACCGTTTACAGAAGAAGCAAATAACTAAACTGCCTAATTAGTGACTAAGTAGGATTTTTCTTTCTTTTCACAGGCCAATTTATCTAACCTTGAACATAGGACTGGTTTTCTTTTTTTTATGTATGTAAGCTAGTTTTTTATGCCATTTCTTTCGATGTACATGTCTGAATTTGTTTGAAATTGTCTGCTTATGATTAAAAATCAAACCTGATAGAGATGGCAAATTTCATTGGACACGTACTGATTTGTTTCAAAACAGATCGTAAGATTAATAATGTTATGAGCTTTGTTTAGTTTTGATTGGCAATAAAAAATATTTAACTTTATTCAACTGTTAGAAATAAATTTCTGGTTCTGTTTGAGAAGTCAGTTTTCATTATTACTTTAAAGTAGGATCAAACTGGTTTAAAAAAAATAAAAAACCGTTTACTGTGAACATGTATGGTTTTGTTCGTCAGCTCCAGATATTAATTCTCTTTGAAACATTGCAAAATTTTTATCTATTTTCCCATATTGCATTCTTTTGAAATTAAACAGTGTTTTCTTTAAGAATAAACTACAGTTGTGTGTTTTAGACTTTAAACATAAATTTTTTGGCAAATGGGTAAGCCAATGGGTATACTTAAAAACCGATTTTTAAGGCTTAATTTAGATCGAAAAGATTTACCATTTATTTTTTCTTGAATTTTCAGTTTTAAAATTGAAAATATATATAAGGCATTCAGTCATCGTCGGGCAGCCGCCGTGTACGCATGCTTTGTTTTGTATGCGAATATTATTTACATACGTGCTCTTGTTGGCTATTTAAATTTTGAGTGTTTTACTTTCTCTCCGTTTCTCTAATTGTTTTGAGTAAAGAGCGATTTTCTTTAATTTTAAATTTGTTTTAGCTTTCTCGGTTTTGTATTTTTTTCCTTTTTTCGCGAATTTTCTTCTTAATTCCTCGGTGCCTTCGGGCTTTCTTCGGACGGGATGAACGGGGTTCATCCTGCAGATGGCAACCGCTTTTGGGAGTTAGGCCTGGTCGGGAAGAGCAGGTCTAGCAGGAAGAAACGCCCACGCCCAGACGACTTTATGCCTCTACCTATGATCACTCAAGATGAACGTAACATACCACGCTATTTGATCGCTTCCACAATTGCTAGTAAAGAGGAAACAATTCGTTCACTGGCATCCTATAACGTCTTCCAAGTGGAAAAGGGCCTGAAATATATCAGCCCAATTATGAACATCCGCACGGAATTTTTCCCTTCCGCACTTTGTTATTCCCGAGAAAAAATCCTCCTATTCTAATCACCCGGGGGAAAAGTAAATTAGAGAAAGGGAAAATCAGAAACAGCTGTTTTGTTTTTGACATTTTAGTTTGTAATTGTGATTTATTTTGTGATTGTGATTTCGTTTTTTACAAGTGATTTTCATAAATTAGTTTTTCTCAAAATTTTGTTTTATTTTAAATTTGTTGTATAAAATGAAAAGCATAGCTTTTCAGTTACTTGTGGAGGAAACTCGTTCTGAAGAAGAAGCTCGGAAAATAACCCACAGGGTTGCAAGGAGGCAGATGCGCGATGCATCACATCCGCTTGAGTTAGACCGATCTCTGTAAGATGTGTAAAACTAATTGGTTTAATTATTTTTGTATAAATTACTTCATTTGATAGGTTTAAAAAATATTATAGAGTCAACAAAAGTGCTTTCAGTTATTTATTACGAGTGCTTACATTACACTCTCAGCCGATTAAGAACCAATCTGGTGTTAGCCTTATGGTGAAACTAAGTGGTTTTTTACGGTTTTTCGCTGAAGGCGTATATTAGACGGGAGTTGGAAAAGATTCTGAAGTTTCGTTGGCTCAAACAACTTTAAGTAAAGTGCTCGCGGAAGTGCTCGATATTTTTGAAGCACATCTTTGTCAAACGTGGATAAAAATGCCTCTAACAGATGAAAAAAGAAAAATTGCTGTATCTTTTTATAAGCTATGTCGGGATTATCCGGCATCAGCGTCAATAAATGTTACAGCTGTTGTTTATTTGAGCTTTTGGACCTAAGAAAATTTAACAAATATTTTATTTAATAATTTTATATATTTCTTCTTATTAATACTTACATTTTTCTATTAAGGACGTTGTACAATGGGTCAATTCGACCTCCGGGTACTGTACTTGTCTTAATTGACAAATACACGTCCTCTAACCTAACCTAACCTACATTCTTCTTTATCTCCCTTCAAAATTGCTGGTGAAAAAACTCCCCCCATTTTTTCCCTTTTTATTATTGTAGAATGCATACTTTTTTCTCTACGGGAAATAACCCGCGGGAAATTATAATTCAGAATAAGAGGAATGAGAAAAGGGAAAAATTTCTCCCGGAATTTATATTCATAATTGGGCTGTATATCTGCGGACTACCTCGAGGTAAACGAAAAGAGGAGTGAAGACCTATTAATCAAAGTGCCTAATAGTAAATCAGCCGACAAATTCTTAAAGGCCTCCTACATTGATAATATACAAGTTAAAATTTCATTGCATAGGTCACTGAACACCACTCAGGGTCGAATTTTCTCCAGGAAAATTATTGATATCACTGAGGAGGAGTTACTATTGGCCCTCTAGGAACAAAAAGTGATTGAAATTTATAAAATACTTAGAAAAGAAGGTGACAAAATGGTTGCAATTGATGCGGCTATTGTTACTTTTGATTTTATTCGTCACCCAGAGAAATTAAGATTCGGTTGGGAAATTGTTAGAGTAGACGAACACATTCCAAACCCCATGAGGTGTCTAAATTGCCAGTGACTTGGTCATACGAGAAAACGTTGTAAGAATGTCGTACTGTGCAGAGATTGCGGACTTACTCCTCCTCATGAGCAATGTTCTCGCCAATATTGTGTTAACTGCCGCACTGCCCACTGTCCTACTTATTGGAAACACAAATCGGTTAACTATTTGAAAATCACACGCAGATACACAATAAGGGAACCCTGGACAATTTTTAATGAGAATCCAACAGTGAACACTCTTTAGTCTATTCAGAAAAAGAAGAAAACATTTGCTCAAGTAATTTGGATCCCTCTTCTAAAGAAAAAATGTCATCTAATAAAAATAATCATACTGAAACATACCATGACGCTAAAAAAACCGAAGCAACCATTACAACAAATCCATTACAAAGTTCTAACACACACACACATCGACCATCCAAACCACTAAAAAACTCGCTCTCTCCCACTCAATATGGCGGAAATACAATTTCTCTTCTAGACAATACTTCTTCAAGTAAAAACTCTACAGGCACTGTTGCTAACTTTTTTCCAAAAAATATCGCTAAAGTCGACTAAAAAATAGCTAAATTTAAAAAAAAATTAAAAATTTAGCGATAAATCGCCAAAACAATAAATTTTAAAAAGTTTTTAAGAAAATTTACTTAAAACATAGCTAATTTTAATATTATGTAAAAAATACAACGATTTATCGCTTAATTCTGGAAAAATACTCGCAATAAATTTAAATTAAATTTTTTTGGATTTGGATTTCAAAATATCGTTTCGTACTTCCGTTATGAAATGGGGCGCTAAAACGTTTGTAATTATTGCAGTACATTTGGTTCTATGAACACGGATTTTATTGGCATCATCAAAAATGTTTTTACACATATCACTAAGGTGATCAATAGCATTGACATACGTGTTGTCAACAATATTTGCATTTGGGGAAAATTCCAATTTTTTCCAACATGATCCCCTAAGCGATGAGGCTGATTTGTGTTTTTTAGGTCCCGCGTGGCTTAATAAAGTTTTCCAGACAAGGAGCATCTGCAATACTTACAGAATCCTTTTGTTTCGACTTTTTCGTCTTGAGTCACCCACGTTTTCAATTTTTCGTGATTTAGCCACTCATGGCGAAATTTTTGGTTATATTTAGGCCCTATTCCTTAAGTTGTTACAGTTTTTGACAATATTATTAAAAGCTTACAACTTAATTTTATACTTTAATTTTCATTCACTTAAACACTTGCCACAAAAATACAGTAGAAAGAATTCACGTTGTTTGTTTATGTTTTTCTTTTCTTTAAAAGCCGTTATTTGAGTCTTACTTTGTAGCAACATAAAAATCGCTAGATTTATAACTAATAGCTAAATCATATTTTTTCCCGCAAATTGGATTTAAAAATCGCTAGATTTACCGAGAGAATAGCTAAATTGGCAACAGTATCTACAGGAAACTTAACGAATAAAGAATTAAATATGGAAATCAACAATAATCTAGATGACTTACAAATGTATGATAACAGTGACGGCCCAGGATTTAGTACCCCCACTCGTGAAAATTCCCCTTGTTCGCAATTATATACAAATTTCCCCGAATTAAATACTATAATTACTACAAAAACCTTAAAAAAAAACTTTACCAAAGAAACTTAACAAGGAATAATAATTTTTAGACTTCTTTAAATAGATATTGGTTTGAACATTAATATAATGCAGTGGAATATTCAGGGATTTATTAACCACAAATACGCCTTAGAACTTCTAATTGCAAAACACAGCCCGAACATCGTAGCCTTGCAAGAAACACATAGCAATAGAAACAACTTATACCTCTTACATCTACCAGGATTCAAAGCCTACCATCACAACAAGGACTATTCCTTATTTTCGTTAGAAACAATCTAAATGTATCTCAACAACAATAGTCTAGAGGTGATCTTTTATTTCAAAGTATTATTATCAATTGTGGCAGGGAGCTACAAATAACAGATATCTACAAAGAGTGTGACATAAACCTAAACCCTCAAATGGTTGAACAAATTTCGTTATTCAGCAATGCCCATCATATAATACTAGGAGATTTAAACGCTCATAACTCCCTTTGGGGTTCAACCCTTAACTCAACAGGTGGACATATTTGGGAAAATTTTGCTGACGATAAAGAATTGATAATTTTAAATGACGGATCTCCAACCTTATTTAACACTAGAAATACACTAACTTCGGTTGACGTCTCCATGTGCAGCGCTGATCTTGCTCCCCACTTAAAATGGTTATGTTTGTCACTTCCAGAAGTCAGCGATCATTTCCCCTTATTAATAAAAAATAGTGCCAGTATACAGACAACTAGAAAATTCATAGCACGGTTTCAGGATAAAAGAGCGAATTGGACCCTTTTTAATAGAAAAGCTTCTGTCTTTAATGAAAAATATGCGACATCAACTAACATTAACCGAGAATCGGCTCAGGTAAGTCGAATACTTAGAAATGCAGCAAACGAATCCATCCCACTTAGCCGCAAGCCTAAAAAGCTTAACACCCCAATATGGTTCAACTCGGAAATTTCAAAACTAATAAATTTAAGACAAAAGGCATGGCGAGTTTTCAAAAGACATCGAATACAACACCTCGCTGTATAATACATCAAAGGCGTGTGCCAAAGTAAAAAGAGCTTGCAAAATTTCCAAGAGGGTCACATGGGAAAATTTTCTTAATTCACTAAATCCCTCCATGGACGTCCGATACCTTCGGAGTAAGATTAAAAACTTAAGAACTAATAGAACTAACAGCTTTCCCACAATTTCTTTTGACGGGGACTTTATTTCACATCCACAGCAAATAGCAAATCGCTTCGCTAATTATTGGTCTTCTTTAAGCTCCAATAACTCCTTAGAAGCTGAAATAATATCTAAAAACAATTTCGAAATTGAAAACTTGTGTCCAAGTGGAACTAATTTTAAGGAAATGGCTTACGACATAAATTTATTTGAACTCAATGAAGTCCTCAGGACACTTAAGGGTTCAACACCGGCCATGTATAAAATTACCTACGCTATGATCAAAAACTCTCCACCTGAAGTTAAGAGACGACTGTGCAATTTGTACAACCTTATTCTCAGAAGCGGTATCTATCCCCACCAATGGAAGACGGCTACGCTAACACCAATTCCGAAGCCAAATAAAAATCCTAATCAATTAGAAGGCTATCGGCCATTTCTGAAGTCTTTGAAAAAATAATCTCAAGAAGGTTTTATAGATTTGCTTCTAACAAAATAAATGTCAATCAACATGCATTTATACCAATGCACGGAATCCATACTGTCTGTCACCAAATGGAAGATATTTTAAGATTAAACCTCAAAAAGAAGAAACACACGGTTGTTATGTCAGAGGACATAGAGAAAGCTTTTGATCGAGTGGTCATGACTGGTATACTTTTAGAGCTTAACGATTGGAAAATGCAGCCGTAAATTATTAAAATTCTCAAATCTTTTCTCACAAATCGTGCAATGATAATTAAAACTGACGGGGTTTTATCATCTTCATTTCCACTTGATAATGGCATCCCACAGGGTTCACCCTTATCTGTTATCCTTTACGCTATATATGCTAATTCGTTGGCGAGGGCTCTTGAGAGTTCTTCTGGGTTAGATCACTTTGGAATTTATGCAGATAATATTTTTGTTATTGCATCTGGTCAACCGAAAGCAGTCGAAGAGTCTTAGTTTACTAGACCGCAGAATACAACAATGGGCGAAAAGTAAAGGTGCCGTAATTCCTCCTGAAAAAACGGAATTACTACATGTCTGCATACATCGGAATTGTAACAATAATACGCTATGCATAAGAGGTACAAACGCAATCCTTTTAGATGAAATGAAAATACTCGGTATTATATTCACAAGAAATCTTTCGTGGAAATACCTGACAAACAAGCTCGCCAAGACTAATAATTTATTACAACTTACTTGTTCACGAAAAAAAGGGCCACACATGGAAACTGCCTCGAATATTTGCAGATCTCTTGTCATGGGCAGCCTTCAACATGGAGTCACTCTATATGGATGGACTTCATTGAAAAACGTAAATAAATTAAATACCGCCATTAACAATTGCTTTAGGACTGCCTCATGTTTACTTCGGGCTACACCTCTCGGGCCTAAGTTTCTAAGTTTCTTGATTTCAGGTCCCTTCTTGAAAGGAGATCAATCGCTTTAGCTTCAAAATCTATAACGATCACCAAAGACGGCTTACACAACACATTTTGGAAACACCTGTCGGGTCCAATTACACATCTTAGCGCAATTGATAATATTGTAAACCTTTTGATAAAATCAAATATTTCTATACCAGCTATACCATCCTCAACATCGCTTACCACCAATACATTAATTATTGATGACAGTATTTCCTTTCTGGATAAAGACAAAACACATCCCAGCTGTTTCAAAAAAATGATGATGGAGAAATCCTATAACTTTTCACCCCATATGCTATTATATACCGATGGCTCATTCCGTAATGGAACTTGTTCTTATTCCATAGTTAAAGAGATTAATGACACACAATTCGAGCTAGGTTGTGAAAATCGCTTGCCTGACAATGTTGGCATTTTCTTAGCGGAAATATCGGTTATAAAAGACGCAATTTCTTACTCTGTTAACGAACAAAAAAGATCCATAATATTTTCGGATAGTCTTAGTGCCATTAAAGCCATCAAAAAGAACGACAAGGGTATCTTATAAATCATCCTGAATTTGGCAACCGGATACTACTGCTATGGTACCCTCTCATATAGGAATTCCGGGAAACGAAGTAGCTGATAGAGCAGCTAGGAAAGCGCTAGAACTAGCTAGAATCACCAACATCCAATGTTTTCCTCAGACTATTTTCAATCCATTTAGAAGCCTGCATCACCATCAGGCAGCCAGTATCAATAGACCTATATATAGTGTCAATCTTAATCGTTCACAGTGCATATTTTTGGGTTTACTAAGGGTTGGGAAAACGATTTTCACAGCACACTATTATGACAGTACTAATCTTGCACTGTGCAGCTTTTGCAACCAAGTACTATCCGTTGCCCATGTTTTGTCAATTTGCCCGCAATCGAAAATTAATCTACCGCTTAAAGATATCCTTGACTGTACAACAGACAGAAACCTACAGGCTATCTGGAATTCCTTGCGTAAACATAATATTCAGAAAGTATAAAAGCAATTTTCAATTATTGTTAACATGTACATATATACATATATATCTTTCTTTCATTGTATCTACCCTCATATGTATAATCTTTAGATTTAGTTATAAAATGTAAACTTAACATTTCACTTTAATTTTATTTGTAATATTACTTTTGTAAATATCGAGCGCATATGGTCTAGCTACCCGGCGCCTTTTAAGTATATTTTATAAATTTAGTTTATAAAATATGGAATAAATAAATATATAAGGCAAACCTCAACTTACCCCAAAAATTTCGCCTCCACTGGTGATAATTCTAAAATTCTGCTAATGAGAGCTTCACCCTCCATAAGGGGTGGTGGGTAATGTACACGATTCGGTTTTACATACCGACAGGTAATTCTCGTAGGTTGGGCACAGGATTTGGGTGGAACAATGATACGTACTCCGCTATGTCGGCAACCTCGCATAGAGCCACCTCGAGCGTCCACCATAAATGAAACCAAAAATCTAAAATTATAATTCCATTATATTATAGTATGACGCCTAGTATAAATCGAACGACTGAAAACTATATATTTTAACACTTACCCCAAATGTACTGGTGGCTTGGTGGTGACCACGTTATCAGATTTAAGAGCATATTGTTGAGAAGCTTGAACGTTTTCATTAACTTCTGTAACAAAAAAAAATTAATTTAGTTGGAACAACTCTGTCACCGTATTTGGTAATTTTATATGTAACATTCAATGGGACAACTAGTCCCAAAAGCTAAATTTGTTAAAAAAAAACAATTCTAGTACCCAAGCACCTTCAAACTAATATGCATATCGATAAAAACAACCAACATTTTTAGTTCCAATACCAATGCAGTACTAAGATATTGTGTTGCACTTTAATGAAGTTGCTCTATACCAGGGTTATCAAAAAATAAATTGATCTTTGAAATTTCTCCGGTACCTGCAGATAATTTTCGTTTAGGTTATAGCCTAAATGTATGTCTTATACCTCCAATATATACATATGTATGTATATAGAAGCCTGCATAGTGGTTGCCGTGGAATAGGGGGATGGCTTACCCCATAAGAAGAAACAAATATTTTGGTCCAACTTCTTTTATTGCAAACCGATCGTTCGGAGTCGACGTTAAACTGTAGTTACCCTAATAGTCACACACATTACAATAATAACAACAATAAAAGAACTTTACACAGTATAAAGGGTGTCAAAAAAATCTTTGCATATTGAATGAAGATAATAAAAAAATGACAAAAAATGCCGTTATTTCCCAAGAATGTTGTGCATTTTGGGTTTTTTCAAATGAGATGGAATGTGAAAGGGGTAAACAACGTTTTATTAATGAAGTGATCGTTTTTTATGTAACAGGTGTCCTTATATTTGAATACAAAATATGCCAGGAATACGAGTTTCAAAAAATATAATACAATTGGTCTATTTCAACTACTACAAAGGCAAATCTGCCAAGTAAATCGCCGATATGTTCTCCTTGAACATCAGGACTGTATATAATATTATAAACCGTGCTGAAAAAGAAGGAGAACTAGACTTAAAAGGATTTACAGGCAGGCCAAAAAATGTGACGCAGCGAGTTGAAAAAAAATTATTAGAATCGTGTATGGTAGCCCACAATCCAGTACGAGATGATTAGCTCTTCAAGTGCAAAAAGACTTTGGGTTACGTGTTTCCCAAGAAACCATCAGAAATGTTCTTCAAAAACACAAATATTCTTCAAGAGTGGCTAGGAAAAAACCCCTGCTGTCAGCACAAAATGTCGAAAAGAGATTAAGATTTGCCACCGAATACATTTCACTTCCTCCGGAGTACTGGGACTCTGTTATTTTCTCAGATGAGACGAAAATAATGCTTTATTATCATGACGGACCATAAAGAGTTTGGCGTAAGCCTCTGACAGCACTAGAAAATTAAAATCTTATTCCTACAGTAAAGTTTGGAAAACTGTCTGTAATGGTATGGGGCTGTATATCCAGCAAGGGAGTTGGTGTAATCAGGATTTTGGATGAAATAATGACTAAGGAAGTATATCTTGATATTTTAAAAAATGAACTGACCGCCAGCATTAAGAAATTTGGTTTTATTGACCCGGTTAATCCGAATAAAATTAATTACAAGTACTATCAGTATAATGATTCTAATCATAAATCTTATTTATGTAAGTCCAGGTTACTTTACAACTGCTCCAAAGTTATTGATACTCCTGCCCAAAGTCCTGATATTAACCCTATCGAAAAATTGTGGGTTCATCTAAAGCAAAAGGTAGGAAAAAGATCGCCCACAGATAAAAACGAATTGATAAAGTTCATCAAAGAAGAATGAAAAAAATACCTTAGAATATGCCATTCCGAAGCTTATTCAATCCATGAGAAGGTGTCTACAATCGGTGATTGATGCTCAAGGTGGACACACAAAATATTAGCACTATAATTTAAAAAAAAATTGCATAAGTCTTAATATTTGTCAAGTGTGCAAACATTTTTTTGACAGTAGTAAAATTGGATTGTTTTTGTTTTTTAATATTTTAAATTAGAATATTTTCATTGTTATAAAAGTTTTTTTATTTATTATATTAACAAAACATATGTTTATAAAATCCTGTTTGAAAAAAATGAAAAAGTTGGTTATTTATATTAGAAATCAATGAATTTTTCGAAGTATTTTTTATTTTTCTCTATGTGCAAAGATTTTTTTGACAAACTGTATATTAAAAAATAACAATCAGTCTTTTGAGGTAAAATTGTCATTCGTCAAATTCAGTCTTAGTATAATTAATGCATAACCGTTTGCTGCAGCCCATACACATTAGTTTATTACACTCTAAACATGTATGTGTAGTTTTCCTTTTTATTTTATTGGGACATATATAGCATAATTTGCTCGTTTTTGTATGTTTTTGGATAACAGGCTGGGGAAGAGAATCAGACCGTATTTTTTGAATGTGCCATTTTCCACTATTTAATTGTACAATAATACAAAAAATGTTAAGAACTTTTCAGCAACTCAAAATAAAGTGAATAGAAAAATTACAAAAATACTTACGCTTACGGAGACGTGTAGTATTTTTTTACATGTGTTACTAACGTTAGATTAGACGTGGTAGTAAAATATTTTCTATATAAAAATCACACAAACAACTACGTGGTAGTAAAATATTTTCTATTAAAAATTTCCACAAACGACGACGTGTAGTAAATTTTACACCCACACACATAAATCTCCGCGATGCTGTAACAGTCAAAAGACAAAACTATACTGTCAATAAAACCATAGTATAATATGAGGGTACTGATAATATCAGCTTAAGAGAGTGCAACAAATAGAAGTTATTAGAAAAATAAAAAAAATAGTGTAAAATTTACTACCACGTCATAAGTTAAAGGTTAAGTTCATACAAATATGCAATTCGAAAATTTGTTTATTTTCACTATACATTCAGCTTTTAAAATACTCAAAATTGATTTATAGTAGCAGTATAGTAATTATTTTAAAATTACCTTTATTTGGATCTCTTACAGTATAGTTGGCGTTGTCAACATAATCCTGTTCGGTTGTTATGGTCGTATCGTAATTTTGATGATCCTGATCATTTGAGGTTTTTAAATCATCTGTCGCCATGTATTTGTATTGATGATGATCTAACTGTTCGTCGCCACCCTCGTCTTCGGAATCAGACAGGAATGCTTCATGCATTAATTCTGGTGCAACGACCTTGTATTTCTTTTCCTCGAGCACGCCAGTCAAACTATTCGTAATCGACGTTTCAGTGACAACTTTTAAAGTTTCCACAGCCGTAACGTACCCCAAACTATTTGCAATGCTTAATGCGGTTTGACCGTTCTAAAGTAAGATAAACAAATAATAGAATTTAAAAACAAATAAACACAATACAATAAAAAAAATTTCGTATTTTACTTTTATGATCTGAGAAAAATCAAAAAATTGTTAAGAAAAAGCTGTGTGTCTGTTCGTTTGGTTTCTCTATAAATAAAATTAAATTATTGTGGAAGTTTTTGTCACCGTATAAACAGTATCGAAACCATTGACTTTTGACAAACGCTCATAGCAGCAAATTACTAGCCAATTTAGAGGGAGAAAAAAAATGTTATAATGTTTTGCGAATCAAATGTGTTAGAAGCAACAGATATACAAAGTGAAAACTGGCGGATAAAGCAGAAAAATTAAATGTAAATGAACATTTATTTTGTGTTAAAAAAGGGAAAATTTAGAATATTTTTTAATTTCTTCAATGAAAAGTTTAAAGTTTCTTAAATATTTAAATATTAATCGAAATGTGTGTGATTTTCGGTCACAATGAATATAGTTTCTTGTGCAAGAGATAATTAAGAAGCTAAATATTACAAGATCAAAATAAGACGTACTGCTCATAAAAAATTTTTCTTGCTGAAAGTTGCCAATATTTTTTAATTTCTTGAACGAAAAAGTTAAAAATTGTTATTGCTAGTAGTTGTTTTTATTATTTATTAATAGTTTTACACAAAAATTACATTTTTATTAACTCTCGCCCATATTAAAAAACCCACCCCAAAACCTAAAAAAACATAAATAAACAAAACAGACAGACAATCAGAAAGGGACAGAAATACTTTTAGGTAATATTTGCTGTCCCTTTCATAATTCGCTGGTAAACGTCAAAATTGCGTTTCGATACTGTTTATACGGTGGTTTTTGTATATTCCGTATAGTTGGATTGAATAAAGAAACGGAGAAACGTTTGCGTTTGAATCTCTTTACCGCAATGCTGCCAGATGATCTATTTCATATTAGAAAAAAGCGTTGAAAAAACATTTTATAGTTGTGCATTTTATACAACAGTATGCCCCAAGTTTAGGACGCAAGCACACGAGCGGATTCTGCTATTCCAATAGGCTTGTATTTATATTATCTTATTCATACAATTGTTATTTGCTTATAGCGAAGGTACGCTTACAATGAATACTTTTCTGGGCATGGTATGTAGTTCATATGCTTATAAGGAATATATTTAATTTAATGTTATTAACAGAGTTTTCCCGTTTCACTACATTTGAAAAAGCTTTGTTATAGGCCATTTACACTACAGCGAAATCTAGTAGATTAGATTTCAAATCTAGCTCAAAATCTACATCGTTTACACTGGATTTATTTAACAGTAGCAAGATTTCATTTTAATAACAAAAACAGCTGACTGAAATTTAAAAGAAAATAATAATATTTTAGTTTAACCCTAATCAAGTCAGGAAAAATTTTCACAAATCCAGTCAAAATGTGTCTCAGAGGCACATACAAAGAATTTACGTATTAATTTTGTTAACTTATTTTTATTTTATTAAATTTTTTCTTATCAGTTACATAAATGACATATTATTTATTTATATTCGCATTTTAAGCAAACTAAAACTTTTAAACAATGCTCGTTGCAAGTATTTTTGTGGTAAATACTGCAAGACTGCTTACACATTCTGCATATCTTCGGTGGGCATATATAACATCTACGTCGCATATCTGTCTGCCTTGGCTGGTTTGAGAATTCATCCTCGTATTGTATAGACCGAACATTAGACAAATTATTTTTATTTAATTTTAGAAGACTACGGCAAATAATGGGTGCCAGAACTCTTCGTAACTCATTATAACTCATTATTATATTTAATTTTGTTGTTCACCAACAATAGAAGTAATAGTTAGCGTTCCCATATGTGCCTCATAGACACATTTTGACATGATTAAGAACATTTTTGATTGAAACAAAATAAAAAATAAAAAGAAATTAATTTATTACTTGAAATTTGTAAATTCTAAATAAAACAACTGAAAGTAGGAATTCAAGAAGCAGTAAGAACTAGAACCTATATTTAAGGAAGTTACACCATGACCAAGTAAAATATGTGTCAGAGAGGCACATGTTGACTTGATTAGGGTTAAATTGAAATTTCATTTTTTTCCTGCTCAGCGTTGTATTTTTAAGTACTATTTGGCAAAACACATAGTTGCATTTCTATTTTTACTAGATTTTGAGTAGATTTTGCCGAAATCTACTAAATAAGTAGATTTTGCTTTGTATGGGAAATCTAGTTAAAATCAACTAGATTTGGCTCGAAATCTAATAAGTACTAGATTTCGCTGTAGAATACTAAAAGTGACAGTACCGTCAGACAAACATAAGTTCGTATGTACGTCTGTAGTCCCAAAGCCATAAACTCTTATAAAAATTAAAATGTTAATTGTTGTTCACAAACACTCCTTAATTGCAAAATAAATGATGTTAATATTTCCTATCAGCAAACACGGAAATTACGTAATTTGATAAGAACTTAATGTTATTATAATCTCTTTATTAGTGTATCTTAAAATCTAATGAAAATCTGGCAATATCCAATAACATTCTCAAACAAAAAATCTCTAACAATTTTTCAATGCACTGACAGCTCAATATTCGACATACGCACAATCACAATATAAACAGTAAGGCCGGGTTCACCCACAAGTTTCTGAAACATTTTTGGTTCGGAGAAATTTCTTGTTTACTGAGAGTTTTCTGCAGCATGATTCACCCATTTCAGAAACTTTGTTCGTAAAAACAGTGCTGCCATATTTAATTGAAATATGAAAGGTAAATATATATGTGCATGAACTTAAGAAAGTTAATTATATTTGTGTCAAAATAAAGAAATAAAAAATTAATATTTATAACAAAAAATAAACAGTATTTGTAGTGAATTATTTGGTAAGAATAAATACATCTTGTTCTGCGATGGATATAAATCATTTACTACTCTTGTTCGCCATTGAAGTGACCAAAGTAAAATTACTTGCAAAATATATTTATGAAAAACGAAAATCAAAGATAAACAAGAGGCAAACAAGAAGCCAAAGGGTATTTTCACTTGCTAGTTTCCGAAATGCGTTTAAATGACGTACATACATACATAATTGGCCATAACAACCCTTCAGTCAGGATTACGGCCTAGTTTCTCACACCACTCATGTTGTGTGCGTTAATTTTATACGTGAGTGGCGGGACCTACAGTTTAACGTCGACTCCGAACGACAGAATTTTGAGAAACTTTTTCATGGCAGTTTATTTTACTCTCAGAGTTTTTGCCAGAAATCTGCTGAGAGGAAGTCGCCGAAGAAATATTTTTTTTTTCATATTTCATTTTTGATGTCTGACCTGGGATACGAACCCGGGCTTTACGAATAGTAAGCCAACACACTACCTACTACACCACGGCGACGTAGATTCATTTATAAATTTTCATCGCATGGACCCTGGGACTTTCGATGAACTTCTGCAAATATTGGTGTATTGTATAAATTTCATATGGTGTGGCAACATTTTCTAAAATGGTTCGGACCAAATTTAAAATTAATTTAATTCACACTGAGAGTTGTTCGCACAAAATAATTTCTCTCGCTCTCTGAGAGAAACGTCAAACTCCATATAAAAAAAAATTTGTCAGAACCAAAAATGTTTCAGAAACCTGTGGGTGAACCAGGCCTAACGAAACGCGATTTAACAGCGCATAGGCCAAACGTGAAAGGGACAGCTAATATTACCAAAAAGTATTTCTGTCCTTCTCTTATTGTAACTCTGTTTTGTTTAGTTTTCGGGGTGGGTTTTATATATTGGCGAGAATTAATAAAAAATCTAATTTTTGTCTAAAACTATTAATAAATAATAAAAACAACTAATAGCAATAACAATATTTTACTTTTTCTTTCAAGAAATTAAAAAATATTGGCAACTTTCAGCAAGAAATATTTTTTATGAACAATACGTCCTATTTTGGTCATGTAATATTTAGATTCTTAATTACCTCTTGCACAAGAAACTATATTCATTGTGACCGAAAATCACACACATTTCGATTAATATTTAAATATTTAAGAATCTTTAAACTTTTCATTGAAGAAATTAAAAAATATTCCAAATTTTCCCTTTTTTAACACAAAATAAATGTTTATTTACATTTAATTTTTCTGCTTTATCCGCCAGTTTTCACTCTGTATATCTGTTGCTTCTAACACATTTGATTCGCAAACCATTATAACATTTTTTTCTCCCTCTAAATTTACCTATGCTTTTATGTTATGAAGGTTTTTCATCTGTCAAACTTTCGTATCTGTATTGCCTGTGCGCACAATATTCATATACACAGAGCCTGCCACTGGCGTAATCTTTTATATTGCAGGTTGAATTTGTTTATGTTATCTGGATAATCGAAATATTCAATTTATTTATGTATACTGTTTTCCTCACCGTATAAACAGTATCGAAACGCAATTTTGACGTTTACCAGCGAATTATGAAAGGGACAGAAAATATTACCAAAAAGTATTTCTGTCCCTTTCTGATTGTCTGTCTGTTTTGTTTATTTATGTTTGTTTTTAGGTTTTGGGGTGGGTTTTTTATATTGGCGAGAGTTAATAAAAAAATGTAATTTTTGTGTAAAACTATTAATAAATAATAAAAACAACTACTAGCAATAACAATTTTTAACTTTTTCTTTCAAGAAATTAAAAAATATTGGCAACTTTCAGCAAGAAAAATTTTTTATGAGCAGTACGTCTTATTTTGATCTTGTAATATTTAGCTTCTTAATAATCTCTTGCACAAGAAACTATATTCATTACGACCGAAAATCACACACATTTCGATTAATATTTAAATATTTAAGAATCTTTAAACTTTTCATTGAAGAAATTAAAAAATATTCTAAATTTTCCCTTTTTTAACACAAAATAAATGTTTATTTACATTTAATTTTTCTGCTTTATCCGCCAGTTTTCACTCTGTATATCTGTTGCTTCTAACACATTTGATTCGCAAAACATTATAAAATTTTTTTTCTCCCTCTAAATTGGCTAGTAATTTGCTGCTATGAGCGTTTGTCAAACGTTAATGGTTTCGATCATGGCATATTCATATAAGGTAGCCTTAAGTCAACAGCTGACGACATTTGGACTGTCAAAAAAATTGTTTGTTTTTTGTGTATTTTGTTTCGATATTCAATTTCGTATTTATATTAGTCATAAACCCTCATATGTACAGCATGTATCCTTAACGATACGCACTCTAGAAATTCTTTAGGATTACTATTTTAAAAGCCAATTATATTAAAATTTTTGCAAGATGATTAACAATAGTTAAACCTTTAACGTTAAATACATATATCTTTTAAACTACAACCTAGATTTACTATATTTATAGTTATTTAGATGAAAGTGATGAATTACAAAAAAAAAAAAATAGAATTCCATGTCTCCAACTAGGTGCCTAAACTATGACTGAAATAACTTGTGTGATATTTTTAAAACAAATTCTCTTTCAGAAGATTGGGATATAGGTATTAAAACAGATTGGGCCAATCTTCTGTTGAAAATATGTTTTTATATAATTCAAGAGAAAATAGTTTAAATAAGTATTCAATTTCAAAATTCAGTCATAAAATACATATAAATTAGGTACAAATTTTAATTGGTACAATAATAAATAAGAAATAACGTTTGCAGCTGATATTTTTTTAATTTACAGGTGCTGCTCTATTGTGTAATTTAGCTTAACATAAAAATCATAAGAATTTTCAATGTATAAAATTTATTTAGTTTTTTTTAATTGCTTTAACTAATTTCCTATGGAGGTTTGAGAGTTAATTTTTTTGACATACTGAGTGCTCTTTAACAAAAACAAAATGCCTGTTGTTTTTGCATTGTTGTACTTGTTGTATTCTTGCGGTCACCTGATATAAATATGCCTTGGTTTCGATACTGTTTATACGGTGGTTTTCCTTTGAAGCTAATTTAAATTAATTTTATTAAAAAAAACAAGAAATTCAAGTGGAGAACAAATAAACTTTTTATTCATATTTATTTAAGATTTTGTTTTTAGCACCACCACCCAATTAAACATATGTATAATTTGAGTTTCAAATTGTTTATTATAAAAGTTCAAATAATTTGTAGTTTTCCAACAAAATTGTATGTGTGTTCCACATTGTGCGGTTAATGCGCGTTCCTCGGTAACAATAAATACGGCCTAGACACAAATTTTTGAACACACTATACTACAGTAAAATATTTTTTGTTCTTACTTGTCTCACTGTACCACAAAAAAAACACGTATATACACATACCAAACATACTATCAAAGTATTTATAATTACAAATACCAGCTGAGTAACTGTCCATATATTTGTGTAGTGTCAAAGACCAGAGTCTCTGGTGGGAATCGACCCCTAGACCCTCACGCTAATAGTCTAGCACACTACCTACTACCAAGGCACCCTATTATCAAAGTATACTCTATTTTTTTAATCAAAAATGTCAACAATTATTGTTTAGCTTGGAAAACACTATTTTTAAAGAGGGCTGTTTTAAGCTCTCAATTGTCATATGTGATAAAAAGTAAATGACGGGGCATTGTAATTCCTAGTTGTAATTACTAATTAGAAGGAATAATATTTAGAATATTTGTGGTCGTAATACAACTGCAGCCAATGTTAAAGATCCAATGTTAAACAGTCAGTTGCAGAAATGTCGATGAATTATTGCGATCTCTCTGCATGTAAACAATGTACAAAAACCGCTTCGAGATTCTGTGAATACGTGAGTTAACTCAAAAAGTAGGAAGTAAAAAATAATGAATTTCCGTCTGCAAGTCATTGACCAGTCGTAACTAAATTGAACCATTTTTGAAGTGTATTATTATAGGTGATGACAAGTAGGCTGCTTAAGGTAACATTAAAAGAAAACAATAGTGGTTGAAATACGGTGAGACAGCGTAAACGAAGACCAAGAGAAATTCTTCTTTACGTGCTCCTTTACCGGTCAAACGCTTAATGCAGAGCTATATTTTAAGTGATTGGATAGTCTGAAGAAATTAATCTCTCGCAGGCGACTTCCTTGATCAATAGAAACTAGCACAATTGATTTTCACAATTTTCTATTCAGACAAATTTGTTACCAACAATTTTATTCACCAAAGGTAGTAGCAGGGGGTTACTGAAGAATGCCAGATGCATAACAGGCCTACAACTAAGCTCCCGGAGCTGCAAAGGAATCGTAATCAATGTGCCTGTATGTTGTAAACTGGATTCATAAATCGTCCTATATATTCATTAATACAGGCAGTCTATTGTTAACAGTAGGAGAAGTTTAACTGTACGTGTCGCCACTCGTGGATAAAATTAATGCACACAGGGTCAATTAAAGCAGTCAGACCTGTATTTTGACATATGATAAAATAATAAAGTTTTGCTAGTTTGGTTTAGTACAACCAGAATGATGATGAAAAGATTTATACTACTTCTGCTCTGGTCTTTATAAAGTAGATAAAAATTCTCTGTATGTTAAGTAATATAGTGAATTTTTTCATCAATTTTTTTAATACGACCATACACGGGAGATGTCCCCTATTCATACAGAGTATTGTATTAGAACTAGGAAAATATTGTAACGTTTTTAGTTTCCAAAAAAGATTACTTCTTGTGGATTCGATGATTTCAAATCTAAATTGAGAGAAATTGTTTACTGCAGTAGTTGCGTAATTATTTAAATAAATATATTATATATATTATTATAAATAAAGGATTTATTCAAATAACAACCCACAACTCTCAGTATACAATAGCACTTTGACTACTACTAACTGGTAATATTGCCCTTCGCTCATTTATACTACGTTTATTTTCTTTGTTTTGTTATTGTTCTCAGTGTTTTTTATGTGCATTGGATTTGTAGTTTTCTGTATTTTGTTTGTTTTCGCTACAAAATGTTAATGAAGGGAGGAAAAAGGGAGTAGTGCTCATAGCTATTACATTTGAATCAGATTATACATACATAATTGGTCATTACAACCCTTCAGTCAGGATTACGACATAGTTTCTCACAGCACTTATGTTGTGTGTGTTAATTTTATACATGAGTGGCGGGACCTACAGTTTAAAGTCGACTCCGAACGACAGATTTTTGAGAAACTTTTCATGGCAATTTTTATTTACTTTCAGAGTTTATGCCAGAAATCTGCAGAGAGGAAGTCGCCGAAGAAATACTTTTTGTATTTTGTTTTGATTGTCTGGCCTGGGGCTCGAACCCTGGCTTTTCGTCTAATAAGCCAACACACTACCTACTAGACTACGGCGACTTTAATTATTCAATTTCAGATTATGCTGTGCCAAAAAATACTTGTGTAGGAAGAAAATTTCACACACGGGTACTTTGCTGAAGAAGAATTACTCTCTGTAATGCATTCTGCGATCCACCGACAAATCGACCAGAGCGGCTGTGTGCTAGCTACAACAGACAAGTACTTCGTAAAAAGTTCAATTTGCGGGAACAAGCTCCTTTATTACATTGATGAAGCGATAGTGTGACACACGATGAAGTGAAACACAACCCACAATACAACGGTATGGGTATCCTATTGTTATAAATATGCATTTTCGTCCTATCCTGTACCCTGGCGAAAAATTTCACAATGGAATTCTAGGCACTGATCCATAAACGAAAGTTTTAATCAATTTTCCACCGAATTGAGATGGTGTAAGTAGCAAGGAGATAAGATGAAGTGAAGTATTTATCGTACTGCCTTATAAACATTAAACTTTCCTTATTAACATGACCTTTTCGCCTCAGTTATTAAAGCGCTTGGTCACCGTCAAAAGAATTTGAACAGCACATTATTTGCAAAATACTGGATACGATCGGATGTTAAGGAGAATATATTTTGAAAAAAAAAACTTCCAATGACGATTCGGTTACGAAGGAATAATGCCGCCTTAGTTTTTTTGGATGACTCGAAAATGATTATTGGAACGGACACTGGGAGTTCCTCTGAATCCATCAGACTACATGACTGTTGTTCTGGTTTCCAAATAAATGCGACAAATGGACTGGATGCTCTGATAAATGATTTAGCTTAGTTGATAAACATATCTATGCGGATACTAACGATTTAGAATTATCGTTTACAATTATATTATATATATGGTTACAAGAGCTAGCAGCTGCGTATAAAGTAAACGTATTTTGATATGAGCACGATACCAAAAATTACCACTTCTGTCTATTGGAGTCTGTTACCCTATTTAGAGCGACTAACTGATACCAACCAACTGTCAGTTGGCCCTATAGGCTAGTCCGTTCTCAACATAAAATCCATCAGCGTCTGTTTTGGTTTTAAAGGCTAGGCATAAAAAACACCCATTCGTCATTATGGATAATAAAAAATCAAACCTCCGAATATCCGGGAAAGGATTCATAATTTCCGGAAAACCTACTACGTGGTGTCAGGCTGGTGTCAGTCGAATGCTACTGAAACCTTGGTTAGTGAAGTGACCCTCTAGTACTCTAATCCGAACAGCGGCGTTAACGGGCGACCGTTAACTCATCCTAGTAACAGGTTCTTCGACTACAAAGACTAATAGAGTCTAGATGGGTCACAATCCCATAGAATTCCATTTTTCGGGTGCTGACAATGGAGTATTCATTCATTCAGCCATCAATCTAGTTTCCCAGGTACCAAAACTTATAAACGGAACTCAGACGAAGAACGATTCGAGGACCTCTGAACCATCTCCCTTGGCCAAAACGACCGTGAACGCTATTCCACCAAAACACAAAAACCCTATAAAGAGAGGGCAAATATAGACTCTCTCCAGTGGTTCAAAAAGTTCTCGATTCATCTTCTGCTGTAGGGGTTGGTCAGCTTAAAGTAAGGCCTAAGCAGCCAGAAGAGGATATCCTAGAGCAAAACGTTGCAAAAATAAGTCAATTAGGCCATAAACAAGGCCGAACAAAGAGGTGGGAAAAGACCATCTCATTCGGGCAATTATCGACCACAAACCGAGTTATGGCACTAACTAGCGTTTTATGAATATTGTTCGTAGCAATCCACGATCACCACTCCAAAGTTAAGATGCTGACTGGTACCAAATGAGCGTTAAGCGCAGCTGTACACGCAATTCACTTTGCCGATGTTCTGTTGCCAAATTTCTTGCCATACCTTCTTAGCTGTGGTGACAAATCGGTCAGTAGACTTGTGGACGACTTCATAGGGGGAATGAAAGTCACCGAGGATTAAAACGTTCTACTGGAATCTAAACTATCGTTACTTATCACCAATTAGAGTGAAGCTTACACAAATGAACCTCAACCATTCTGAAGCGTCGTCGGATACCTGCATCCTGCATCGAGCTTCAGATGCTGAGGAACTCATGTGCATCTAAAAACCATTGTTGTGCAAAAACAGGGTTTGCGGATAAATGAATATACAGCATGCTTCGAAATTTATGGGCGGTCATTGATTCAACTTCTTTTGCAATTCGTATGCAACTTGCTAAAATTTATTTAATTCCTGTGCTATTGTATGGGTGCGAAATTTTTGCAAACTGCGATAGTAATGACAACCGGAAACTAAACTTGGCATACAACAATATAGCAAGATACGTCTTTCTTAAAGGTCGCCGGGATCATATTTCTCATTTAGCGTATCAGATATTTGGTGTGAAATTTGATAATCTTCTGAAAATTAAATGCCTCATTATATTCCATAAAATTATTAATACGGGACAGCCGGAATATTTAGTAGGCCGAATTAAGTTTGCTAGGTCATGTCGGGGCATGAAGATTATTCAGCAACGTTACAGGACTCTTCTGTCACAGCGACAGTTCTTTATACACACCACTAGTCTCTGGAATTTCCTACCAAACTACATCCAAAAGTTAGGCAATGCGAACGCGTTCAAAAAGGAGTTATTTAAATTGTTCTCTTAATGAAAAGTTTGTTACGTTCTTAGCATGTTTATTATATCGGTTAAATATTTATCCTTACTTTCTTATACCGATTTTTGTAAATATTTCTTTTTTATATCTTTAGAATTCTTTATTTTTTTAACTTTTTTATTTTCTTTTTATTTCTGTAGTATTGTTAGTTTTTCTAAATTGCTTTAAATTATATTTCCACTTAAATTTAATATTTTAATTAATTTGTTTTTAAATTTATTTGTTATTTTTATTTAATTTCTTATATTTCACAATTCTTATTATTTTTTTATGTTTTATATCTTATTGATCCTAAGCATAGCACTATAACTTATAAGATTAAAATCTTGTTGTGTTATGTTAATTATAATAAATAAATAAAAAATAAAGTATGTATGATTATCATATCCCGTATGCGGCCGGATCAGGCAAAACCAGATATTCTAACATGGTCAAAGGTAATACTAAAGCTTTTATCCTCTCTGATTTGAGTGATTCGCCATGGCATATAACCAAGGGGACGATGCACCCAAACAACAGGAATATCCCTTTTATTTTATGTGCAGATGCCAGTGCGCACCATACAATCAGTGGATGTGCAGAAATCAACCTAAGAGGTGGTTGTATGTAATAAACTAACAGTTGTTTGTAGGTGTGATGAACCCATCTTTGTTATTATTAACAGTAGTTTCTTGATATTACGCTTATTAGTGGTAGATATACACAAGGACTTAGTCAGTAATTGGAATGTATCTGGAGATTGCTACTTTTTAGTAATATCCAAAGTAGGTTCTTGTACTGAGCCTTAGTTAAGCAACAGAAAAATCCTGTAGGAAAACTGTTAGGAAAGGTAAGGCTAAGCTCAGCTGGTGGATTGCAGAAATTGCGGAAACACAAGGTTTGCAAGAATTTGTTTAATGACTCCAATTGGTCAATATTTAGATCCCTTGAGAATGTGCAGCGCATCTATGATTGTCCAAGAATGGAGACTTGTCTAGCAAAAGGCGATTTGAAAAAAAATTCACACCGTCATAGGACTCTCGGGATGGTTGAAAGCTGCCAACCTCGAGCGGTAATTATATGACGGAATAGGTGGCTACCAATGCATTTGGTTTTAAGAACTTTAGTAATGAAGATAAGATTCAACTTTATTTTGTCGAAGTGAAACTTTTAGCGAAAATTCTTAATTATTAAAATTAATATTTCCTATAATAATACTTCTAAACCTTTTTTTGTTGATTAAGTTATAAGTGAAGTTAACTAAAGTTATAAAAGTTGCCTATCGAATAAATCGAGAACTTGCAAGATAAACAAAAATACAAATCAGAATTGAAATTGAGAATAAATTACAAATAATTTCGAGAAATCTATACATCTTAAGCAATATTTTCTATAAATTCCAATATCTATCATATAACAAATTTACTATATTAGAACCTTTTGAGGGTGCCCTGGTAGTCTAGTGGGTAGTGTGCTAGACTATTAGCATGAGATCGTGGGTTCGATTCCCACCAGAGACTTTGGTCTGTGATACTACACCGAGCATATGGCCGAAGTTACTCAGCTGGTATATAATTAGAATATAATTTGAAATTGTATTGTAATTAATAAATAAATAAATAAATAACAATAGAACATTTTGATTTTGAATAAACACATCTTAAAACAACTCATAATGGTTTATTCCCTAAAGGATTTGTGAAATGTGTTATAGGAATTTTAGTTAAATTAATAAATTAGTTAAATATTTTTAAAAGTATTATTTAAAGACGAAAATATCGAAATATTGACAAAAAATCCGTTTCCGTATTATATTTACACTAATTTTATCCGTAAGTGATGAAAACTGTTACAACACAAAAATAACTTAACTACTGCAAATTAGCGCACCAATGTAACACCTAGATATTTTATGAAAAACTGAGTGAAATGAGAAAGTTGTTGATAAATAACTGCACTTATTCTCAACTTATATATTATAAATTTCATTGCGGTTTTATTAAAAAATTGTTTGTATTTTATAATTTTTATTAAATAAAATTTAAAATAAAAATTCAGCCTGTGAAAAAAATAGACATTATTTTCAAAAAATAAAAGTATAATACATTCGCACTGATTTAAATTCTAATGTTGTTGCTTAATAAACAGAGTGCTTAATAGGCAGAGAATCCCTTGTTGTTCAAAAGTGGTAACCACCGTTTAAGCATCTCGGTCAACAAGATTGTGACACACCGCATCTCATACCACAATATGTGAGATATTTTCGTCTGACTTATATTTTTACTATATTCTACAAGTTCTCGATCGGATTTGGTTTTGAAGGAAGCGCGAACCAGTATAATACAATGATATTATTATCTTCACACTATGCCCTTGCGCACTTTCAGTCAGTATATGGAGTAATTTTCCTGCTGAAACGCGCATTGAAGTGGCGTATCTTTATTCGAGTTAATGTAGCATGAAATGTTGACAATTTACCACATACTCCGTTTTAAATACCTAACACGATAGTAGGAAAATTAACACCAAACAACAATATTACCACCATGTTATAAGTTTTACACGCATTAGGAATGAAAACACGACAGACTTGGAATGTTATTCAAACTATTTAAGGGTTATCTCACATTCCTGATTGTGTATACCTGTACTCATTATAATCGATTAGATAACATTTTTATAAAAACTAGATTAAAAGGAAACAAAGACAATTTAAAAAGAATTTTTCGTAGTGGAAACTGTTTAAGAGCTATAATAATTCAAACTTCTATGAAAGTGCACCAAATTTAGACGAGTGTATCAAGCAAAGAACTAATTTATCAAAAACTGTTTTAATGATGAAATACTACTGGTACAACACCTAATACCCAAAGTTCGGTGTGGGCAAATAATTATCAGTGCTTAACGAGGACGAAACTCTGAGACACCCAAAATTACTAGACATGAGTATGTCTATTCGTATTCCTTTGCTTCAAGATAAAGCTGACGATTTAACGACCATCAAATCGATTAGACCCCCTCGAGGACTGACATCTTCAGGCGACTAAGTACGTGCAAACTCGAGAGCATCGGTCCCATCGAAAAGGATCTGGACCTTAACATAACAACGAGATCCAATCTGTTACTGGAATGATGCAAACGACATGGATAGAATTTTAGAACGTAAAGACATTATCTCAAATAGATAAACTTACCCAACAAGAAAGAGAATTTTTATGTTTTCTTATTTAACGAAACTAAATGGCCCAACTTTAGGAACATTCTGGACTGCAGTATAATATTTGTAATAGGTGATAACAGATCGGATATTTATGACTGTAAACGCTAGAGTGAATTGTTGAAAGCTACAAATAAAACCATGCGCCTATTAAAAACCTAAATGGAAAGCTGTTAACTGATATCATTCTGGTCCAAAATCCCTTGTCCCTTTGCGAACTCAATTTAAAGGGGTACGATCAGCTTGTTCCTGCCGGCACGGGTGAGAAAAAAGCTTGTATCTTAATCAAAAATGATATTAATTATTTTCTTCCTACTCATTTTAACAATGCTGACATGGTGGCCGTTGCGGTAAGCTCAAACCGCTCTGGAAACAGACCGTTATGGATCTTCTCCTGCACTATGCCGTAAGAGGACTCCTCTCCACCTATTATCTGTCTGAAACGGTCAGTGGTAAAGGTCAGATAAAAAGAAGTTCCTATATAAATTGGTGCTGATGTTAAAGCTCATCATCGTATGTAGGGAAGCTCGGATACTAACGAAAGAGCTGAGTTCGGAAACCGACGAATTTTTCACGCATAACTACAGCACTCAAATATACTCTGACAGCCGCAGTTTAGTCATTGCTACGCCATGGGATCGAATAACTTCCAGCGGGAAAAAGGAAACGGAAATAATGTAGTAAAATTTGGAAGACATCCCATCATTACTATTTCGAAGACATCGCCAGATCTAGAGCAGAATAAATAAAAGTAATCAGACATCTAGTCGCTTGAATCACATATCACTTAAAAAGGAGCTACAATCGGAAAATTCAATTCCTGTGTGGAGTTAACGATTTTATATGGCTCTGAATCGTGAACTGCACAAATTAATGGCATTAAATCACTATCTACTTCACATTCTTGAAAAGGTTTGGTCAGCGACCATATTCAATTATTTCCTTTGGTTGAAAACCGGTTTAAAACCAATTCAAAACTGGTATTCCGCGGAGTATATAGAGGTTGATTGGTATTACACTGCAAATTTGTAAGAGCTTCTAGGAAGTGATATGCAGAGGTAAAGAGAGAACCTGCTTACTACAGGATGAAGAAGTAGGGAACTCATACACTGACAATTTCGCGAATTTCAAATGCCTAGAACTAGATTTAGGTAGGACCTGTCATTACTAGAATTTTTATGACTTCAAATGCATTCATTTGTTTGACTTTGCAGACTAGACAGGTCGCTACTTGTATGGAATTTTTTCCTATATAAATTTGGACGATCTGGTATTAACCCATTAGTGCGCAGAGTCCGTTATAAGGAACTCTAGAATTTTCTACTGTATCTCTTTTACAAATTTGAATTTTTAAATAACAAGTAGGATATGCCGTTATTGACACTCAAACGAATCACGTTTTATTTCATTTGATTCAAATATTGTGATTTGTGTTCTGTGCTTTATGCAAAATAATGAACCACAATATGAAAAAAAGCAGAACTCTCAAGCAGGGTAAGAAAAATTGCAATATATTATATATTATGTGAATATTTGATACTTTTTGTCTGTTGTTATTTGTAAATAAGTGCAATAATTGAAGTGATGTAAACAAATTATGACAAAATGTAATACCGCGGCATATAGTGAGTTTTAATGTAAAGTCCCATAAAAGGGACACTTCGCTCGCAGTGCAATTGTAATATGGTAAAAATTGGTAATTGGGTAAATTTTTTTTCATATATAGACTAAATTTTTGAAATATTAGATGAATTGGAAGCCCTTGATGATAATGAGCTCAATGCCGTTGCAATTTACACAATTCCCCCTCTAGATGGAGCCGATACTGAACAAGATAGCGATGATGAGCATGACGGAAATCTTAATCATCTCGGTCCAATATTATTATCTACTGCATGCGAAGTAGTACAACAAAATAATGAATAGGATGACAGTAATGATGAACCCCTAGAAAAGTTAATGCGAATCTCCTACACATCTAACAGACATACAAACACGAGTTCAAATTGGTGGCGAAAAGTTGAACCGGTATATAAAATAAACACGAAGGGTACAATAATTCCACCAAGGTCTGAGGCTCAGTCGTGCAAAACTGAATTTTTTGAATTATTTTTTTCCGAAGATATTTTAAAACATTTTGACTAGCAAACATTCTTGTATGGACTCCAAAAGAATACAAATATAGATGTAACGTTAGAAGAGATGAAAGTATTTTTAGAAGAGCTTCTCTTGTCTGGATATGCAAAGTATCCCAAAAAAAGAATGTATAGTTGACCGCCCTAAACTGCTCTGTGATAGCATGAGAGTGAAGAGGTTTGAACAAATATTAAAAAAATTTCAGTTCCAATTTGTCATTGAGCGCGATTAGACGCGTTCTTTGCTTAACCGCACTTCGATTGGCTCTTTGCAGTGAAACAAAACAAAGAAAGAAACAAAACAAAAACAAAAATTATTTTTACAAATTAATTAAATTAAATTCTGCTTATTTATTTCATATATCTAAGAACAGTTAAAACAAAGAAAGAAGTCATTTAACTAGTGACCTAATGGGGGAAAAAAGTTCCGGCGATCCTCCAGATCGGAGGATCCCATTCAACCAGCCTTTATTTACAATGGATGTGACAAAAAATTAAAAATTAATACTAGCGGCCCGAAATATTTTGTTATGTGTAGCACCAGCTCTAAGAGTGTAACAAATGTAACAAATGAAACGCTCGCAAATGTTTCCCCTTTTCTTATAAAAAAAAGTTATTGACGGTATCTGCGGTAGTGAAATGTGAAAAAAAATTCGTGATGGTTCGGTTTTAATTAAAACGAAAAACACTCTACAAGCATCCAAACTCATTACCCTAACCTCACTTTCCCCAACTATTCGAGTAGAAGTTCGTGAACATTCTAGTCTTAATTTCACAAAAGGCGTTTTATACTCAAATGACCTAAGAGGCATGGACGAAAATAAAATATTAATGGAGCTAAAGAGCCAAAATGTTTATGAGGTTAGGAAAATATTAAAGAAATTTGGTAATGATTTGATTGAAACTGGTCTAATAATTGTCACCCTTGCTACCCTTGACTTGCCAGAATACATAAACATCGGCTAGGAAAAAGTTAAATTACGCCCATACATCCCCTACCCACTAAGATGCCGTAACTGTTTACGATTTGGACATACAACAAATTCTTGTCGTAATAATAAAGTCTGTCCCAACTGCGCACAAGATTTTCACCTTGAAGAAGAAGACGAAATTTGTAATAATTCTAAAACATGTATAAATTGTATCAACAACAACAATGAAAGCAGTAAACACAATGCACTAA
The DNA here is from genome assembly GCA_936449025.2 of Sarcophaga subvicina. Taxonomy (NCBI): domain Eukaryota; kingdom Metazoa; phylum Arthropoda; class Insecta; order Diptera; family Sarcophagidae; genus Sarcophaga; species Sarcophaga subvicina. The sequence goes on along the minus strand of OW388085.2, from coordinate 20,166,619 downwards.
AAAAATCTGCCCACTATTTTTAAGAGAAAAAGAGATCCAGGCAATTGTTACTCTTGAAAAAGTAGATAGAAAGAAAGCCGTAGAAACTTATAAAGCACGTCACCAAAACTCTCAACATACATTCTCTTCAATAGTTAAGCCAATTTCATCTCTTAATAATTCCATATCCACCTCGAATAACATTGAAAATACCATTAGTAAAACACCAAGAGAATTAATTGATTACAACGATATTGAAACATCAACTAGGACCAATATTGAATTAGAACAACGCTCTCTTAAACCCAAAACTGTTACTCTTTTACCGATAAATACATCAAAAAGAAACAAACAAACATTCAAAAGGAAAAATAATATAAAGTCTGCAAGTAACCAAAAACAACAAAAATCAAGAATTAGAAGTAACGACGACGAATCAGCTGGATCTTTATCTCCAGATAATGAATAACATGTAATAATTATATTATGTACTGTGTTGTCGGCATAGTGGTGTTGTGGTTGGGTCTGGGATTTGGGATTTGGTAGTGGGTTGATGCATTGTCGCATTATCGTAAAAGATACTGCGAATTAATGCTGAAGCCCCCATTTTCCTGTCTCTCGCTCGCTTTGGCGCTGCTGTGCTGGTATTACTGTATTATTGTTTATTTAAACTATGTTGTTTTTACTTTTATATCATTATTATTTAATTTTTAATTTCATTTTTATTGATTATGCACTGTTTAAATATTTTGCAATGGAACATAAGAGGCTACAATGTAAATTACAATGAATTGCAGACACTTATAAAAAACATGATTAAAAATAATTTCAATTCAGGAATCTCACATAAATAATGTATAATTATAATAATTCTAATTCATTTGGAGGTGTAGCTCTCCTCGTACATAACTCCATTCAACATTCACCTATACCTCTAAATAACGATTTTGAATTAATTGGTTTAGAAATACATTCCAAAATTAAGTTTAGAATCTTATCAGCATACATATCTCCGACAGTTGATTTCAATTACAGTAATCTCCAAAACGTTTTTAATGGATGTCATTCCCCCACAATAATAACAGGTGACTTTAATAGCTGGCACCAGAGTTGGGGCTCTAGCAGAAACAATAAAAGAGGATCTATCTTAAACAATTTTTTAAATAATAAAAACTTTATTTTGTTAAATAACAATTCCCCTACACATTTCTCGACACAAAACACTCTGACACACATTGATTTGACGTTTTGTACCCCTGATTTGTTTTTACAATCCATTGGAGTAAATAGAACGACCTTTGGGGAAGTGATCACTTTCCAATTATTATATCGTTATTTAAAAATAACATTGATTGTTTTCACTCAGTCAAACCTCACTTTAAAACTGATATGGCTAATTGGGAACTTTACGGAAGGAACTGCTCTTTATACGAATCCAATAGACCGATAGATATCAACGTTAATAGGGAAGCTGCAAATATTAGGAAAATTATTATGCAAGCATCGAACGAATCTATACCACAATCAAAGTCACTAACTACCCGTACTCCAGTCCCATGGTGGAATTAAAACAGGAAAAGAACAAATTGTTTAACAAACTCAATAAGGATATTAATAAATTCAATATGATAAATTATAAAAGAGCGAAAGCATGACTTACGAGAGAAATTAAAGCATTGAAATCAAAATCTTTATATAACTTCACTTCAGTGATCCATAGCTCTACTCCTCCCAAAAGAGTTTGGAACAATATTAGAAGACTTTGTGGTTACAAAAATTCCCTTAACATACATTGTTTACAATCTATAAACGCTCCTTATAATAGGCTAATAGAGAAACCCGATATAGCTAATGAATTAGCCAGATTTTGGTCCGCTAATTCCTCTGATGGTAATTTCCCACCAAGTTTTCAAACTAAGAAATACAGTTTAGAAAATAACTTATCTAACATCTCGCTAATCTAATAGAACAGGAGATAAACAGAATTGAGTTCAATTCTACATTGGATAGACTTAAGGGGAAATCCCCAGGTTTAGATAGAATTTCATATACGATGATGAAAAATTCTCCTGATGGCGTCAAGTCTAGAATTCTAAACCTTTATAACACGATATTCAAATTATATATTCCCCAACAATACAAAACATCTTTAATTATTCCGATATTAAAACCAAATAGTGACAAGACGCTGACAAAATCTTACAGACCAATTTCACTTAATTCATGCATCGGAAAGGTCATGGACAGGATTATTGCAAATAGAATATGGTGGCTAATATCATCCAGTAACCTCTTAAATAATAATCAAATGGGTTTTAGAAAAGGTAAATCTACAGTAGATGCCCTCCTTCTTCTTGAACATCTAGCTGTTAACAGCCTCTCAACTAAAAATCGCCTTACAATAGTTTCACTCGATTTTGAAAAGGCTTATGAAAAAATTGGAATTCACAAAGTTATAGATCAACTTATTTCATGGAAGTTTGGACCCAAAATCATTAATTATGTAAAAAACTTCTTAACAAATAGGAAAATTATTGTTCTAATAGGAAAATTATTGCAAAGTACAATTCTCAAACCTTTGGTCTACATAACGGAATTCCCCAAGGATCCCCACTCTTTGTTGTGATTTTTCTAATTGCATACAATAAACTATGCAATATAATATCTTTGCATAATAATATAAGTGTTTGTGCTTATGCTGATGATTTTAATATAACTATTAAGTCAAATAAGAACAAAAACCCTACTATAAATATCAGTGGTTTGGTAAATGATATATTAGAATGGGGTAAGGAATCAGGAGTTGTTTTATCTAGGGATAAAAGTAAATACTTACATATATGTAGAAAACACAATTGTGACTGTAACATGATTACTGGTAATATTCATCTGAATCAGGTCAGCGAATTAAAGATATTGGGTGTTACGTTTAATAGAACTCTTAAATGGAATTCACACATCGCCAACGTGACTAAAGATCTAATTAAACGCTTCAGTATTATTAAATGTTTTTCTCACTGAAATTTAACACTAACACTATTGTAATTATTAACGTAATTAAAGCGATGATAATATCTAAAGTCAGATATGGGTTATTCCTCTATGGAGATTCATCTAAAACTTCCCTAAAGAAAATAAGATCTATTGTTAACTTGAATATTCGTTGTGCACTTGTCTCACATCGGACAACCCCTAACAATAACATTATGTTCGAATCGAATATTGTGAGTTTAGAGAATTTATACCATTTTGAATCTGGAAAATTGATAAAGTCAATTATTACTTGTTATGACTCTCCTCTTAGGAAAATTGTTGAAAATTACTTTAAATTGAAAAGAGTACCGAGAACCTTTTCGACACTACAAAAAATATTAGAATAGCATTAGAATATGATTTTCCTACCAAAATATCAAAACATAACAATATAACCCATCCTCCATGGCTATTTCATCCTAATTCTATTGACTTAAGTTTATCTATATACAGAAAAGATGAAACATCTGTACTACAGTATAATATACTATTTCACGAAATATCTAACAAATACCAACAAAGAACCTTCATATTTACTGACGGATCCAAGACAGAAAAGGCCACATCCTTGGCAGTCACGTCAGAGGATAAGGTAGTCTGTACTTACGTTTTACCTAACCATACCTCAGTACTTTCGGCTGAAATTATGGCCATATACGAAGCTATTAAACATTGTGACACTAGTAGTGAATATGCTATATTTACTGATTCTTTATCGGCTTTACGAGCTATTTCTAATTTACACAATAATAATTATTATGCTGCTAGCATTAGAAACTCCCTAATTAAATATTTTCCAAAGCTCATTATTATTTGGATTCCAGGTCATGCATCGATTAAGGGAAATGAATTCGCAGACTAGAACAAATGAATTCACAGACTAAACAAGCTCAAAATTCGCCAATTTTAGGAAAATCCAACAAAAATTTTAATGATATAAGAAAACACATTAAAAGACAAATAATAGATAATAACTATTCCCTGTGGAACTTAACAAACCACTGGTACAAAACGATCAATTTTAATAAAAATAATATATATGACTGGATTCCAGTCAATAATGAATTTAGTCGTAAAGACCTAACAAAAATTATTAGACTCAGGCTTGGTCATACAAAAATTACTCATGATTACATTATGAACAAATCTGATCCTCCTATATGCAGTTGTAACAACAAGTCGCCCCTCATCATTACACACATTTTTGCTAACTGTCCTTTATTCGAAACCTATAGAATTAAGTTCTTTGGAAATTCCAATCCCCTTTCTATTCTTTCATCTCCAAGTAATCTATCAATTAAACAAATAATTTTATTCTTGAAGAACACAAAAATTTATGATAAATTGGAACTAATAAAACTTTTCTTTTGTCTTTAATATTAAATTATATATATAAATATATATACATATAAATTAAATGTAAGTTCTCATTTTCTGTAAATATTTTAGCTTAAGGCCTAGTTGCTATAGCTTTATATATATTTAGTGTATACATTAATGTACTTACAAAATTTTTAATAAATAAATAAATAAAAAAAATTAATTTGAATGACAATCTTCAAGCAGATAATAAGGATCGCCTTCATAAAATGAGGCCTTTCATAAATCACCTAAATGCATCATATCTGCCACACGGTGGGATGGATGAATATTTGTCAATCGATGAAAGATGATCCCGTATTATGGCAAGCATTATGCCAAGCAAAATATTCGAGAGAAACCGATTCGATTTGGTTTAAAAAACTGGGCGTTAAATTCAACTAACGGTTTTATGCTGCAATTTGATATATATGGGAAAAACTGCAGCCTCTGCTCCTAAAGGATTTGGTGTAGGTGGCGATAAGGTGCTTGACCTTCTTATAAAATTTAATGTTTCTTGTAAAAAAGGATTCAAGGTAATTTAACGACAGTATTACTATTTAAAGAACAAAACTTATAATGTGTATTACAGGTATTCATAGTGAAATAACGAGTGTTCTTTTAGGCAAACTCTCTTGTGGAAGATTGGTAAATAGGGGTTGAAAGAAATACCAAACTTCCAAAGAGAGTTGCAATTATAATTACGCGTTGTAATTATAATTAGGGTTAAATGGGAGAGAACAAAAGAATTAGTGATATTGTTTTTTATAGAGTAAAATATGGGGAATCTTACCTGGTACACTATGTACTCTGTGATGTACAGACCCAAGTAGGAGAGATAATGTGTCTTTTGGTTTCGATGTTAAGTTCAATGTTGTTTGTATGTGTTTATTTACAATGGTTGATTTTAATGTGATAAAGTTAAATACATATTTCAAATGTGAAAGTAAAAATTAATATTGTTTGTTCCAAAGAGAAGTATTAATGATGTTGGTTTCAAATGCAAAAAAGAAGTGATTTTACAAAATGATTTATCTTTAAGGAAATTTCAGATTTCATCTATACAGAAAATAGAGATTATTTTAGAATTTAAAAACTAGTGTTGGTAAACGCTGCAATTGATATATATGGGAAAAACTGCAGCCTCTGCTCCTAAAGGATTTGGTGTAGGTGGCGATAAGGTGCTTGACCTTCTTATAAAATTTAATGTTTCTTGTAAAAAAGGATTCAAGGTAATTTAACGACAGTATTACTATTTAAAGAACAAAACTTATAATGTGTATTACAGGTATTCATAGTGAAATAACGAGTGTTCTTTTAGGCAAACTCTCTTGTGGAAGATTGGTAAATAGGGGTTGAAAGAAATACCAAACTTCCAAAGAGAGTTGCAATTATAATTACGCGTTGTAATTATAATTAGGGTTAAATGGGAGAGAACAAAAGAATTAGTGATATTGTTTTTTATAGAGTAAAATATGGGGAATCTTACCTGGTACACTATGTACTCTGTGATGTACAGACCCAAGTAGGAGAGATAATGTGTCTTTTGGTTTCGATGTTAAGTTCAATGTTGTTTGTATGTGTTTATTTACAATGGTTGATTTTAATGTGATAAAGTTAAATACATATTTCAAATGTGAAAGTAAAAATTAATATTGTTTGTTCCAAAGAGAAGTATTAATGATGTTGGTTTCAAATGCAAAAAAGAAGTGATTTTACAAAATGACTTATCTTTAAGGAAATTTCAGATTTCATCTATACAGAAAATAGAGATTATTTTAGAATTTAAAAACTAGTGTTGGTAAACGCATATATATTAAATTCAGTTAGATAATTCAAAAGGTTTGAAATTCATTTATAGAAATTTAAGGAACAGTTTAAAGTTCAATATTAAAAAATAAGTAGTAGTAAAAAAATTTATTGTCCAAATTGTTATTTGGACACATAGATAATTATTTTATCTCCGTCAAATTACTGCAACACTTATCGTCGATCGGAATTTGTAGTCCAGGAACGATACGAGAAGGACGAACAGAAAAATGTCCTCTTCGCTCAATCCCGATAATGAAAAAAAGGAGAAAGGGGATCTGTAGATCATAGATTTACAAACAATGGGAATATATTGCTCACACGATGGAAGGATAGTAATGTTGTCACAATTGCAACAAATTTTGATATGAATGAAGTGGGATCCTACAAACGATTCGTCAAAGGAAAGGGTGAAGTAAGTATTTCCCAACCACCGATCCAATATTGCCATGGGCGGCGTTGAAAAGTTGGATCAATTAGTTGCAGTCTACCGCACGCGAATCAGACAAAAGAAATTGTGGTGGTCAATATTTGCATATCTCCTTGATGCCTCGGTTGTTAATGCATGGCTGCTGATGAAAAAGTTGCATCCCAATGATCCGACATGCGCTACATCCTACATAGAAACTTATGGTACCCCGTCTATAAGAGGCTCGCGCACTAACAATTTGACAACAGATAAGCGATATGATGGCAGAAACCACCTCATTGAATATTCGAAAACTGATAAATGATGTGGACATTGCGGGAAAAAACAAACTTTATTTGTAATAAGTGTGAAAAAGGGCTTCACCCCAAAGAATGCTTCAAGAGTTATCATACGCCAAGTGTACCTACGGCGCAGTGTCCGTTATAAGGGTCTATAACTCCAAAATTATTAATTTTTTTGAATAAAATGTTTTAAAAATCAATTAATTAGGTCATTTTTATTAATAATTGGTAACAATTATTAAAAGAAAGTGCCCAGGGAACTTCATCTACTAATGGGTTAAATGGCACATTTACACATGGATGCACACTGCAACTTCAAAAAAGAACTTTGGACGAAGAAGTTCGATGAAATTTAACATAATTTAAATCGAATACGTAAAGAATTTTTGCTTCAATGCTTCAAAATGTCATTACATACATACATTTTAATTTAATTACTTGTTTTTTTTTTAACATAATTACTTATTGTTATATATTACTTATTGTAATAATATACTTCATATTTTTAATACAAGTTAGTTTTATTCAATAGAAATAAATTCAGAAAAATATGGCAAATTAGTTGAAAATGAATATTTAAAAATTAAAAAACACTCAAAAAGCGTTTTTTGCGTATGGTTTTTACGCTGAATGAAAGGTGTTAATATATTGTAGAGTTATTATTTGTGATTACATTTCATAAATACCAGGAAATTGCTTTACTACTTAATGAAATCATAAACACGAATAATATCTACTGTGGTAAGAATGGTTTTTACTTAGTATCAAACTTACATTTGTAACAGCATTAGGGTTGGCTTTATGTCGCAAAAGCAAATTAATTATCATTGTATGACCCTGTTGGGCAGCTTGATGAAGAGGCGTGTAACCCACATTAGTAGACATCTCTATGTTAGCGTCATTTTCCAGCAAGAATTTTACCATGTTGATTTGACCGTAATGGGCCGCAAAGTGCAAAGGCGAATAGCCGGTTTTTGTACGCTCTGATATGTTGGCATTATGCTGTAAAAGAAGACGTGCCACTTCTGTTTTGTCTTCTTGGGCGGCCAAATGTAACGGTGTTAATCCATTTTTGGCTGCAACATTGGCATCAACTCCGTGTTCTAGTAATAGCTGGACCATTTCAACGTGACCTTCTTGAGCAGCCAAATGCAGTGGCGAAAACCCAGATTTACTGCGTACATTGACATCGGCACCATGTTGCAATAAAGACTGGGCAATATCCATTTGATATTTTTTTGCGGCGATATGTAACGGGCTATGCCCGTTTCGCGCACACAGTGAAGGTGAAGCACCATTCTCCAATAGTAACTGGACCACACGTGGATGATCATAATGAGCGGCCACATGAAGAGGTGTAACATCATTACGTCCCTGACAATCAACATTAATGTTTTTCTGTAACAATAGCGCAACAACTTTCTCTTTGCCATACTTAGCAGCCAAATGGAGTGGCGAGAAACCCTTCTTAGTAACAACGTCTAGTTTAGCATTATTTTCGATTAATATCTGTGCCACCTCTTCCTGGCCCTCCTTTGCAGCTATATGCAAAGGTGTATAATTATCTTTAGTGGTGGCATCAACGTCGGCTCCGTGTTGAAGCATTAGCATTATAATATCAATATTACCAAGACGAGAAGCTACATGTAATGGAGTTTGACCTTCACGAGCACGAACATCGACTTGACCTCCATTACGTAGTAAAATACGTATGATATCAGTTTGATTGGCACGAGCGGCTAAATGTAGAGGCGTCTCACCCCGTACTGTGGGGGCATCGGGATTTGCATCATGCTGCAACAAGTATATTACGATATTCATACAACCCATAAAACTTGCCACATGCAGTGGTGTCAATCCAGACTCGGTGGTAGCACTAATATTTCCACCGTGTTTCAACAATAGTTCGACTATTTTGATACGATTCTTTTTGCAGGCTATATGTAACGGTGTGAAACCATTTAAAGCTCTTGCATTCGGATCTGCCTTCAAATCTAACAGCAGTTTTGCTACGCGTACGTGTCCGCAGTGAGCGGCTACGTGCAGGGCAGTCAGATAATCTACCGTGACTTCGTCAACAGGAGCCTTGTGTTCGAGTAAAATTCGAGCTGCATTATCGTGTTCACCCTGGGCAGACATATGCAAAGCGGCCAAACCGTTTTTTGTCTTTGACAATATCGGAGCGTGATGATCCAGCAATATTTCAATAACCCCCACATGACCAGAACGGGCTGCGCAATGCAAAGGCGTCAGACCATCTCGTGTAGTTGCATCAATACGAGCATTTTCCTCCAATAGCAATTTCATTATATTCGTCTTGCCCCACTTGCATGCTACATGCAGCGGTGTAATGTTGTGCTTCGCAGTAAAGTTGACATCTGCTCCGCGCTCAATTAATATCTTGGCAACTTCAACATTGCCATAATGAGCGGCAATATGCAATGGTGTAAAACCGGATTTGGAGACAATATCTGGATTAGATTCATGTTGTAGCAGCATGTTTGCTGCAGTTACATCGTTTTTTTTGGCGGCAATATGCAGAGCCGGCAGACGAACCTTTCCACGTACATCGCTCTCCAATAGCACAGCAACGACTTTGTCATGCCCCTGTTGCATAGCAACAGCCAGTGGTGTAAAGCCATCCTAAAAAATTACAAACAACGGGGACAAAATTAATGAATAGCATCTGAAATTTGAATTTCATCATACATACCTCTGTTGCCAATGAAGGATTTGCACCCTTAGACAATAAAAATCGTACGCATGCGTCATGGTTCTCTTGAGCGGCCATATAAAGTGGTGTAAAGCCAGTTAGAGATTGTATATTAACGTTTGCATTATACTGAATAAGTAATTTTATTACTTCCTTTTGTCCAGCTAATGAAGCTATATGCAACGCTGTATTACCCTTCTTTGTCGCATTATCAACTCGTATCCCACGCCTTAAGAGCTCAGCAACGATATCGACATAACCATCTTTGGCTGCCAAGTGCAAAGCATTTAAGCCATTCTAGATGAAAATGTAATAAATATTGATTCGTCAACAATTAATTAAAATTATGTATAATAATATAGTTTATCAGAGGGTACATATTATCGATGAAATGCATATTCATATAGTAACGATATATATTTTATAAAAATACAAATTCATAATAAAATAATTAAAACCACAAAAAGGATTATTAACTGGTTAAATTGTAATAAAATTCCTCAACGCTAAATGAAATAAAGGGATAGGTGCAAATACGATTGAGTAACTGGAAAAATAAATACTAAAATGGACAAGAATACAGGGTAAAAACACCAGATCATATTATGTTCTTTTAATAAAAAATGGATTTTTTTTATTTTATTTTTATTTATCTAAAATTATTAAGCCAAAGATAGATAGCTTTACATATGTATGTTGATGAAATGAAAACAAAAATATCGTACATTATTGTATTATGGCTGTAAATAAATAAATACTCTCAACTTATTTTCTCTCTCTTAGTCACTACAGACTGACTGACTTAAAATAAATAAAAAAAAAATTATTTAAGATAGTTTTTTTTAGCTCTACTCACGACAGTATTTACAGATCATTTATAAACATTAAAATTTTCATGAACGTTTTTTATTATTTTCATTCTTTAAGGCTCGAGAACCTCTAGATCGGAAATATCTATTTTACATAGAACTGTAAAAATACTAGATTGTTACGAAGCATATTTATTTTACTGTATTTATATTTTGTTTCCTTCGCATAGTAGTCACCTTGACGCGGTGCGAAGGCTTAGTTACAATGATACGGCTTGGCCATGCTGACGGGTTTGCCTAGGCCAAGAAGCCTAGTTATATCCGGTGGGTTCAACCGGGTAGTCGGTGAGTACAAACTAAGTACAACCCCTATCCTCCACATTTTTCCACCTACTTATGACGTCGACCCCAAATCACGGCCCTCAGTATCCGACAAAAGAGGGTGCTAAAATCTGCAAGGACCCAATCCCTCACGTGGAGGCCACAGGCCTGGGTGACTGACATGCTACTGGGACCTCGGCTACACAAATGTCAACCTCAGGTTTGAATAGTCGACGGGCTACTGAGGGTACATCAGCATAAACTTGACACCTAAGCTCCTGGTGGCATTAATAAAACAGTAATTAATTTGCCGTTGATAAACAGTAATTGGATCATTTTGGAGAAGGGAATCATGCGAGCGCTACTTGACGCCATGAAGCAGACCAACTGCAATCGGCCAGTTTGTTGGCGTCAAGTGGCAAAAAGGTTTAAAAGTGTTGGAATGAAGTAACTGCGAAGCTCTCGAGTTTCTCACAAATTGCGTCCGCAACCAAGATGAGTTGTGGCCGGATACTCAGCTCGAACGATCGTCAAGATGTGGGTTCCATCTCAAATTTTAATAGACGAAGCCACACTCTCCCTGATCTAATTACAAAATGTGGGAATAAAAACTTCCGATTGGACGATTGTGCGCAGCCGTTCAAGGGACAAAAATGCAGGAAAGGATCTCTGGAGCAAAATAGGTCCGAAACCGCTACAGCTTCTGCGCCTCTTGGATGGCAAAATCCGGTATGGGGTGGAACTACTACGGGTGATCCTGCCATCGAACGACAGCAGTGAGACCGCAATGACTGAAGGTAGTTCAGATTAATCTGCACCGTTCTATGGCTGCCAACGAGGATCTGCTGTTGTTTATGGTCAAGGAGAACCTGGATTTGGTCCTAGCACGGATGGATTACTTGTTCCACCAGCAAACGTTAAGTTATGGACCTGCATACTTTTCATCAAAATAATTTACTTTCTTCTCTTACCACAGACCTGTGATCCCGACCTCCCCATGGCAATACATGCACGCGCTTGGAGTAATATCTTCCTAATAGCATCCGCATATCTGCCTTACGAAGACGAGGAGCCGCCACCACCTTAATACATTACACACACAGCAACAGGCAAGGTTTCAATAGGATGCGATGTCAATGCCCACCCCACCGTATGGCAGAACACAGATTTCAACTGAAGAAGTGGGTTCTTTTTCGATTTAACTTATTATATGTAATAGGAGCAATAGGCTCACATTCTTTAATATGAACAAGAAACAGCTGATAGATCTGACGTTAGTGCCGGACGCAGGTGTACTTAGGGTCACAAAGTGAAGGGTATATACGAAGTGTTCCTTTTCGGATAACTAACGAATATTCTTCAGCATTGACTTCTTCCGATCAAAACCTTGCCCTATGAAAATCGGGAACGGTTTTAAAATGTTGATCGACCAGCTACCTCCCTTTGCGGGGACGGGAACAGTCGCTCACATTTAGGAATCGGTCCAGCAACTTACTGGAGATTTTAGAAGGACCTTTCGCGAATCATGCTAATAAAGCCGGCCCCAACGAGCAAGCATGGCACCGTGATGGCAATCGGACCTAAGACATCTCAGTAAGGAAACAAGAATTCCTGTTCGGATTCCAACAGGAATTTTAACGGGACACTGCGCTATTGGCAATTTCGCTTACATGCTGGGTCTGTCCCACCAGGATTACTGCACAAGCTACCATGATGTAGAAGAAACGGAACTGGTGCAACACCTTTTACACGACTGCTCTGCACTTCAAGACGGACGTCATCGGTGTTTGGGTGATAGAACGGTTGAAGATCTGGGTATGGTGGCGAACGAGCCTCTAACGAAACTGGCCGGTTTCATCCGAAGGTCGGTATGGTTCAAACCCATCACTAACCGGTCATGACAAGGGGGCTTACCTCAAACTGGGTAACACAATGAGCCACATGTCCACCGTGTGAACCTGCCTGTGAACTGCAAGATACCCGCTAACATAACCTATAAGTATACTAATTTTAAGAAGGTTGATATATATTACACCATAAAGTTTATTAGTAAGCAAAGTTTGATAGATGGTCAAACTTCGATAGTCCGTCTTACTATAGCATTATAATATATATACCTTTCATTTTCTTAGTACGGCAGCATCACAAGAGGCAAAAATTGTCTCCGTCTAACAGTACCGGATTTAAATATGACTTGACGATCTAATATGACTTATCTGGACCTTTAATGAAGCAAATTAATGTGATTTACACAGACTTCTTAGCATAGAAAAAGTTTTTCCTTAAATATAGTTCTATTTGTGGATTAAAATAAAATAAATATTAAAATATTTGAGGTTGTATATTCAATTTTGTCTACACAGGAGTTGCAACCAGACATTGGGATTTAGATGGGTTAATACAAAGACCATTTGTATTTGTCTTCGTTTAGTTTGGACATACATTTGTATTTGATAATTAAACTAATTATCTGTGTTTTTATTTACCCGAAATCTCGCTAAATATTTTATTTTATTCTCTCCCTGCTCATCCCCAACGTTTGGTCCAATCGAGCCGGATCATCCCCTAAATAAAATAAAATATTTGCGAGACTATGTTTCCAGATCGCCACATTGGCTTTTGTTTTTGGATGAACCACACCCTTTGCACGGTTATAATATTAGTAATTTTTAATATAATTAATTATTTTCTTTGTACAAGGTACGTAAGATACATTTTCTTTTTTTGTGGTGCTTTAATTTATACATTGGTGCTCATTGTGTTTTATAAAAAGAAATATACCTAAAGTGCAATTGTAAGAATATAAAAGAAAAAGAAAAGCAAAAAAAAATAAAAAAAAATGAAATATACATTGCTTTAGTCGTGTTGTTAGTGTTGTATACTTTCTTATAAACAGTTGTAAGATTCTCGACATTCATAAGGCTATTTGGATGTCCCCCGATCGATCAACATCCAACCAGATTGATTGACGGAAGGCACGTCTCCAGTGTACTAGATGTGCGTACATTCAGAGGTCCAAACATCGACTCGGACCACTACCTTGTCGCAGTCAAGTTCCGATTGCGCATTAGCGCCTTGAGGTCTTCGCGCTCTAGTTAATTGCGTATGCTGGACGCCGAGAAGCTGCGATCAGCGTTACCGCTGGAAATTTTTAAGAAGTCGCACAAAAAGGGGATTTTTGAAAAAAAAAAGTCGCACAACATTTTTAAAAGAAAAGCAAATGAACTAATACAGATAAAAATACATTTTTATTGGATTTTGTAATGTACACTAACCAACATATAATAAGTTTATTTTTTAATAATTTTTCCAATTTTTTTAGGCTAAACTAAAATTTTAATTTTTTTTAAATTATTTTTTCCGTTTTATTTCTGGCTTTTAAATGTAATTTCATTCAAATTTATGAACGTTCGGACATTTAAATTTCAAAAATAAAAAATGCATTTTTAAATTTATAAAAATTCCATTAAATAAAACTTTTTTTGCTAACCCACTATATAATAATACAAAACACAAAACAAAACTATTATTATAACTAAAAACAGTTCATTAAAAATAATTAAAATTAAACAAAATTGCGTATTATGTAACAAATTTAAAAATAAAATAACAAAAAATATAATATATATTTTAAAATAAAAAAAACATTCAAAATTATACAAAATTACTAATTTTGTAATAAATTAAAAGATATGAAGTTAATAAGGTACATACATTTCAAATAATTACGCTAAGGTATGATAAGTCTTAGAGTTCATAGTATTTGGAAAATTTTTGTATTAAACAAACTGAGATCAAAAAGTTAAACATAAATACTAATTTTGTTACAACGGTTCATTTTAGAAGTAAATAGAAACATTTTGTAATAAGTTAAATATAATATATAGTTTTACATTTTATATTATGTTATTTATTTATATGTCATAATATATCACAATTTTATGAAAAAATATTTCATAATGGAAGGCACATTTTTTATAATTTTATTGTTCAGGCATGGAAAATAAAAATTCTGAAATTTAGATTTTTTTTCAAAACAAAACAACAAAAATAATCAAATTACACAAACTAGTTTATAGATTATTTAATAGACTAATCAATAGAATAGTTTATAAGTTATTTAATACACCAGTCCATAGACTAGTAGTAGTCTATAAAATAGTCGATCGAATAAACCATTGACTAATACAGTTGATTAATTCATGGTCTATTTAAAAAACTAGTACAAATGCTATTTAAAAGAGCACAGGAGTCAATATACTGGTAAATATATTATATCATATACTAGTATAATATATTTACTACTCTATAGACTATTATTTATGTGGACTGGCCTATTAAATAGCCTTTGAACTAGTTTTTTAAATAGTCTATGAACTAGTCTACTAGTCTTTGAACTGGTGTATTAAATAACCTATAAATCTACTCTATATTGACTAATCTATTAACAAGTCTATAAACTAGTCTGTGTAATTTATTCGCAGTTCTATGAAATACTTAGAAATTAGGATGCAGCGATATTTCTCAATGTCAAAAAGGACTATATTACTTAATTTTCCATGCTTGTTTTGGTTTATATATTTTACAAAATGAGTTTTTATATATATTTCACAGTTATATTAGTATATTTATATTCGATTAAATTATTTTTTTGATAAATTACTTCTGTACTTTTTTATAAGTTCATCGTCAGGTACCCAAATTTTCCAGGTCCATGTTTAATAAATTTTGTGCCGAAAGCATGGACTCGCATGTGTCCACTTTTAACCTATTCGATAACTTATTTTTCATTAATGTTAGTTACGAAAAAATTCTTTCTGCCGACGCACTACTATGTGGCAGAGTAAATACGTAAGTAACAAATTCATATAAATTAGGATACAAATAATTATTAAGCCTATTTTTTAAATTACCAATTTTATGCCAAAATTCTTCTGGATTTGTAATTTTAAAGATATTTTCATATGATTTATCATTAATTTTGGTTTCTAATATTTTTAATTCTTGTATAAATATATCAGGTTTACTTTTTCAAAAAAGGGGAAAAAAGGGTCAAAAATCTTGAAAAGTGTCAGATTTACTTCATTTTAGTAAGGGAGCACAAAAAGTGGCGGGGTCGCTGAAAAAGTGTCAAATTGCGACTTTAGTCGCTCAACGGTAACGCTGGCTGCGATCACAAAGGACAACTGAGGCGTTCTCCACTCAACTCAACTCGGATAAGCTCCGTCTCTCCCCATCCAATCTCAGCGACATTGGTGGACTGTGGGCCAACATTTCTCATTCTTTGCGCAGTACTGCGGAAACAGTCCTTGGTTTCGAGCGCCCACCCCAACGAAATCAATAGTACGACGAGGAGTGTCGCGAGGCTGCTGCAGCGAAAAACGCCGCATACAGGAAAACGCTGCAGTCAGCCGCAACGCGAGCCGTTGTCGAGAACTATAGAGAGAGGAGAAGGGATGAGAGACGCCTTTTCAGATGCAAGAAGAGGGAGCATGAAAGGCGTGAGCGCGAGGAAGTCGAGATGTATAGATGCAGGAATGATGCTCGAAAATTTTATCAAAAGGTTAAGCGTCTAACCGAAGGTTTCAAGCCCGGAGCGTCCACCTGCAAATATGAGAACGGAAACCTGATAACAGATTCGCAAGGGGTGCTGAGGTTGTGGAGAAAACACTTCTCTACTCTGCTACAAGGTGATGACGACAACAATACTGCCTTTAGAGATGATGTTCCGAACCCGATCGACGATGACGGTGTGGAGATTCCGCCGCCTAGCCATGAAGAGGTCAAAGTCGCGATTATGCGTCTTAAAAACAATAAAGCGGCGGGTTCTGATGACCTCCCCGCTGAATTGTTTAAGACCGGATGTAATGAGTTGATAGGGCGCATGCACCAGCTTATCTACAAAATATGGCTCGAGGAAAATATGCCCAAAGATTGGAACCTCAGTGTCCTATGTCCTGTCCAGAAAAAGGAAGACCCTACGATATGCGCCAACTACATACATACATAATTGGCCATTACAACCTTTCAGTCAGGATTACGGCCTAGCTTCTCACACCACTCATGTTGTGTGCGTTAATTTTATACGTGAGTGGCGGGACCTACAGTTTAACGTCGACTCCGAACGACAGAATTTTAAGAAACTTTTTCATGGCAGTTTTTATTTTACTCTCAGAGTTTTTGCCAGTAATCTGCTGAGAGGAAGTCGCCAAAGAAATATTTTTTTTTTTTCATATTTCATTTTTTGATGTCTGACCTGGGATACGAACCCGGGCTTTACGAATAGTAAGCCAACACACTACCTACTACACCACGGCGACTTCAATATGCACCAACTACAGGGGTATAAATCTTCTCCCTATCGCATATAAGGTTCTTACAGGCGTATTGTGTGAACGACTGAAGCCACTCGTCAAAACACTGATTGGACCTTATCAGTGCGTCTTCAGACCTGGCAAGTCAACAATCGACCAGATCTTCACACTACGCCAAATCCTGGAAAAGACCCACAAAAACAAGTTGACACGCACCATCTTTTTGTTGACTATAAGGCAGCCTTCGATAGCCCCATAAGGGATCGTGTTTTTACCGCAATGTCTGAGTTCGGTGTACCTGCGAAGCTGATAAGGCTATGCAGAATGACGTTGGGCAATTCCTGCAGCTCCGTCAAGGTAGGAAAGGACCTCTCCGAACCTTTTGGTACCGTGCGAGGTTTCAAACAAGGCGACCCCTTATCATGCGACCTCTTCAACTTCGTAATGAGGAGTGTTCTGCGAAAAGCGGGAGTGCATCGCAATGGCACTATTTTTCAAAAAAGTGCCCAGTTGCTTGCGTACGCTGACGACATTGACATCATAGGGCGTACCAAGCGAGATGTTACTGCTGCCTTTAGTGCTGTTGAACGGGAGTCTAGTAAGATGGGTCTGGCAGTAAATGAGGGCAAAACAAAGTATATGTTATCGACAAGTAGAGACGCGCGGCGTATTAATTCTCAGATTACGGCCGATAACTATACTTTTGATACGGTCAAGGAATTCATCTATCTTGGCTCCGCCGTTACCACCAGAAATGATGTCAGTCTGGAGATCAAGCGCAGGATCACTCTTGCCAAAAGGTGCTACTATGGTCTCAATAGGTAATTGAGTAGCAGAGATCTCTCTCGTGCGACAAAACTAACACTTTACAAGACACTCATCCTACCAGTGCTTCTTTATGGCGCAGAGGAATGGACCCTATTAAGTACAGATGCAGCGGCCTTGAGAGTGTTCGAGAGAAAAGTACTACGCAAGATCTTCGGTCCAGTGCGAGTTGGCGATGATTTCCGTATCCGATCCAACAGTGAGCTGTATGAGCTCCTCAACGACATAGACGTTGTACAGCGTATTAATATTCAGCGGCTGCGCTGGCTCGGCCATGTCGTTCGAATGGAGGAGGGTGCTCCGGCGAGACGGGTATTTGATGCGGAAGTCGGCGAAGAGGATGACCTTGCATCCGTTGGAAGGACCAAATCAAGGAAGCCCTGTCATCGATTAGTGTGACCAACTGGCGTAGGCGCGCACAAAGCAGAGGCGCCTGGGAGGATGTGTTGAAGCAGGCCGAAATCCGTTAAACGAGTTGTTATGGCCAATTAAGTAAGGAAGTAAGTTGTAAGATTGTCGCTAATTAAGGTGGCCGTGTTTTTTTTAATATATTTTGCTTTGATATTTGTGTCTTATATTCTTACACTATAATAAATCAAAAAATATATTTTTATTAATATTTTTCAATTGAGTTTGTGATAATTTTATCACAATAATATATACAAATATTTTTTTTGATATTTAAATTAATAGTTTGATTTTTTATTGCAATATAAACTAATTTTATGTTTAAATTATATTTAAATTTCGAATCCTTCTTTGAATATTGTTTTGAAAGTTTTCGCTATCCCTTCTTTACGAATTTTGTATGCTTTTAAATTTTATCGCGAATATTTCTTTAAATCTTGGAATTAAAATCGTATTTGAATATTCAATTTTCTTCTAGTAATTCTACTTTTTGACGCTTTCCTACTTTAAACTTTTTTCAACTTTTTTAAATTAATTAATTTAAATTTTCGAACACTATTTGAATTTTTCTCCCGATAAATTAATTAGAAAAACCCGAATTTTAGTAAAATGACCGCATTGCGAAATTTAAATAGAATTACAATTGCTATTCCGGGAGAGGAACATTCGGTTCACTCTCTGGGTGTTCATCGGCAGGATGACCCGTTTGTGGGAAGTCTTTCGTGACAGTTACGAATACTTGTTGGAAAATGCCGAAGACACCAAAGTCTCAACAAAAGACGCGAAGGCCAAGTATATGTCGGGATACACTTTATATTTTCAATCCGCCTCATTTATTGACGGATTAATTGATAGCCTTAAGAGCAATCAATCTGCCCCCCTGTGACACCCCAACTTTTACTGGCGATTAGGCATTTTGGCCAACGTTTAGGAATATGTTTTCGGCCATTTATGAAACCGATCCGCACATTAGCTACATCCAAAAGATGTATTATCTTTTACAAAAAACAGAAGGTGAGGCGAGGGACATTATTCGAACTTGCCCCATGACGAATGATGGTTTCGACATGGCTTGGCAGAATCTCGTCGACCGTTACGAGAATAAAAGACTATTAGTCAATTCTCAATTGAAAACTCTAAGGAATCTGGCCCTTCCATTAAGAGTTTGCAACGGACAATTAACGATTTCATTTCAAATTTGTCGTTGTTGTTCATAGAAACTAAAAATTGGGACATCATTTTTGTTTACATTTGCTCCAGTAAACTTCCCGAACACACCCTAGGTTTTTGGGAGCAGAATCAAGGGCCTTGCTCAGACCTACCAAAGATACCAGATACCGAACTCTGGAATCAGTTTCGGTCATCATCGGCAGCCATAATTTTACCCAGGCTACTGATAGCCCCCGAAAATTCAGAGCTTATGGGACTGTTGCCCTGAATATAACCCAAAGAAAGTGTCCAATTAGTAATCAGAATCATCCTATTCGTTTGTGTTCTAATTTTCTAAGAATGTCGGTTAGTGAACGCTTATTATCTGTTTAAGATCATAAGTGTTGCGAAAATTGTTTGGCCGTTTCCCATGAGTCAGACAGATGCCATAGCTCTAACGTTTGCTACATTTGCAAACAAAAACATTATTCACTACTTCATCGTAGTGAATCTTCTACCCGGGAGAGACCGAGAGCTGAAACTAGCCCCGTTAACCCATTTTCCTCAGATCGCTCTTTAGAAATTCCCCGGTCTCCTGCACAAAAGCGAAATGATGAGGATAATTGTCCATCGACATCCGCTACTACACGTTCTTTACACAATTTATCTACCTATCAGTCCACCCCGTCTTCAACAGTTCTATTAGTAACTGCCAATGTTGTTAACATAGAATTGAATCATTCGAAGTTTTCTGCGAGAGCTCTGATAGACCCAGCGTCTCAAGCTACTTTCATCTCTCGGAAGTTGCAACGGAAGCTAGATCTTCCAACCTATTCAGCACCTGCAGCCGCTGTTGTGGGCCTTAATGGCGCAGTGGTAGCAAACTCTAGAAAAGTTTGTATTGTTTCATTACGGTCTCCCACTAATCCAAAGTTTAAATTGACCACGGAGGCGTATGTTGTTGAAGAACTTACTGGTCAATTACCCACATGCTCGTGTGATGATTTTGACACTCGTACATCTGCCGGTACCAGATTTTAAATATACCCACATGCATTTGCTATTGGGTGGAGATGTATACTTCCGAATAATGCTTTCTGGAGTTCGTAAATACCCCAAAAACCCTCTGATCGCCCAACGAACCGTTTTCGGTTGGATTGTGACTGGCAAAATACGCCATTTAAGTCCATTCCCTATGGACTTGAGTCATGGTTCATCTTATAAAGGTGCATTTGCTCAAAAGTGAGATCTGATTGCTACAGTGCCCCGAGATTAAAACCTAATAGGAGGAAGTTATGGGGGAATGCCCTTCCCTAGACCACACGCCGACCATGAATCTATTTTATATTCCTTCCAAACCAAATTTACTATTTACCCCATCATGTCGTTTTAAGTCCCGACACTTTTTTCTTATGCATCCACTAGATTCCGAATTTTTGAAATTGTCAGACACCAGCACTCTGGGTTCACGTTGGAATGCGGGCATTGATACATTTTGCTTCAAGCCAGCTCCAACGCCCTATTTCTCTATAGCCAAAAGTTCTGTCTTGTCTCAAATAGTCAAAGCTATTGACCCCGTTGGGTGAAATTCGTAGTTGCTAAGATTATTATGCGACAAATTTGTAAAGGCAGAACAGATTGTGACGTATGTTTGGAACCCATGACGTTGGCTTGAGTTTGTCGATTATAACTCGTACATCGACAGCATTAACATCCCCCGTTGGGTTAATTTTAACCCTCAGCGTGAAGTACGTCACGCATTTTGTGATGCTTCTGAGAAAGTATATGTTGCCATTCTGTATAGTAGAGTCTTAACCCCGTCTGGTGAATTTGTCACCCACTTACGCGCTGCCAAAGTAAAGTTGTGCCTGTAGAAGTGTAAACTTTACCCCGTTTAGAGCTCTGCGATGCAACTTTATTGGCAAAAAATGGTATTTGCACTTCGTAAGAAGCTTAATCTTACCAGATCGGAAGCCTTTGTGGGACAGATTCGACTATCGTTCTGTTCCGGCTTCAAAAACCCCCGTGCCATGGGCCTACTTTTGTGGCATATCGAGTATCGTTTATCGTGGACCAGGTAGGCACTGAAAATTGGAATCACGTGGAATCTCTACATAGAAAGTGATACCCTATGATGACAGTTTTTACTCGTCAGAAAACTCACCCCAGAAATTTTGTTGTTGTCGATCACGTTGTCATTCGTCATGACAATTAACTCCATAACGATCGAAAATTTAGTCGAATCGAACGGGTTTATTAGACTCTGATTCAAAGTGCAAGTGGCCGAGATTCGAACTGCCAATGGCGTTCTAATACGGTCAATTGTGAAGCTCGTGCCGCTTTCTAATATAGAATAGTATTAACTCGTTTTCTCGTTTACTGTTGTGTGTTTGTCGTTTTCATTTACAGATAATCTAATACTCCGTGGGATATCTGTCGAACGCCAATCTAAAGATAGCCTCGATATGATTGAAAATAAGATATCTTTTAATTATTGCGGGTTTTACGTCATTATTGAACCAAGATTTAAAGCTTGTGATTGTTTGTGGCAGTTTTTATAGGAACAACAAATGTAAAAAATCTTGTTCAGATTATCTTCAAAGAAATCCACTTGACGTTCAACCGACGGAGTGAAGTAAATCGAATTTCAATCAATTTTTTAATTTCATGATGAAGCATATCGCAGTTTGCAATTTCCACATATTATTATTTCATCATATTTAATTGCTATGTTTTCAACAGCATCAATTCTAATTAAACAGTTGGAATCTGTAGACACATCTCTTAAGTATTTTGTCATAGAACGGCAATATCTCAACGAAAATATATTCTATTTGTTAATTTGAATCCGAGGAGTAACACTTTTTACATGCAATACGATATAGGTTTTTTTGTTCTTATGATAAAAAAAACTAAGTACACCAATAGTTTTACATTTAACTGTAGTTTTTCCGTCTCTCTTATAGTAAATCTATCAGGTATTCAAGCGAAAAGCAATTCAACGCATTTTAAGCTCACATTAATGCCAATATTAAAAATTGTTTATATATTTTTTTAGTTTTTAAGTTAAATTCTTATTGCTTTAAATTACACGGTGCGACAGTGAAAATACACCCGAGTAACTACATAGTCTAAGTTCTTCACTAGCTTGAGTAGAACTCAAATTTACTTTTTTATTTTTCTCGAACCCTCCAAACTCGTTTTATTTGACTAAAACGGTTTTTTGTTCTTTTCACACAAAATTATTGATTACCTAAATATGTTTGAACCTATTTTAAAAATCCAAAGATTTTTAGAAATGAGAGAATTAACCTTTCAAACGGTATACATAAACATTTTGTTCAAACTTATATGTTATGAGATTTGGTGGGGTAAACTTGAAAATATTATTTTTTTCTTAATTTTTCAAGTTTGGCCATTCTTAATTGCAAAATTTTTCTTGCTATACTGAATTGAATATGAATAAATAAATCATTTATCTATTCATAACAACATATTAATTTGTTGATACAAAACGTTTCTTCATCGTAAAAGCCAAAAGTTGAGTAGTGTTATGGTTATGAAAAGCATTTTGTTTTCACAAAATTATTGGATTTTGTATCTCTACTCTGCGGCATTTGTTAATCAGGAAATATATCTACAAAGGCCACTGATGAACTATATATATCAGTCGATTACTAATTTTGAAAATATTCTAAATCCCTAAAAAGCGGATATCGCATTAATATACACAACATAAGTGATCTGAGAAACTATGTCGTAGTCCAGACTGAAGTGTTATAATGACCAATTATGTATATATGTATGTAACATATGAAACACCTTCATAAGCTATTATTATATTATCATATAAAATTTCAAATTTAAAACTTATTTGTAGATACACTTCCAAATATCAATCACCCAATGCATCATGAAACTAGCAAACCTAAAACGCCTGTATAACCCAACACCTCTTTACGTATTCTGACTAAGGTAATTGAACAAGAAATCATATTGAAAAATTGTACCTGTTTGTTAATTACCCAAAGAGAGTTTATACTTCGAATGCACTATCGAATTTTATTTTTACTTAACTGTCGAAACTTTACACTATAGAACAAACACTCGAACAGGTGGGTGTTACATACAAATTACACCAATTTACTTAAAAAATTAATGTTCTAAGAACGCCTGAAATTTATTTATTTATTATTTCTTTTCAAATACTGTACAGCAAGCATTTAATCCTATATAATAGTACTGGGGATATTAATTATATATGGTGTTATAAAGAATTCCTTTAAAAAAAGGACAAAAAATATCACCTTCTATCTGTAAGAAGTGTGCCGTAATTGCAGTCTTATATTGCATTGCGTTGCTTGTTAATTGAACAGGCGAGTAACATGTAATAATGTAATAAAAATGCCTTTCCGATATCTTATAGTATTTAGTCTGTTGGGTCTTGAGAATTGTAGCCGATTATATAAATAATTTGATCCTTTGATATATAATCTTATGTGAAAACATCAACCTACGACATTTCAAAAAGTTTTCCACGGACAGACCGTAGATTTTATTCGACAAGCGCGAAATACTGTCGTATCTACTACTTCCATAATTATATCTGGCTATACTGTTATAGACAACATTTAATTTGTGTTTGCTGATAAAGCCGGGCCCCGCAAACAGTTCACATCCATACAATAGGGTAGGAATAAGGTATGTTTTCGCTATGAGCAGGCGTACGTTATGATGTGTAAAGAACTGAGTGCTACATAGATTTCTCAGCATACCATATGTTTCCCCACAAATCATGTTAATCCTGGTGAGCTGAAAGTTAAAAATATACATAGATTCTTGGCAATTTGTATAAAAGTTATGGATGGCTACAAACAGAATTAACATAAATTAGAAGCACTTCAAAATATAAAAGGATATAGATTTATTTTACAACCCAAACTTATGACTGGACTGTAAACTTTATCTATATAATTCACTTTTGAAACCAAAATGATGTGTGACAGGCCTTAATAAACTTATAAATTTAATAAACTACTTTTTTAGAAAATTAAGTATCGATAACATTTTTATAAAATACGATAAAATGCAACAGTGCCTTATATATACAATTTTATATAATTTTTAATTTCTATAAATCATAATATGCCATGATATGTATTATATGAAATAGTATTAGTGCTGTAAATTAGAATGTTCTAGAAAAATAAGATTTTAGTATATATACGAGTTTTCAATAAAAATGTGTCAACAGAGTCTGCGTTAAGGTGCCACCGTTTTGGCATGAGCAACCTGAAATTTGGTTTGCACAGGTTGAGGCTCAATTCAGTATCTCGGGAATAAACAACGACATTTCAAAATTCAACACGGTTGTAGCTGCCATTGAGAGCAATGTTTTATCTCAAATATGTGACGCAATTTTAAATCCTCCTGAACAAAGCAAATACAACAATCTTAAATCCGCTATCATAGAAAGATATTGCGATAGTGAACAGAAAAAAATTCAAAAACTTATATGTGAGGTGGATTTAGGAGACAAACGTTCTACGCAGTTGCTAAACGAGCTGAGTGGTTTAGCAAAAGGTAAAATTAATAATGATTTTTTGAAGTCACTTTGGTTACAGAGACTACCAGCGCAAACTAGAGCCATTTTGCAAGCATCAAACGCAGACCTTCCAGAGCTCGCTAAATTAGCCGATAAAATATTAGAAGTTTCGGATTTTCATCAAATGGCATCTATACGCAAGGAACAACATCATGACAATGAAAGTGACCTTCGTATACAACGGATCGAAAAACAAGTAAGTCAACTTTTAAATACGCGCGGAGGACGATTTAGAAACAGGAGTAGAAATCGCAACAAAAGTCGAGAAAGACGACCAACAACACCTTCAAGTTTCAGCAATAAATGCTGGTATCATGAACAATTTGGTAGCAAGGCACGAAAATGCCGGCCACCATGCAATTTTTCTGCAAACGTTCCAAAAAACTAAAACCATCACCCTACTCCACGAGCAGTACTGGTGATCGTCCTTTTCAAATTGCTCGTCTTGTAATGCGTGATAAAAAATACCAGTATACAGTTTTTAGTAGACACAGGTGCCGACGTTTCTGTCTTTCCCCCAAAGCCAGCCGATAAAATCAAAAAACATTCAACTCCGACTTTTTACGCAGCCAATGGTTCACCAATCAAGTCATTTGGTCAACGTCGCCTTAATTTGTCATTTGGTTTGCGTCGGAACTTAACATGGAATTTTTACATCGCTGATGTTAAAACGGCTATCATCGGATCTGACTTTTTAAAAGCATATGATTTGCTTGTCGACATGAGAAGAGGCAAATTAATTGACGAAACAACAATAATGGAATCAAGAGGAAATTTAACAAAAAATTTGGATATTAAACTTTTAATAAGGAAAACCGACAACAAATTTTCAAATATCCTGATTGAGTATAGCGATTTGACTATTCTCAATTCAAATAAGACGCCTGTAACCACTAGCACAACACACCACATTGTGACCACCGGCCCTCCAGTTTTTACTCGACCGAGACGACTCGTTGGTGAAAGACTTGAAGCAGCCAAAAAAGAATTCCAACTTTTAATTTAAAAAGGTATCTGTCGACCATCAAAAAGTCAGTGGGCAAGTCCACTGCATTTAGTCAGAAAAAGTAATAACGAGTGGAGGCCTTGTGGTGACTATCGAGCTCTCAACGCGATCACAATTCCGGACATTCCTTTCCTACACGACGTAACCAGTATTCTTCATGGTAAGAAGATATTTTCTGCTATTGATCTGCAGCGCGCTTATCACCAAATACCAATCGAACCTGCTGATATTCCAAAGACAGCCATTTCAACACCATTTGGTCTGTACGAATTTTCGTATATGACGTTTGGATTAAGAAATGCTGCCCAAACATTCCAACGATACATTGACGACGTGCTACGAGGTTTGGATTTCACATTTGCATATATAGACGATATTCTTGTTGCATCAATTGACGAAGAGCAACACGAGAAAGATTTACGAATGGTTTTTGAACGATTACGAAACGGCAATTTATCAATTAATGCTGATAAATATAAACTCGGGCAATCAGAACTCGAGTTCTTAGGCCACACCATAACAAGCGAAGGTTTACGTCCACTCAAAAGTAAAGTTGAAGCTCTGCGAAATTTTCCCAAACCTATAATAGCGAAAGACCTTAAAAAAATTTTAGGGATGCTGAATCTTTATCGTCCATTTCTAAAAAACGCTACCAAACATCAAAGTGTACTTCCAAATCTAATAAACGGCAACAGAAAAAACGACAAAACAAAAATTATTTGGTCAGATGAAGCTGTGGATGCATTTGAAGCCTGTAAAAACGATTTAGCTAATGCTACCACTTTGAGTACATGTCACCCCACAGTAAACTTACACTAACTGTAGATGCATCAGATACTGCCGTTGGAGCTGTACTACATCAGATTGTCGATGGAGTTGCTCAACCACTCGGATTTTATTCTAAGCAACTTACCAATGCTCAGCAGAATTATAGCGCCTATGATCGAGAGTTAACAGCTGTGTATCAAGGAGTTCAACATTTTAAGTATGCCTTAGAGGGTCGCACATTTACAATTTATACTGATTTACAATTTATACTTATACAAGCCTTTAGTCTTCGCATTTCAACAAAAAAGTGAAAAAGCTCCGCCACGAAGAGTACGACAATTAGATTTTATAAGTCAATATTCCACCGATATTCGTCACATTAATGGCACCGAAAATGTAACAGCTGACTGGCTCTCTCGAATAAATAATATTACAACAGATGTAATTGATTTTAATGCAATGTCTATTGCACAGCAAAATGATGAATTAAAATCATTGTTAGAGTCAGGTAAGAAGTCATCTCTTAAACTTACACTTTTACCTATTCCATGTTCTCCGAAATTTTTATACTGCAATGTTAATGGTTCAAATATAAGACCATATGTGCCTTGTAAAGGAGCGCTACGTATGGCCTGGTTTATCTAAAGATGTTGGAAATTTTGTTCGAGGATGTTTACAATGCCAAAAAGTAAAAATTAATAGATACACATCTGCTCCTTTGAACAGCTATATCACACACGACACGCGTTTTCAACATATTAATATTGATCTAATTGGACCACTTCCGACATCAGCTGGAAACCGATATTGTCTCACATGTATAGATCGCTTTTCCAGATGGCCAACAGCAATTCCTATACCCGATATTTCAGCTCACACAGTAGCAACAGCTTTTATTAATGGATGGGTAGCTTTATATGGAGTACCAGAAAGGATAACGACAGATTTAGGAACACAATTTGAATCCAACCTTTTTCAAGAACTAACGAATACACTTGGCATACAACACTTACGTACAACGGCATACCATCCCCAAGCAAATGGTATGATTGAAAGATGGCACCGTTCTCTTAAAAATGCCATTAAGTGCTATGCTTCAAAGGATTGGAGTTTTGTCCTTCCTCTCGTTCTTCTAGGACTTCGAACTACAGTGAAATTATACATCGGAGTAAGTCCAGCTGAATTACTCTATGGCACGCAACTACGTTTACCAGGTGAGTTGTGGCAGCCCTTAATAAACTTACCAATTTAATAAACTACTTTTTTTAAAATATAAGTATTGATAACATTTTTATAAAATACGATAAAATGCAACAATGACTTTATACATAAAATTTTATATAATTTTTAATTTCTATAAATCATAATATGCCATGATATGTATTATCTGAAATAGTATTAGTGCTGTAAAATAGAATGTTCTAGAAAAATAAGATTTTAGTATATATACGAGTTTTCAATAAAAATGTATGCAGTAGCTGACAAGATTTTCTAGAAGCAACACGCATTTTTAATTAAATTGTCTCTACAGATGTTATGAAGAACTGCTGCTTCCCTAAGGAGCAGAAGCCTCTCCAAAATTCAAAAACGTATATCTGAATGTCACATCGAAATCTCGGAAATAAATTAGGATTAAAAACGACGATAACAGAATTCAATCTTGGTTTCGATCGTGGATAAATAGCCTATTCTACAATATATATGAGATTTTATCACTTATTGTTAATTCAATAAATAAGTAATGGTGTAATGGCCGTAAAACTGCAAAGAACTGAAAGATAGCTCGATAGCCCTTAAAGGTTGAATGTTATTTGTTGATTTATAAGCGCAACATTAATAACAAACGCGTACAGATTGGGTTTAAACTGTATTGCTGTTTATTACATTTGTAATGTACTTTATATTTTTATCAAAATAAAGGGACTTGTTTCAGAAAATTTCATATATTTACCGAGTATTCATTTCTCTGGTACAGCCTATTCATTCCAATGGAGTGTTACGTGGAACATAATAGAGAGCATTTGTTGTTTGACCTTACTAACCATATTTGAACCCTTATTTTTGGTAAATTTCTTTGCTGTCTCTCGCAACGTTAACAACGTTTGCTGAAAAAAAGTCATCTAGAGAATTTTTTTAAAATTTTTTTCTAGTGCAAAGAAGTCAGAAATTGAAGTTTGAACTCAGAGCTCTCTTAAAGTAAGCGAAGAGACTACACACTAGCCTCCGCCGAGCAATAGTGTTTATAAGCACAACATCATTTTTCCCAAGAGGTATTTATTTAGAAATACTAGTTCTTTAACAAATATTACAGTATCTTTCTTTTTCTTTCTGAAATATGCCAAATATTGTTTTCATATTGGAAAACATTTAGATATTTAGTTTTTCTTCTTACCAACATGTATAAAATTCAAAATGCCAACAAATAATGAAGAAATTCAGGAATTGTTACCTATTGTATTCAACCAAAAACTTCCGTAAGACGAAGAAATGTATAAAAACATATTTCATATAAAAAACTGATGCTTTTAGAACAACAACATTTGAGCAACCTAAGTACCATAATTCACATAATCACAATCTGTATAATCATAGCTTTAGCTCAATGTTGTCAAAAACATGTACATATGTACATAATAATCTCCTCTTTATGCACTATTTCATTAAATTTTAATTAATTTTCGAACAGTTTATTATAATTATAGAAGAATATAATTTTTTTAAATAATATAAAAAACAAATAAAAGCATGCGAATTTATTTATTTATTTATTTATTATATGTATACGTATATAAATATGAATATATAATATAATATTCATATTTAAATATATAAATTTTAAAATTTTTAATTAAATATTTGAAATTCATATGAACCCAGAAACAAAATTTTCTCAGAATTTCAATTAGAGTATAAAAACAAGTACATACATACATATGTGTAACAAATATATAATTTAATTTTAGATAATAAATATTAATCACAAATATTGAATAGCTGTTAATAATAATAATAATTTTAACTTACGGCATTGCAGGTATTGATATCCGTTATTTGGCCACTTTCTAGAAACTCCACAACTTTGCTAAGTTCGCCACTACGAGCAGCTCTTAAAAATGATATCGTAACATCATTCTAAAATAGGAACAAAGGGAAAGCAGTGTTCTTATGATAGATCATTTGACAGTAGTCATTTAACTAATCAAAATCAATATTATTTAATAAAATATGATATTAATAATAATAATATGTAATGTGTAATAATAAAAATTTGAACAAAAGAAAAAGATCGCACCATACTACATTCATTCATTTAAATAATGACTACAAATGAGAATAATTAACTGCTAACTTTCAAGATAATAAATTTTAGATATCCTGTATAGAAAATGTGATTTTATTACCACTTATGGTAAGTTGTTGGCATTTATGGTAAGTAACCACATCGTGGTGAGTCTATCAAATCCAATATGTAGTTAGTTTGTTCGACAGTAGATAATAGCTTTCATTATTCTGCTTTATGAAAATCTTTAATTCAATTAAAACAAATATTATGAAATGTTTCATCTTTTTTGCAAACAAACATATCTGTCAATATGTGAAAGTGAATTTCCCTAGTTTGTGTAAAAAATATGCCTGCGTAAAAAATATTGCTACTTATCCCTATGCACCGATCTCGCTGAAGTTTCTTGATATTAGGCTGAATAATATAGTATAAGAAGTAAATTTGAATTGTCGTACAACAAATAAATACAGCATATACTATATAACGCCGTTAAATTTTGTTTGATCAAATTTTGTATACTATTACCTGCACATCTAAGGGATTTAGACTATGTCGTTAGAGATTAAATCAAATTGATCGCTTTGGAACACGATTGATTCAAATCCCATATAGAGAGGCATATTTGTAACCAAAAATACACTGAATTCCCCGCACTTAAAATAAATATATATATAAGAATCGGACCCCTCATATAAGTATCAAATGTCTGGATAGGTTAGGAACTGCATGATCTTTTTGGGTAAACAATTATATTACTATACTGTATGCAGCGTTACCGTTGAGCGACTTAAGTCGCAGTTTGACACTTTTTCAGCGACCCCGCCACTTTTTGTGCCCCCTTACTAAAATGCACTAAATCTGACACTTTTCAAGATTTTTGACCCTTTTTTCCCCTTTTTTGAAAAAGTAAACCTGATATATTTATACAAGAATTAAAAATATTAGAAACCCAAAAGGGGAATTTGGGCATAAAATTGGTAATTTAAAAAATAGGCTTAATAATTATTTGTATCCTAATTTATATGAATTTGTTACTTACGTATTTACTCTGCCACATAGTAGTGCGTCGGCAGAAAGAATTTTTTCGAAACTAACATTAATGAAAAATAAGTTATCGAATAGGTTAAAAGTGGACACATGCGAGTCCATGCTTTCAGCACAAAATTTATTACACATGGACCTGGAAAATTGGGGTGCCTGACGATGAACTTATAAAAAAGTACAGAAGTAATTTATCAAAAAAATAATTTAATCGAATATAAATATACTAATATAACTGTGAAATATATATTAAAACTCATTTTGTAAAATATATAAACCAAAACAAGCATTGAAAATTAAGTAATATAGTCCTTTTTGACATTGAGAAATATCGCTGCATCCTAATTTCTAAGTATTTCATAGAACTGCGAATAAATTACACAGACCAGTTTATAGACTTGTTAATAGATTAGTCAATATAGAGTAGATTTATAGGTTATTTAATACACCAGTTCAAAGACTAGTAGACTAGTTCATAGACTATTTAAAAAACTAGTTCAAAGGCTATTTAATAGGCCAGTCTACATATATAATAGTCTATAGAGTAGTAAATATATTATAATAGTATATGATATAATATATTGACCAGTATATTGACTCCTGTGCTCTTTTAAATAGCATTTGTACTAGTTTTTTAAATAGACCATGAATTAATCAACTGTATTAGTCAATGGTTTATTCGATCGACTATTTTATAGACTACTACTAATCTATGGACTGGTGTATTAAATAACTTATAAACTATTCTATTGATTAGTCTATTAAATAATCTATAAACTAGTTTGTGTAATTTGATTATTTTTGTTGTTTTGTTTTGAAAAAAAATCTAAATTTCAGAATTTTTATTTTAAATGCCTGAACAATAAAGTTATAAAAAATGTGCCTTCCATTATGATATATTTTTTCATAAAATTGTCATATATTATGACATAATATATAACATAATATAATAACATAATATAAAATGTAAAACTATATATCATATTTAACTTATTACAAAATGTTTCTATTTACTTCTAAAATGAACCGTTGTAACAAAATTAGTATTTATGTTTAACTTTTTGATCTCAGTTTGTTTAATACAAAAATTTTCCAAATACTATGAACTCTAAGACTTATCATACCTTAGCGTAATTATTTGAAATGTATGTACCTTATTAACTTCATATGTTTTAATTTATTACAAAATTAGTAATTTTGTATAATTTTGAATGTTTTTTTTATTTTAAAATATATATTATATTTTTTGTTATTTTAATTTTAAATTTGTTGTTTGAACTGTTTATTATATATTTAGTTATAATAATAGTTTTGTTTTGTGTTTTGTATTATTATAAGTGGGTTAGCAAAAAAAGTTTTATTTAATGGAATTTTTATAAATTTAAAAATGCATTTTTTATTTTTGAAATTTATATTTCCTAACGTTCATAAATTTGAATGAAATTACATTTAAAAGCCAGAAATAAAACGGAAAAAATAATTTAAAAAAAATTAAAATTTTTGTTTAGTCTAAACATTTGTTTCTATTATAAAAAATTGGAAAAATTATTAAAAAATAAACTTATTATATGTTTGTTAGTGTACATTACAAAATCCAATAAAAATGTATTTTTTCTGTATTAGTTCATTTGCTTTTCTTTTAAAAATGTTGTGCGACTTTTTTTTCAAAAATCCCCTTTTTGTGCGACTTCTTAAAAATTTCCAGCGGTAACGCTGACTGTATGACTAAACAAACGAAATTAAATTTGAATTAAAACAGTAGTATTGCCAACATTGAGACAGATTTTATATACAGTGCTTGACAAAACAATGGAAACGTTTTCAAAAATGTATTTAATCGGACGAAAATTTAACATGTTTTTTAAAAATCGGCATAACATTTGTGGAGCTTATTAATATGCACTGTTATTAACGTTTCTGTATATTAAAATTATGTATAAAAATGAATTATATAATTCAAAAATTAAAAAAGTTTCCAAAGTTTCCATTGTTTTGTCAACATCAAATATGTGAATAGAATTAATTTTTTTTAATTACTGAATTATATAGTCTTTTTATATATTTTTTAAAATACAGAAATGTTAATAACAGTGCATATTAATAAAAGGCATTAATATTTTGCCGATTTCTTAAAAAGATTTTTAAATTTTCCTCCGATTGTAACACATAAATAAATTTTTGAACAAGTTTCCATTGTTTTGTCATGCACTGTATTTTGATCTACGCTCATCCACATACATACATAGCCAATACAAAGTAGTTACAGATAAATGCAATTGATGCTGATGTAATGTACTAATTTAAATACGATTAAAGTCTATAACAATTATTTAATTGTTATTATATCTAGTTTAACTAAAATAGAAACGCCGAAAAAATCCGATTCCATACTTATAAACATAATTGTATATAAATAAAAACTTCCCTGGGTTTAACAGGACTATAAGTATTAAGTTTTAACCCTTGTAACTTTGATGTACTACCATAAAATTCCGATTTTATTGCAGAATATTAAAGTCTTTATCTTATTAATAAAATATATACTGTATACTGTCTTCTAATGGACACCTTTCCTAAGAGGACATCTCCCATATACAGACACTTTTTTCAGTACAAAATAAATTGTAAGGAATCATTAAAACATTTTCCTTTTGAGCAGACGACATATGACATTTTAATTACCTATAACTGGACAGCTTACAGCACGGTAACACAAGTTTTATTTTTTAATTTATTTTTCTCCCAACAGACAACATCATTTTGCCAGCCACTGGATCAAGGCGTTATTAAAAACTTTTTTGTTGCAGATGGAAAATGCAGATTCTGCTTTGGACTTACAAAAACCTATAAACCGTTAAAAAACCATACATTGTTTATTTTGTACGCAAATCGTGGGAACAAGTAAGTGCACAGACAGTGAAAAATTGTTTCAGAAAAGCTGGTTTTAGAAAAAATAAATATCCCAAGTAATGAAAGCTGTTGGACCGCAGAAGCTGAGCTTTCACTATCAGCGGTTGCTCAATTCTCCAATATCATTAAACGAGTTCAGAGCCAGATACAAGTAAATGTTTGCGATTATATTAATTTAGATAATGACTGAAGTATTAATTGCTTCCCAAGAAACACTGGCAAACTCGTCTGAAAATGAGCTAGAAATTGAAATTGGAGACAAGTTAACTTTTTATAAAGAAACTTTTTTTTTGTTCTTCAAATGCATCTCCACGTCAATTTCAATTAAACTAAAAGCTCGCCAAGCTAAAATTTCTGACAAATCCAGTTGAATATGTATCTGACCTTACAAACTTTTTTCTTTGTTATACGCAACAGTATTCATGAAAATATTGTTTACTCAGCCTTATTTCTTTATATTTTTTCTTTTTTCGCTAGAATATTAATGAAAATTCGGTTTTTGTCTTACTTGTATATGTACATATGTATGTTTTTGTTTGTAAAATAAAAGTGTGTAAGATTAAATATATCAGATTATTAATTACTCTTTTCGTGTTTCTTTCATAAGCGAACATCTCTCTTAAGCGGACAAATTAGTCCGTCACTTTGGAGAGTACACTGTATTATATTTTAATTTTTTTATTTATGGATGTTCTTAAATCTGTTGAAAGCCAGTAAAAGAAACTGATTTTAAATTTATAAGTAGTTATAACCATTTGCATTTCCATACCTACATACTAGGGTGACCATAAGCTATACGGAATTTTTTTTTGGAATATTGATAAAAAAATATGATCCAGTCAAATTTTTAGATCAATCGTTTAAGGTTAAGACGTGCCGCAAGCCCAATCAAATCTAGGAGAAACCATAAAATTTAAGTTTCTTGCGTCATAACTATAAAAAATGTTGTAAGAGGAAGATGTTTCCTGTAAAGTTGTAAACATTTTTTTCCTTTCTTAATCTTATATTTAACAAAATTAATGCAATATTTTAAAAAATCTCCGTAAGCCCATGGTTCATTTCTATGATAATTTGCAGCTCTTGACAACTACAAAAAATATAAGCGCGCTTAGTTCAACACACAAATTTATCGTTATTTAAATTCTATAGAATTTTAGTTTACTTTTTGTGTAGGAATAATTTTGTTTATGTTGATCATTTGAAATTGTAGTGAATGTACCAAAATGGGCTGAAAACTTTCACGGGAATGTCTATATACACTTAATCGGTAATTTTCCTTCAAGTTTAAGTGGAATTAAATTACCATCAAATAGAGAAGTGACTTAAGTTTTATATTTTAACTAACGAACTGTTAAACTTAATTTGGGGAAAAGTGTCAAATTGGTAAATGAAGTGCATTTAATATTTTGGGAGAAGGCTCGAATTCCAACTCATAATAAGCGACACTGTATAAATAAGCAGGAGCATCTTTATTTTGATTGGCGGGGTTTAAATAAAAGTGCATACAGACGAAATATCAAGCAGTGCGAAAAAGCAAAAGAATGTGTCGAAAATTTTGAAAATGTGTTTGACGTTGCTCATTTAAACGCTTTGGAACTGATTCGGAATGATAAAAAGTTTCTGATAAAACAGAGTCAGCCTGGTAGACCTGTATACATGTGTGGCAGCGACTGTAAAAACTTACAAAGTTTTCTACAGAATGTGCAAAAAGATCTAGCTTCAAATAAATCGTTACCCCAAAACTTGCATGTACTTTAGATGGCAGAATTATATAATTATTATTATTATATTTAGAGCAGAATTATATAATAGATGAAAATTCTATTCGAATAGCCCAAGAAAAAAATTGACAGAACAGTTAAAAAAACTTTGACTTTGATTAGTACTCCTAATGTTATGTGCTTGCATTGGGGCAGCAAACTGTTACCAGCATTAACTGGAAGCGAAAAAGTGGATAAGTTGCCAATTTTTATATCTAGCGGGCACACTGAAAAATTGCTCCAAGTTGCTACTTTAGAAAGTGGAACTGAAAGAGAACAGGCATCAGCTGTGTGTAATGCTATTCAGGAATGGGGCCTTCAGGACAACTTAAACACTTTGGTTTTTGATACATAGCAGTAAACACTAGTCGTATAAATGGAACGTGTGCTGTAATGGAAAACCTTTTACAAAAGCCGCTCTTATGGCTACCATGTACCATGACCATATACACGAAATAATTTTGAGAAACGTGTTTGAGATAAAAATGAACAAAAACTGTGGTCGCACTGTCGTCCTTTTCGAAAGATTTAAAAAAGCCTGGCCAAATTTAAATTTAAACAAATTTCGATTAATGTTAATGAATTAATCAGTCGTGTTATAAATAGTAAAAGAGGTGTTAAGCTGATGGACGATTATAAATACATTCTAACGAAAGATGAATAGCAGACACAGTTTATTCTAGAAGTTGTACAAGATTATAGACAAAGGTATTCTGGTTGCCTAAAAGTGAATTAGTTAACACACTTTGAATCCTGAAGTTTAAACCTGTAATTTAAATAATTTTCTACATGTATATATGTGTGTGAAGATAAATTCAAATTTAACTAGCAAAGACATAAACCAAAAATTTTAACAGAGCTAATGTTAGAGTTAACAGGGCAATGTTAAGTGGTTAACAGAAAATGCGAAAAATAGTCAAGGAAGAAAACACCCAAATATACGATATCTGGGACTTGCTGCACATATCCCACAATATATAAATTGTAGCCTAAGGTGTCCCTAATAAAACCCAATAAGTCGTATATCCCAAATAATTTTGGAACTTGAGATATCGGGCTTGAAATATGCTATATACATATATATATATACAAATATACAATATAATATGTAGCAAACGTAGCTAACTTTTTTATTTCATAGTAACTTTTAAAATTTTCTGACATATTAGATTTTAACAGAACAGATTTCGGATTTTAACAGAACAGATTTCAGATTTTAACAGAACTGATTTCTGATTTAACAGAGAAAGAACATTGTTTATAATATCTCAAGTTCCAAAATTATTTGGGATATACGATTTATTGGGTTTTAGTAGGGACACCTTAGACTACAATTTGTATATAGTGGGATATGTGCAGCAAGTCCCATTTTTCCACAATATCCATCATCCGTCATCCTATCCAGCCACTGTTAACATAGGGTATATATGAAGCACGATATCTCAAGTTCCAAAATTATTTGGGATATACGACTTATTGCGTTTAATTGGGCACACCATAGGCTACAATTTGTATATAGTGGGATATGTGCAGCAAGTCCCATTTTTCCACAATATCCATCATCCGTCATCCTACCCAGACACTGTTAGATAACATAGGGTATATATGAAGCCCGATATCTCAAGTTCCAAAATTATTTGGGATATACGACTTATTGGGTTTTATTAGGGACACCTTAGGCTACAATTTGTATATAGTGGGATATGTGCAGCAAGTCCCATTTTTCCACAATATCCATCATCCCTCATCCTACCCAGCCACTGTTAACATAGGGTATATATGAAGCCCGATTTCTCAAGTTCCAAAATTATTTGTGATATACGACTTATTGGGTTTTATTGGGGACACCTTAGGCTACAATTTGTATATAGTGGGATATGTGAAGCAAGTCCCATTTTTCCACAATATCCATCATCCCTCATCCTACCCAGCCATTATTAACATAGGGTATATATGAAGCACGATATCTCAAGTTCCAAAATTATTTGGGATATACGACTTATTGCGTTTAATTGGGCACACCATAGGCTACAGTTTGTATATAGTGGGATATGTGCAGCAAGTCCCATTTTTCCACAATATCTATCATCCGTCATCCTACCCAGCCACTGTTAACATAGGCTATATTTGAAGCCCGATATCTCAAGTTCCAAAATTATTTGGGATATACGACTTATTGTGCAGCATATCCCATTTGCCCACAATATCGATAATCCTACCTTGACTATTTTCTGTTAACCACTTAACATTGCTCTGTTAGCTTTAACATTACCTCTGTTAAAATTTTTGGTTTTTGTCTTTGCTAGTTAAATTGGAATTTATCTTCACACACATCATGTATATGTATGTTCTGACAAAGTGAAAATATTTTTTATTAAAATATAAATATATACAAAAATATTTTAATAACATGTATGTTTTTAAAATCTTGGATTACGATTGGTTTATTTCTTATTTTCCGATTTAATTTATCAATGGTGAGAATTAGAAAAAAATGTTTAAAACTTTAAAGCAAACATCTTCCTCTTACAACATTTTTTTTTATAAAATTAATACTTTTTAAGTTATGAGGCAAGAAACTTAAATTTTATGGTGTCCCCTAAATTTGATCGGACTTGCGGCACATCTTAACCCCAACCGATTGATCTGAAAATTTGACAGGCTCATTTTTTTTATCAATATTCAGTGAGTGAGAGTTGAAAAAATCTAACTTTTAATTTTAAGTGCTACCCTAATATGTACATAAAAAATATAAAGAAATTCCAAATATTCAATTAATATTTATCAATTGTAATTTTTTTATTACTTATATTGAAATTTTTCCATTTTGTTCTAGTTTTCAATAGTATCATGTTTATTTTTGGTTCTTATTGAAAATATATAGGAATTTATTTTTCTTATTAATAATTGCAATATACATATTTTCAAAAATTTGCGTTTGCCATAATTTATGATATTTTATGAGTTTCCGAAAGTGTGTTTAGGTATAATAAAATTTTATTCTTATTGTATTTTGTTAATAAAAAATTATTACTTTTTTACATGTTTCTTCATATTCCATATGAATTTTTTATATGTATTTTTTATTTAATCTCAAAAACAGATACAAAGCCCTGTGTATATTTGGTTGTTGCCAACAACTGGAAATTGAAAGAGTTTACAAAGAAAAAACAAATGTTTCCTAAAATAAAGATGTTTTGGCATTGAAAGCAAATATTTGATGTACGATGTAATAATTTTAGCACAATGTAAAATAACACATTGTACATACCAATCTAACTTATTTAAAATGGTGATGTGCGAAGAAGTTTAGAAATGTTAGGTAAAAAGTAACTGTAATGACTAAACTAACATAATTAACTAAATTTATTAATTTTGTTAATCTAAATAAAACGCCCAAATATTTTTGTGTGATGATGTAATTGTTGAGCAAAATCGAGTTGCCATCCATATAAATATTATTTATTTTTTAATGTATTCTGCTTTTTATATAGATTTTATTGTATATTTTTTAATTGAAAATGGCGCCATCTAAATGTTAAATTACTGTATACAATAGATTTAGAAAACTTACCTGTTTTGAATGTTGTTGGGAATTTGAATTGTGGACATTATTGTTAATGTTGTTGTTGTTTTGATGGAGATTTCGTTCGTTTGTTAAATTTGTTTTGTCCATTTTGAGATTATGATTTTGTGGATTTGCCTTCAGCGAAGTCACAATGTTACCATTTTGCATTTCATCTAAAGTCATTGTTTTTAACAATTTTCAAACTTAATATATTTATTTTAATTTTGATGGTCCTTAAGTGTTCACTAATTTTATATAATACTTAAAGTTTCTCCTAAAAGAAAAAATAAATAATGCACGCAATTTATCATTGATTCATTAAATGCACCAAACGTTAGAGATTTACATTATTCACTGTACAAATAATTCAATAAAATTTTGAATTTGTGAGATATTGAAATATGGGTTTCAATTCTATTTTTTTTTTCTAAACTAAACGCAATTATTTACTACTTTAGTGTATTAAATTAAAGTTTATATTGATTTAATTTCAGCTAAAAATAGTATATTCAGTAGAGATACATTTCTAAATTCTTTCTTTAATAACAACAATATTCCGTTTTTATAAGAGAAAAAATAAAAAAATAAAAAACAGAAAATACAGAATTTGTTATTTTTTATTTAAATTTTTTTTATTTAAATAGTCAGGAAAATATTTGCTAGTTCAGCTATTTTTATTCCAATGAAATACGTGAATACCATGTGAAATACAGAAGTGGTGTCTTCAAGAACAAATTTTCTATTTTATCGATGATTAAACTTCAACTCATAATATAGGGGTTTTTAATAAGTAAGAGTTTCCTATCGTGAAATTCAAATAAAATAAAGCGTGTTTGTAAGTAATGGAATATGTATGTATATGTATGGTTCAAATGTCCGCCACGGCTATTCTTGCTAGAGAGCTTCCCAAACGTTAGTCTGGGGCGCAAATTAGGCTAAATTTGATCGACGGCATCGTTTATTTTGGATTTAAATACCACTGACCGTAATATCCTGGCTAACGTCGATCGCAACGAAATACGAACCGATGACTCCACCAGCCTATGACGACACTAACCGTTGATCCGGAAATGGGCCTCATTGCTGAAGATTATTTACGAACACATGTCGTTGTCATTTCATTCAGTTTCTGTGTCAATTGAATTATGTACGGGTATAAGCTCAAGTCACTACGCAAAATTCATCAAGTTTTAGTTTCCGAAAGGCTGAGTTATTGAGGCCGATGCGAAGTTGACTGCCTCGGAATCTCCTGCACACTGTTGATCGACCGTTTACTGAACCAGTGGACTCGAATTTATCCTCTCAGTAGGACGATTATGGCGATCGTCAACTTGAGGTACGTAGCTCGAACAGAAGTTTTTGAACAAATTATTTTTAATGATTGCACGTGTTGTTGAATATCCGTTCATAGTGATTTGGCAAAACAAACTGAATTAATGACAACTATCTTCAACAAGATGGCCGTTATCAACTGTCAAAGTTCGATAGCGCCTGTTAGAAGACCTAATAGAAACAAAAAAATCGATTTTCGTATTTTTAAACATAAAAGGAATTTTTTTTAGATTTCGATACAAAGACATTATTAAATTATCAGCAATAGCACAAGATTTTTCCGAACATTTTTTCAATCTGATTGATTCAAATTAACCGATTTATTAAATATTTTGGAAACATGTTCTTTGGATTTTGAAAAAAAACAGCAATTTCTTCTTTTTGTTTCCAAAA
Source organism: Sarcophaga subvicina (assembly GCA_936449025.2). Lineage (NCBI taxonomy): Eukaryota > Metazoa > Arthropoda > Insecta > Diptera > Sarcophagidae > Sarcophaga > Sarcophaga subvicina. Next base: position 20,125,523 of record OW388085.2, on the reverse strand, counting down.
TCAAAATAGTTTGAAATCCTATCAATCTTGTCACAGTTTGTGTGATCTCGTTTTACGACACTTGTACTATACTTTTAAAATACGAAAATATGATTTAAAAATCAATGTTAAAATTGTTCTTTGTTATTATTTATCCTAGTCGAAAAAAAGCCTGAAATTATTTCACACAGATATAAACATCAGATACAATCGTTTAAAATGTTGTGCAATAATCTCTCATATTTTTGAAAATATTAAAGAATTCAATGCCTCTTTTACCAATTTACCATATTTCAAAAAACCAAGAAATCAATAATTTCTACTTATTAAGCAAATTAATTCTAAAACTTTAAATAAAATCAAGTTTATCCACAATAACGGGGCTATAATTTTTTGAAATTTAAAATACGAAAAAGTTGAAAAACGGGTTAATAAGAGACAAAGGGAAAATAGACGATCATTAGGCCTTCAATTCTTATCACTTTTTCAAAATATGATTTAGCCATGATGTAAATACATACGATACCTTTATGAATTGAAGGTATTTTTTTAAAATGCTTCACTCAAATAAAATCTTGACGATATTGACAAATATCTCTGACATTCGGTCTTAATAAGCTTCCATTTAGACGAATTATTATTACTCATTATTTAGTTATTTACCGAATTTGCCGAATGGTGCTCCTACGTCCGGACTGCAAGACGCATACATAAGAACCATCTACTTAAATCAACAAAAGGAATTAACTTTCACTATTAATTGATTACCATTGTGATCAAACTTTCATTGGTTTTCTAATTGTTCATTAATATTACAATCGAATCTAATACACTTTTCGATCTTGATTTTGGATAGATATTGTTTTTGTACAGCCTCATAGGCATATTTCAAAAGTTAAAAGTGACAAATAACTCGTCAATTTTGCACGTACATTTTGCACTAATTAAACTGTTTGGACTGTTTATTTTTTTTAACAAAGTTTTAGGGTTTAATCATAAAGTTGTAAATAAAAATATAGAAAAATATATGAGATATATATATATATACATATATATTATGTTATATTTCAGATAAAAGACAGAATATCCATAAAATTTAATTATTAAACGAAATTTATAAACACACACTTGTGGATACGGTGATGGGGATGAGTTGCGACCGAATAGCGCGTACACATATAAAAATTTCCAGTCATTTCTCGTGCTTAAGGTCGTGATACCATAAGTGAGATCATTCTGAAGTCATAGAGAAAAAGTTATACATATAAACGATAGCAAATTTGTTGTATAAATTGTGAATGTGTGTAAAAACAAACCATATTGCGTCATCATTAGAGTTTTTTATGTACTTACAATGGCAACCAAACCATTGACAAAATAGTTTGGCTAGCTGGTAGCAGCTTTGAACGCTTAAACTAAACATGACAAGTACTGTATTGGCAAAAGAACAACAAATACAAACTCAAATAAATCACTAACATTAACAAGACTTGTGAGTTATACTATTACTTTTACTATTATTAAACTATTATAAAAGTATTTAAGAGATCCCTATCAAGGATTCTTTGTTAACAAGTGGTCAATTGATGATTTGTGCATTTTCGGACCTTAAATGACACACCACCTGTAATGAAACATATCAAAAAGTAGTAAAAGAGGTTGTAGTCGGTCAATTACGTCAACAAGATCACTCATTAATTGCAATTGAATGTCTAATAACTAACTGATCCTAACTTGTAAAATACTGAAAATTATCTAATAACAACTTATGTATATAGGTCGAAATACATTTTGATTCTACTCAAGCTTTTACTAAAAATTGTTAATTCATTTTTTTGTTATGGTGATCACATTCACGTGAAGTTTCGGGTAAGTATATGCTTTGTTGTTAGAACTGTAATAATTAAACCAAACGAGTAAATTTCTGTCAAGACATCTTCAAAACTATAATCTGCTTCTTTACCACAAAATGTTCATGATCAATATCACAAGGAACAGCAATGTAGCCAAATTAATTTCGCAGAACATATGGTTTAAAATATGTATATTTATATTATACACTTACATTTAGATTTATTTCCTAACAAATTTTATCGTTTACGCAATAGAAAAATCGGAAAACTATTAATGTTAAGTCTTCTTATTCAAATGGATGACTGTCAGATAATTTGGAATGTTTTGGAGAAGGAAATCATATTAATTTTGACATCAATATTGGCAATGGAATCGAAATTTTTAATAAAATTCCTTTTCATTCATAGAAAATAATTGCTAAGATCGCAAGTGTTATAAAAAAAACATTTTTACTAGCCTTCGAAAATTGAAAAATAAGGTGGAAGTAGAAAAAATCATAATTAGTAGAAAACAATATGGTGAACAGTTTGCCCATGTTGTAAAAGAAGAATGCTTTTCAATACTAAAGACTATATTAACACAGATATTTACTATATTAATGACTGCCTGCAAACAATAATGTTTACGTTTTTAAATAACTCCAAAATGCCCTAATTTTTCTGGTCACTTGTCATAGTAATAAACAATCGATTGAGTTTCATGTGAATAATCTTGTTTATGTGCCCTGGTATGCCAATCTATCAAATTGAGCAGATTTCTGCTATCAGGCATTAGTAAAAAAAACATTAGAAGAGTACAAAAAAAACTAAGTCAAAATTGAGAAAGAGTTTAGTGGAAAGTACTGTCAGCGAAATGGTAACAGATAAAACAGTAATAACACTATTGAAATGTTGGCTTATTAGAGGTAAGGCCACGGTTCAAACCCCAGGTCAGATATCAAAACTTCCTCTCAGCAGATTTCTGGCAAAAACTCTGAGAGCAAAAATAATTGCCATGAAAAGTTTCTCAAAAATCTGTCGTTCGGAGTCGACTTTAAACTGTAGGTCCCGCCACTCATGTATAAAATTAGCACACACAACATAAGTGGTGTGAGAAACTAGGTCCATAATCCTGACTGAAGGGCTGTAATGACCAATTATGTACATATGTGTATATTTATAATATTATTACCTTTTTTATCATTTAACAGAAACGTTTAATAACGGTTATCTGTCGGAATAATAACGAAAAGCGAAAATTAAATCTGAACACGCAAACCATACACCACACCCTTCAGAATACGTAGAATACACTTTTTTGTTTGTTTATTTGTTCATTATACAAATAATATGATACAAATATACTATATTAATATATTTGGGCATGTGTGCCCTATCGATGAGGTTGGTAATGTCGATTTCTTTAAATTATTAAATATGTAATGCTTTAGACAATTAAAGTAGTCACAAACTAAGAAGGCGGAGTATTAGATTACTAAGGCACTTGTTATCACAGCAATTCTTTTTAGGTGTCACTTTTTTATACTACCACAAAATAACCCAGTTATTGACATATATTTTTCGCTTATGCGACATACTAAAATTTCATTTGCAAAATTTGTTAATATTTTTACTATTCGTCTTCTCTATTGAAGAACAATTATATAGTAGATTTTTAATTAAAAATTTTTTTCAATTGATTATGATAATGCAGCATAAATATCTAAATATTGGAGTTATATGAGAGCCACAAATATTCGTTGTACAATAATCGTGGTAAAAGCGCGAAATTGAAAAGTATTTTTTCCATTTAAAATCAGAAGGAACTTAATTTATTATTTAATTTTAACCTAAACCTAAACCTAATTTTTTTGAGAATACGTTGCTCTAAAGAATTCCAAGTGTAAACCTACGTTGCATGACATTCTGTTTATGCAATGTTAAACTTTCGCTTATGTACTAACTATAGTATTTTCTGTATCAGTTATTTTCTTCCAGCATTCTCTTTTAATTCAAAACTTTAGAATACGTTGCTCTAAAGAATTCCAAGTGTAAACCTACGTTGCATGACATTTTGTTTATGCAATGTTAAACTTTCGCTTATGTACTAACTATAGTATTTTCTGTATCAGTTATTTTCTTCCAGCATTCTCTTTTAATTCAAAACTTTAGATTTATAATTACATTTATCTATTTACAGCAAAAAAATGAACTTAAGATGCAATATACATATATAATATTCCAAAAAAAATAAATATGTTTTCTATATGAATTGAAAAAATTATATATGTATATACAAATGTACATACATACATATGAATGATAAATTAAAAAAAAATAATTTGACGTTGATTTAATAATGGAATTATGAATGTAACAAATAATCCCTTTAACTTTGTATAGACATCAATTAGCGTCGATTTACATGTAGAGTGTAATAAGACTCAATATAGGATAGCATTCAGACAATTTCTATATAAGTGAATATACAACAACATATTTAGTATTGTCACTATTATCACACAATAGTACTAATTTATTGTATTCATCTCCAAATTATCATTAAATATTAATGCAGTGCATTTTATCTCACTGGCAAATCCCAATTCTAAACAGTTTCTTCCACCCACACTTGTGTTAATAACCAACAACAACTTTGCTTAAACTTTATAAAGTTCTTTAATTGAAAAATTATCCTAATTGATAAAATGTAGCGAAGGTTAAAATTTTAAATTTGATCCTTTTGATTTTTTAATATGTACAAAAGAAACGAAATCTTAAAAATTGTATATATATAATCGAAATTAACTAATTCAAATGGACTAGTGAGCGTGCTGGTCTATTAGTGTGAGGGTAGTGATTTCGATTCCCACCAACGACTCTAATCTGTACACTATATCGAGCATTATTACCCAGCTTTCAACAATTATAATTTGTAATTCTATTCCAATTTTTAAAATTTTGGAATTTTTGTACAGCGATGTCATTGAAATCATCAAATAGCGAGCAACTAAAGCACAACCTTTTTAATATGATGTTGATGGATTTAAAGTCCGTTTTCTTTAAAGAAAACGCTTAGAATGCAGTTATTATGAACAAGAATGAAATCATAAATAGTCTTGTTCATTTATATTTGCGTGTTTTTCTACAAATTCCCAGCTTCTATAAAACAGTTTTAGATTTTTTCAATTGTTAAGCCATTAACAGTTGATATTAAACACCATAAAAACAAGAATATCTCTTGGAGAAAACAATAAAATCTCTTTAGAAGTCCAGTTCAGTATATAAATTAGAGAAGAGTTTTTTTTACTAGTGATAAGAGGGAATATTACGAAAGAATTTTAGCTCCAAAACCGTTTATAATGGTAATAAATTTCCTACGTTCTGTAATATACAGGAAACGGAAATATCCATAGAGATCTTAACATTCCCACTGTACTGGAAAAAATTCTATAGCTTGCGACCTAATATGTAAACAATCTGATAACACATTTAAGTCATTTAAATTAAAACAATCATTTCCAGTTTGAGACTAGCAAGATAACTCCAATAAACGCGTAAGGAATGTGTAATTAATTATTATTTAATGGAACAATTAGATGGTATTAACAGCAAATATATTGCATAGTGTATAAAAGTATGGTTTTTAATAACAAAATTAATAAAAAATAAAAAAATAAACACACAAAAGAAATCGTCTTAAGCCTATTCCAAACTACTGGAAAAAACTTTCGGAAATTTGAAGAAACTAATCCTAGATTCCCAGGAAAATATAGTACTATTTGTCATGATTTGATTACAATGTTAATCGAAAAATAAGCATATTAAAGAATATTATCCCAATAAAACATTATAATCATTATCATTATCATTATCATTATCATTATCATTATCATTATCATTATCATTATCATTATCATTATCATTATCATTATCATTATCATTATCATTATCATTATCATTATCATTATCATTATCATTATCATTATCATTATCATTATCATTATCATTATCATTATCATTATCATTATCATTATCATTATCATTATCATTATCATTATCATTATCATTATCATTATCATGATCATTATCATTATCATGATCATTATCATTATCATTATCATTATCATTATCATTATCATTATCATTATCATTATCATTATCATTATCATTATCATTATCATTATCATTATCATTATCATTATCATTATCATTATCATTATCATTATCATTATCATTATCATTATCATTATCATTATCATTATCATTATCATTATCATTATCATTATCATTATCATTATCATTATCATTATCATTATCATTATCATTATCATTATCATTATCATTATCATTATCATTATCATTATCATTATCATTATCATTATCATTATCATTATCATTATCATTATCATTATCATTATCATTATCATTATCATTATCATTATCATTATCATTATCATTATCATTATCATTATCATTATCATTATCATTATCATTATCATTATCATTATCATTATCATTATTATCATTATCATTATTATCATTATCATTATCATTATTATCATTATCATTATTATCCTTATCATTATTATCATTATCATTATTATCATTATCATTATTATCATTATCATTATCATTATTAACATTATCATTATAATCATTATCATTATTATCATTATCATTATTATCATTATTATCATTATCATTATCATTATTAACATTATCATTATAATCATTATCATTATTATCATTATCATTATTATCATTATCATTATCATTATTATCATTATTGTTGCCGGAATTCACCCGAGTGCAAAGCTTCCACTAGATTATGAACAGCAAATAAAACCAAAATTCTTTAGATATTAATTCAAATTTATTTGCTTGTTAAAATTCATACAAAGTACAAATTATTTTAAGTAATTTAGAATATTTTATGAATGCCAGAGTCGTTATAATCAGCTAATGGTTTCATGCCATTTGAACTTCCTAACAGTAAATGGTTAGGGGTTAGCGCCTCCTGATTTTCGTTGTCCATTGGCACATAAGTAAGCGGGCGTGAATTTATTATATTTTCGACTTCAGCCATCATACTGCGGATTGTCTAGCCCTAGGAAGTCTTGCCATTTGCGGATATGTTGGTTCTGCTTTACTCACTTTGCACATTTGACACGTTCGTACAACCTTCTTAAAAGTTGTTCTTAGTCGAGGCATATAATATTTTTGTCGAATTTCGTTTATTGCAGTTTCGTGATTTCCGTGATGGTATTTTGCATGATAATGTAGTATTATTAGCTCAGTGGTGTAACACTGTTTTGGCATAATAGCTGGGTGTTTAAGTTCATCTGGAACATCAGCATAATCTATTCGGCCGTTAATACGTAAAACACCATCGCTATCTAAGAAAGGAGAAAGCTTATAAAGAGAACTACTCTTGTCAATATTGCCATCACATTTTAGCGTTGTTATTTCGTCTAAATATTTGTCGATTTGAGCTTGCTTAAGAAGAAGGATTTCCGCCTGTTTTAGTTCGTCTTGGGATATATTATTCAAAGTTGTACTATTTTTTAGTTTATTTATAAAATGTGTGACATAGGCAACCGATCTATTTGCTCTACGCCACTGGGAAAAACGCTCAATTTGGATCAAATGGTTAACCTCTTTTATATGAAGAACATGTTGTTTAAGTTCACAATCAACGTTAGCGCTTATGTCATTATCTACCGGCCACAAATTTGGATGCTGTTTTAAGAAACTCGGACCATTTTGCCATCGACTGTGATTTGATAAATCGGGACCTTCTTTGGACCACTTTGTTGCTTCGTCTGCCACATTTAATTTACCGGAAATCCATCGCCATCCATCTATATCAGTAGTGTCGAGAATTTCACTTACGCGAAAAGCTACGAATTGATGATACATTTTCTGATCTGACTTAAGCCAACTAATGACAGTTTTAGAATCAGACCAGAACACCATTTGGCTGATTTTTATAGTTGTACTTCTTATAATACTATTAGCAAAACGTGACGCAATTACCGCGGCCATTAGTTCTAAACGGGGAATAGAGGCTACTCTTAGTGGAGTGACTCTCGTTTTTGACCCAACCAGAGACACAACAACATCGCTACCATTCGAAATCATAAAATAGGAAACTGCTGCATAGCCATTTTCGCTGGCGTCGGCAAATGTATGCAACTGCACATCAACTTCGTGATAATTACTAAACGTTTGAAGATAACATCGTGGTATTGAAATGTTTTCAATTTCTTGAAAGAATGATAGCCATTTAGCCCACTTAGCCATGTGATGGGGCTTGATTTTTTCATCCCATGTTACGCCACTCCTCCACACATCCTGAAGTATTATTTTTAAGTACATTAAATAGTGTCCAATAAGACCCAAAGGGTCATATATTGACATCAAAAATCTTAACGGTTTCCAGAAAACACCAAGCACCTTCTCTACTTCTATTTCACTTCCGAGATTAAGACTCTTATGTTGTTGACCATTGCTATCAGTTATAGCAGCCAAAACATCTTTATTATTACTAATCCAGTTTCTTATATTGAAACCAGCATTTCCGTGAATGTATTTAACTTCTTGAGCTAAGGTAATCGCCTCTTCTACTGTGTCAACTGAATCTAAATAGTCATCCACGTAGTGATTGTTTTTTATAGCGGCTGCCGCAATTGGATATTTATCAATAAATTTGTTGGCATTAGTATTTTTTACGTACTGCGAAATGCATGGTGAGCAGGATGCCCCGAAAATCATCACGTTCATAACATAAACGTCTGGTTGATCACTCTCACCACGCCATAGAAACCGCTGGGCATTACGATCCTCCTCTCTTATGAACACCTGGTGAAACATTTGTTCTATATCGCCACAAATGTCTATAGACTTTTCACGAAAACGAATGAGTATTGAAGGAAGAGAGCACAGCATATCTGGACCTTTCATCAGCATATCATTTAACGATACACCGTATGCTTTTGCAGCTGCGTCCCACACTATTCTGGTTTTCCCAGGCTTGTTTTTATTGAAAACGGGGAATATTGCAGATACCACAACTTTTCTTCTTTGGTTGACGTTTTACGGTTTTCTATGATCTTGGTGATATATCCTTTTGAATTATATTCAGAAATGGTTTTATTAAAAATTTCGTTCAAATTATTATCGCTTTTCAACTTTTTGTCCAAACACTTGTACCTCTTTAGTGCCATTTCGTAACTGTTTGGCATTAAAACATTTTCGTTTCGCCACAACAGTGAAGTCTCGTAATGTCCATCCGCACGTTGCCTGGTATACTTTTTTAGGATAGACATGGCTTTTCATCGTCTTTACTCATCATGGCTGTAGCATTATCTGTACAGGCAGTTTCCAAAGTGTAAAATTTTTTCATTAAATCGGATAGTATTTTATTACTGCATTCGTCTACATGACAATGATGGTGTTCTATAAACTTATTTCTCATTGCACCGTATATCAACCAGCCAAGACGAGTGAGGATTGCTATAGGTTCACTGAAATTACCTTCTTTAATATTATTGTAGACACAAAGTCTGGAGTTATTTAAGCCAATTAGTAGTCGCGGTGTGACATTAATATAACCGTTCACAGGCAATCCTGTTAAATAAGGAAAATCTTGTGCAAGTTTTTCAATATCAAGAGTTTGGTTTGGTAATGAAAGATGTTTTACTGTTCGAACATCTACTGTATGAACTTTTTTATTAGGATCAGCCACATTTATACAAAGTCGACGAGAGTTATTCTCATTTCGTTCAACGTTCCCAGTCCATTTTAGGCATAAAGGTTCTGAGGTGCCGGAAAGATTTAGGTCGTTAATGATTTGCTCATCTATCAGACTCGTTGACGAACCGTCGTCAATAAACGCAAATGTAACTATAAATTTATTTTCATTGCCATAAATTGTTATTGGAATAATTTTAAACAAATTGTTATACCCCGAGCGTGTTACAGCTCTGTGTTTGATTGTTTTGCATTGAAACTTTGTTTTTATTTGATTCAGCAGCATTTGACGTTTCCCTTTTATCAACATTTTCTATTTTTTTATGCAAAAGATAATGATGTTTAAATTGGCAATTATCAACAACACAAACATTGTTGCTATTGCATTTGCCAAAATGTTTACGTAAACATTGTTTACAGAGATTAAATTCTCTCACTACATTCCATTTACTTGAGCTATCCTTCCTCTTAAATTTCTCACAGCTAGCAACATTGTTGCAGTCACCACTGCACACGATACATTTTTGTCTACTCTGTTCAGTGTGAGTGTGTATATAAACATATTTCTGCCTATTACGTGAGAGAGTCTCTGCGGCAGAGCTAGAACTGCTGTCAATGTTAACGCTGCTAGCAGAAACACCAAAATTCTGCCAAGTTAACGTGTTTATTTTGTTTTGATAAATTCATTTTGTATGTTCCCCAATTAATCTGAAAATATGACGGCAATTTGGAAATTAATTATTGTAACAATGACGGATTATTGAGCTCATCGAGGAGACCACAAGCTTCTATTGTGGCCTGGAGACCTTTAACCTGTACGGCAAATGAGGTAATTGTTTCCAGATTGTTAACATTAACTGATGGTAATGATCGTATTTTTTGTTTCAGTGAATGGAGAATCTTTTCTGGTTGTCCATACAATAATTTAAGTGTTGAAATTGCGGCCGGTACACAGGATGGGTGGATTAAAATGTGTTGTAGAGACTTCAAAGCATCTCCTCGCAGAGCTTTTTGTAGACGAATCAGGTTTTCGGCATCTGTTAGACCACATACTTCCGTGGACCAATCGAATGTGGAGCTGAAAAGAGGCCACTCTTCTGGATTGCCAGTAAAAATGGGTAGATATTTGGGAACAGTTTGTCTCGATGTTATTTGCTGATGGGTGAGGTTTGAGGTTACGGTATTGTGAGGAATAGATGAGAACGATGGACGAAAAGTGTAATTAGCAGGTGCTCCTAAAGAAATGTTGGCTGGTACAGCTGTTGTTGTTTGTGTTGTTGCTGATTTATTAATAAATGTGGTTGTATTATTATATGAAGTTGAATTTAAATAAGAATGTGGTATTTTATTTTGAAAGTTTGTACTTGCGGTGTTTATTGGCATATTATTTTGAGAAGATTGTGTTGCTACTTGACCTTGTCTTGACATTGGGATTGCAAAAGTTACATTATTATTTTCATTAGTACAATTTTGTACATTAACGTTAAGCGGTGGTACACCAGTTTGGATTGCCTCAGATAAGTTTGGAAGATTGGGTTGATTGTTAAGCCATTCGTGTACGGAATTGATATCTATGGAGCTACGATCATCAAGTTCATCTTCTTCCTGTTGCAGCAATTGATATTTTTGTTTTAAGTATTCGGTGTATCTTTCTTTAGCGAGCTGCCATTCTTCTTCGAGACGCTGAAGTTCTATTATTATTATTATTATTATTATTATTATTATTATTATTATTATTATTATTATCATTATTATTATTATTATTATTATCATTATTATTATTATAATTATTATTATTATCATTATTATTATTATAATTATTATTATCATTATTGTTATTATTATTATTATTATTATTATCATTATTGTTATTATTATTATTATTATTATCATTATTATTATTATTATTATTATTATTATCATTATTATTATTATTACTATTATCATTATTATTATTATTATTATTATTATTATTATTATCATTATTGTTATTATTATTATTATAATCATTATTGTTATTATTATTATTATTATTATCATTATTATTATTATTATTATTATTATTATTATTATTATTATTATTATTATTATTATCATTATTATTATTATTATTATTATTATTATTATTATTATTATCATTATTATTATTATCATTATTATTATTATTATTATTATTATTATCATTATTATTATTATTATCATTATTATTATTATTATTATTATTCTTATTATCATTATTATTATTATTATTATTATTATTATTATCATTATTATTATTATTATTATTATCATTATTATTATTATTATTATCATTATTATTATTATTATTATTATTATTATTATTATTATTATTATTATTATTATTATTATTATTATCAT